>VOQZ01001244.1:0-439000 GCA_008079305.1 Phytophthora palmivora | reverse complement strand
GTGACGATGTGCCTCTGAATTTTCTAGGCACACCCGCAGCTGCCCAGCCGGACAACCCGCACACTGATTCGGACAAGATGATGGTTTTCGAGATGGGTATTGAGTGGGACTCCTGGGCGAATTGATGGTTTGGACTTTGGGGATGCAGATGTTCGGTTACGGAGAGGCTCACAGGTTGGAAGCGTACGCCCTGAATGGGTACCACATTCAGGATGCAATACCGACGCTCAGTCCGACCGCCGACTCCTTGACGGCAGGTATCCACGAGAAGGAAGCAAGTGCCCTCGGAGAACGTATCCCGAGGAGCAGCCTACCTTGACGGAGCCGAACATCACCCAAACACCCCTGAAACTCCAAGGTTTCCACAATTACGACCCTACCTACACATGTAACCCCAAGACAGTCTCCCTCATCCTGAAAGTTCGATCGCCTACCGGATATGAAGACTCCATCCGAAGTTATGCCGTACAACCGGAATGTACATCCCGAATGACAATACATCCTGAATGACCAAGCGACTGTCGAAGAACAAGATCGAAGATCAAGTTGCCAATGATAAGTTCAGTCCGGAAGTCAGTTTACTGACATTCAAGCAGAGTCAAGACAGTGCGACCCAAGAGTATCGCAATCAGATGATTACACCGTGCAAGAACAAGACCAGTGCTGCCGATCTCAGAAGAGCCGAGACATCGCTGATGAGTGTATGCAGATCCAAGTTCGACGTGACATTTCAAGTATAATGAGACCAAGTCTACCCGAGTGTGACCTCACGAAGTAAAGGAAGACCGCCAAAGAAGTACCAAGACTACCAAATTGAAGAAGAATTTAGAATGCCAAAGAGGTAGAAGATAATTTTAAACAGAGTTTGATTTGTGTCGTGAAGCACAAGTGTCTTCGAGTTCGATTGCGTTGTGAAGTACAAGCGTCCCTCGGAACACAGGCAACCTAGGGAGGTCGTGTTACTTTTTAACACTCGTCAAGGAAGGACTACCTGGAGGACCGCTCACATTAGGAGGGCCCCAGAGTGAGGACGACCAAGGCCGCGCTAACCGCGAAAACTCTCAACACGTTCAAGTCGAATTAACTTGGGGACCAGTGGGCTTGAACACTCGGAGTGATCCAGTTATTTTATTTGCTAAGTTGCTAGTGGACACTCCGAGTGCCCCTTGCATTTCATATTCATTTCCCTGCGATCTTAGGAGGTTTGGTAGTGATCACCCCTAGGATTTGACTGTTGATTACTGTGTGTTTAGGAAAGACATTCTATTGTTTCCCTCGAGCATTTCGAGGGTGGTGCGCGTAGGGCATCCCGAAATTTACCTGTATTCGGGCGTGCTAACTAACTGACAGGCTGCATATTGTATATTCAAACTCTGTATTATTTTAGGTTATCTTTTGGGAAGAAGGTCTTTACTCGTGATCTCTCAACCCACATTCAGGACCCCCAGGATACGTACAACCTGGAAGTTCTTACATTTTCTGTGTGTCTATCTTAGGAATACAAATACCCGGTGAAACCCGGTCCGCCGAATTAATCGACACCTATAGGGATTGCACAAGGTCACACGCCAACCTGGATCGAGTCTAGTACTTGATCCAGGACCTGTACTACCCGAAAAGTCGGTTCTTCTCTAAGGACCACCCCCACTCTTCGGGCGCGCTATACTTTGGGCGGTAAAGTGTTCACCCACTTCGCCACAACTGGTGCGCGTGCCCGGATTTGGTTGCCGTGGATTTCACCGACATTTTGTATTAAGTTAGATCTAGAGGGTGCTGAGAGCTACTAACCTTACTAATCTTGGGGTTATGAGTGAAGTTGAGAGCACACGCGAAGAAGGTGGACGCGGTCGAGGGCGCGGAGGAGCGCCAAGACAGTCGCGTCGAACTCGTGGGATGCAACCCGAAGCGCAGAAGCCTCTCGACATTGTCGAAGGAAGCTCGCGTTCGAACGCTGCGAAGCGTCGAGCAGCTCGCGAGGAGAGAAGGCAGGAGCATCGTAGAAGAAGCGGGGAGAAGAGAGATGCTCGGAGAGCGCAAGAGAGGAGAGGAGGAGGACACTTTCAGGGGGCGCACCATGTTTCCCTGGATGAAGTCACCGAAGATGGCCAGAAGGAGAGCGCGCCGGTTGGCTCTGGCGGAGACTCCAGCTCGGATTCGAGTGTGGAGGTTGTGGGTGTGTCCGTCTCGGATGCACCCGTTCAGGCGTCTGTGGGAGGCGCCGCCGTGGTTGAGTGCCCGGCTGAGGAGGTTTTGGTGAAGCCCCAGCCGGATGAAGATGTGATCAGCGTGGACGACGACGCGGAAGAGAAAATGGTTCCGGATGAGACGCCCACGATCAAGTTGGAAGGCCCATTGTCGACGGTCAAGGAAGAAGTGGTGCTTGAGGACTCGCAAGAGACCTCGCACCTGAAACCGGAGACGTCGCCACCGTCTGACCTGCAAGTGTTGAAGTCAAGCTTCACAAGTACACCCGAAGCCCAGTCGCCAAGTAGATCCCGAATGGAGATCGACTTGACTGTGAATGAAGATCCGGTGGAACGCGACGCCTTTCAGCGTGGACCAGGGAAGACGTACGTGGCCGACCAAGTTCGTCGTTGGGAACAAGTCACTTTGGAATTCGTGATGTCTCCTACGATCGAGTACACGTGGCCGCACCCGAATCCAGACTTCAAGTCGTGGTACGGGCGGTGGTGAGGACGTCCGAGTACGTCGCAACCCGAATGTCGATGGCCAGCCGGTCGGAAGCGTGGATTTCCGAATGGAGTCTCGTGAGACTGGCTCCGAATGCTGTCGTCGACTTCACTTCGGTTGAGGTGTACCTGAAGGACTTGTCCCCGAGGGAGTGCGTTGCGGTGCTCCAGACGATGTTCTTCGACGTCGGATTCAGGTTTCGCAACCTGATCCCGGAGTGGTTTCGAGCTCATGCGTCTCAAGTAGACCGGAGTTTAGTCCGAGCGGTAGCTGAAGACCTTCAGCATCTGCTAACGATGGAGCTCCTGGAATGGCGCGAAGTCACCTCGGGTGTACCGTCGCGAATGCTGTCACCTCTGGATGTACGAGCTTTGACTGACACTGTGGAAGACATGAAGCCGGAAGACGCAGAAGGTGATTCATTGATGTCGAGTTATGAAGCTGGACTACTTGGAAGCGAGTGTGTCGAGCGGCTGAAGAAGGCGGGAGTCCGAGTGACTCGCAGTCCTGCGAGTTCGTCGCTTGGAGAGCCCGAGCTGAAGCGGCCCCAACACTTGCCGCCACGTCCAGCCTCGATTCCGTCGATGAGTTCTCTCATGTCGTACGGGACGTCTGCTCAGGACAGCCGAAGCACTGCGATCCCGAGTGAAGTGTCTGGAACTCGAAGCGCATCGCCGATGCCGAGTTCTGGATACGGATCGACGTTGTTCGGACCGACCGCTTCTGGATCCGAAGAGTCCAACCTCAGCGGACCCGTTGAGTCGCAGTCGTCCGGGAAGATGTCATCTTCCTCATCACTCTCTGGTCTATGGGAGGAGCAGCGTCGGCTCACATGCCGTACTCTTTCGTTGCCCCACCCGGAATGGTTTTCGCTGCCCAAGGCAGCACTGCGCAAGTCGACGGGAACGTGAGTGTCCAAGTAACGGAGGCCGTCCTCCCGAGATCACCAGCGATAGTGGGCCATGACGATGTCGTTATGTCGGAGTCGGGTCGCACTAGCGTTCGGAGTGATCATCGGTCGAGGACATCCCGAAGCCACACACGCTCTCCGAAGCCGAGTCCCAGTGAGTCGCCTAGCGATTCAGACTCGAGCGCAGAAGAACGGAAGCGACGGAGTTCCAAGCGATCCACTCGATCATCCAAGCGATCGTCTAAGTCGAGGAGGTCACCAAGCCGGTCGATCAAGTCGGAACGGACGAGTCGCTCAGGAAGGACGAGTCGATCTCGCATGTCTGGGGCTTCCCAGGTCGCGTTGAACACGATGCGCACGACGCAAGACTTGCTGTCCCGAATGGAGTCTAACCAGGCTCACCTAGGGCAACAGGTCCAGCAAGCCTTCCATGCGATTCAAGCGCTAGCTGTGCGCGGAAGTCCACCGGAAGGACAAGTTCGCAGAGTGTTCCCGATCGTCCAAGCCGAAGCGACCTGCCACCGAGGCCGCCCGCTCCTGCTCCAGCTGCCCGGACACCTGCGTCACCACGAACGGTTGATGCAGCTCGCGCCGAAGGCGCACATACTGCGCTGGAGTCCGCGCGAGTCGAGTTCGAAGAGCGCTGGCAGCAACGTGAAGCGAAGGCCGAAGCGGAGAAGGTTGCTTGGGTTGCCGACGTGCAGAAGACCCTGAGCGCACAATTGGAAGCTTCCAGCAGAAGATTCACTCTCTGGAGGAGGCGCGCAACAGGGATCAGGAGACCATCCGAGATCTGCAGAATGTGCAAGGAATGCGCTCGCGCAACACTCCCGCAACACATCCTCAAGTTCAAGACACTCGTGCAACTTATGGATCTGATCAGCAACTCAAGTCAAGTCTGAACCCACGCGTGCGACTATGTACCCACTCCCGGGTAACGCAATCAAGGGACACGCAAGTGAAAGACGGGACATCAAGTGCGACAGCGACCTTCCAGCAGAACAGCTCCGGTTGACTCTCCAGAGTCTGACTGGAACAAAGTATGCAAAGGAAGACGAAACAGTCAAGTCTGAGCAGACGCCCGGGACAAAGTCGTCAGTGTATCCCGACCGAAGTCTCAGGTGCGAGAGACTAAGCCTGTTGCACCAGAGAAGACGGACGCTAAGAAGCCCGCCAAGAAGGACTCGAACAAGAAGCATTCACGTCAAGATGGAGATCCTTCAGGGGCTAGTTCTGGCGGAGAGTCAAGCGACGAAGGCTACAGCTCAAGCGACTCTAGCTCGTCGGACGAGGTGCCTGCCTACACGACAACTGCTGCGATGACTCAAGGAGGCTCGATAGTGACGCTGAGGACGTTTACTAATACGCTAGAAGACTTCGATGAGAAGCTGTCGCTGTCTGCGCGCCGCCGCTGGTGGGAGCGATTCCTGAATGTGACTGTGCAAGGAGGTTGGACGGATCAGATGAAGGTCTACGAGCTCAAGACGAAGATGTCGCCCGCAGTCCGAAATTGGTACGGACAGCTCTCGAAACATGTGCGCACGGAATGGAGTCGACTGTCCAAGGAGTTCAAGCGTGAATACTGCAAGTCAAGGGTGTCAGAGTCCGAGAAGTACTACACAATGAAGCAGTTCAAGGACGAGACCGCATTGGCTTTCCTGTATCGCCTGAACTTGGCGGCTGAACGTGCGGACGTGCGTTTCCGGAAGTCTGAGCGCCGACGTGAGCAACACATCAAGCGATTCATCAAGAACCTCACGGATGTGACGCTCAAGACGACCCTGCAGAGTCAGCGCTTCAGGAAGGTTTCTGACCTGGAGTATGTTCTGAAGCAGCAAGAGGAAGTGAACCCGAGTGGAGTGCATTCTGGTCGAGGGGCGCAGCCTCGTGATTTCAGAGCAGACAACGTTGCTCGGAATGGGCAAGGATGAATCGCCCGAATCGGGCCTACGTAGCCCAGGATGACGAAGCTCAAGGCTCCGATACTCAAGTGACGTTCGAAGACGACGAAAGGGCAGACTTAGCTGCGCTGAGTACGTGCGTTCAGGACGTCCTGCGAGATGGCAACCCGGATGCCAGGTTGTTAACCCGGGAAGATCTCATTCACGAGGTCTATCGTGTGATGAACAGTGTGGGTGGAAGCCCAGAGACCCAGCAGCTGGACCAAGACCACCACCACCAAGGCAGCCTCAGCAGCCAAGTTTTCGGCCGAACAACCCAGACCGCATGGAGTTTTGTGAGAATTGCAAGAAGTGGGGACATCGACCGGAGATTGCTGGGCTGTTATGGTTTGCGACCGTTGTCAGAGGCATGGACATCCAACGCAAAGATGTGAGACGAAAGCATGCCTGAAATGTGACCAAATTCACGATGGAAGATGCGAAGACTGGAGAGCTTTCCAAGAGATCAAGAAATTGCTGCAGCAAGGAGGCCTAGCTGACCTTCCAAGCCACATTCGGGACGACATCCTGAATGGCAAGGGCGATTCTGAGGGAGCGCAGTTAAACTACTAAGCCCGCCGAATGGGGATTCGGTACGCGTCGGGCTGAGAAGACCCTCAGAATTGTGTGTGTTAGCTTATGTTGGCCCCGAATTGCGGAACCAGAACCAAGATAATCTACAATGTATGACCTCCCTGATTGACCATGAACCTGTGCCTTTGGAGTGTACTCGTACTTGGTATTCGAGACCTCCACTCCCGGCCGAACCCGAAGGACCAGCTCAATTCAAGCTGAATTTCGGAGAACGGTACGGATGGTGGGCACATCATGATGAGAAGGAGGACAAGCAGCAGGTTGCTACGGTTCACGGTGCGGTGAACGATTTCAGGACGCAAATACTGTTGGATACCGGAGCGACTGTGAGTATGATCAGTTTGGATCTTGCGCGTAGACTCAAGCTCAAGTTAAACTCGCAGAAGCGAATCAAGGTGTCCGGCCTAGGAGGCGTCCCGACTTACATCACTGCAAGTACGCAGATCAAGGTCACTTTGGGAAGACGTGTCGTCTACATCCTGGATGTTTGGGTAACCAACATCGGAGAAGGCGTTGATGTGCTTTTGGGAATGGATTTCATGTACAGTGCTGGAGTACGGTTATGTATCCGTGAAGGAACGGTGGCGCTCCCCGATGAGGAGTCCGTTTTGATGTATGGTTACATGATTCGGAAACACCGTGAGCGGAACATCCCGATCACTCCGTTGCAGGACGTTCATCTACGCCCTGGGGAACACGTGAATGTGAAGATCCGGTATGGTGAATGTCAGCCACTCCGAGACGTGGTGTGGGCTAGCAGAGGTGATCAGTGGGTAACTCAAGTTCTGTATGGCGCTAAATCATGGGCAGTAGCCGTGAAAGTGGTGAATATTTCCGATAAGGATCTCTGGATAGATTCGTCTACACCCGTTGCTCGAATAGTGGAGTATGGTTGCTTTCCAAGAGCAGGGCGTTTTGTGCGACCTGGAGTACGAAGGTATCAGGAATGGCAACATCTCATTTACGAGAGCACTCTGTCCACGCAAGCTAGGATGCGGAAGGAGCGTTATGAGCAGGTCCTTCGGGACACTGCTCCACCTTCGATCCCGAAGCGTTCCTATCAGTGGCCTGCGAAGATGTTGATGAGACCTCAGGCCAAGAATGATGAGGTTCGAGTAGTCCAACTGCATAAGCGGCCAATGACCGTAATTTCGGAATGTGCGGATGGAAGTGAACCTGAGTGTGTGTCGCAAAAGAGCGAGAAACCAGTGCTACCTACAATGGATCATTCGAGTACTCCTTTAGAGCGACTAGAAGAAGATTACATCCAGTGCATGCGAGTGAATGCTGAAGAGCTCGAACAGGAACCCGCAGTATATATCCACGAAGGAAGTGATATGATGTCCCAGTTGAAGGATCAGCTGGCGATGTTACCCGAGTTACAAGATCTCAGTCCAAGATGCGATATTTCAAAGGCTGATGTTGGTGAACCTGGAATAACTACTGATGTCAACTCAAAGAGATCTTGAAACGCCATCGCAGTATCTTCCTAGGGGATGGTAACGCGGCTCCTGCTCCAGCTCGAGGTGTGGTTTGCGACTTGGATGTCGGGGATGCGAAGCCCGTGGCTCAGCGTCCTAGACCAGTTGCACCCCAAGTTGCCATCAAGGTGTACGAGCTACTCAAGAAGCTCCTGGAAACCAAGTTGATTGAACATTCGGAATCCCCTTGGGCTTCTCCGATCGTGATCGTCCTGAAGAAGAACGGGGTTGATATTCGAATGTGTATTGACTATCGAGTGGTGAACAGCTTTATTCGGCTTTCTAACTACCCCCTCCCGCTGATCGACGACCTGTTGACTGGTTTTGAGGGCGCGATGTGGTTTATGAGTCTGGATATGGCAAGTGGCTTTTGGGCAGTCCGAATGACCGAACGGGCTAAGCTGATTTCTGCGTTTGTGTGTCCATTCGGACATTTTCAGTGGGTCCGAATGCCTTTTGGATTGAAGAATGCTCCGTTGGTCTATCAACACATGATCAACAATTGCTTGTGGGGATTCGTGAGATTACCACCCGAAGAAGAGGTGCTTGTGGACCAAGATGTTCTCGATTACTTGAAATTGGAACCGCAAAGGCCAGAAAGGTCCGAGAGGGATCGCCATCAGACGGCCTTGACGGAACAAATGACAGTTTTCAGACGCAATATTCCCGCGCCATCCCAGATGGGTCCTGTCTTGGGGCGTAGTTCTTACATTGACGATATAGCCCATGGTGCCAGGACTTGGGATGAGCTGTGTGAGGACCTGGATGCTTTACTCTATCGTTTGCGATACTGGAATATTTCGGTTAGCTTACCCAAGAGTGAATTCGGAAAACGCACCATACCTTACCTGTCACATGAAATTGGAGCAGAAGGTATTCGTGCTATACCGAAAATCGTGAAAGGCATTCAAGAACTCCCGTTTCCGTCAACCCTGAAAGGTGTACAGTCATTCCTAGGCAGCCTCAACTATTACCACAAGTTCATCGAAGACTTCCCAGTAGTGGCTGCAGTCCTCTACGAACTGTCTGATGAGCAAGTACGAGCTAGGAGAGACTTGTCTCGAGCCAAGGAGGCATTTGACATTCTGAAGCAGAAGATAGTGTCTACACCACTGCTCAGGCACCCTGATCGGACCAAGCCTTTTGTCATCATTCCTCATGCCAATCAGTGGGCAGCCTGCGCTGTTCTAGGGCAAGAACATGATGGTGTCATCCAACCAGTTCGGTTCACGGGGCGTGTCCTGAACGACGCGGAACTCCGGTATCACATTGCTGAGAAAGAAGTATTAGCCGTGATTCGAGTTCTCCATGTGTTCAAGACTCTGATCGAAGGATGTCCCCTCGTGGTTTATACCAGACACTCGGTGTTGAAGTGGGTGATCAAGTCTAAGACTGCCGATGGACACTTGGTTCCTTGGGGCGTTGCCTTGTCACAATACGATCTAGAGATCCGAAAGGTCCAGCGGGATGAAGATGGACTTGCTGCCATCCTGGGGGCTGGTATCACACCGAGAGAGCACCTAGATAAGATCGCGGAAGCACTTATTCCGGCCAAGGGGCGTGCCAAGGCACCCCCCGTGATCAGTATCGAGATGATTGAAGCAGATTACTCCGGAGTGGTCCTAAGTTTCGATGGAGCCGCGAAGACGTCGACGAGGATTGGCAGCTGTGGTTGTGTGCTGTGGCAACTTCCCGAGTGGAAGGTTCTGGACGCCCGAGGCTACATTCTGGATGGCGTTACAGTGAATGACGCGGAATACTTCGGATTACTACGTGGCTTAGCTATGGCTCGAGATCGAGGAATCCAGGATCTAGTGGTCGTGGGAGACTCGAGAATCGTCATACAACAAGTCCAAGGTTTGATCAATTGCAATCAACCCAACCTCCAAAGGAGATTAGCCGAATGTGAGGTGTTGAAGAAGAGATTCAACAGTGTGCGCCTGGTTCACGTTAAAAGAGAATTTAACCAGGCTGCTGACTACCTGACCTCCAAGACACTAGCATTGGGCAAATCCTGGGTGGTTGAGGAAGACGCTGAAAGAGAACACCTGGAAGTTGTGTCGAGAATTCGAGAGCAGCTTGTGAAGACGTCTGACAAAGAGGCAAAGTCGAATTTAGAAACGCCAAGGGACAGTCCGAATGTCGTAACCATGGGAGTCTTAGGAGACGGCGCTCTTCACGGACCTGAGTGTGAGCCCCTTCCCTCTGCTGCTCGAGTACTGGCGGCGTTTACCCGATCTAGAACTCGCACGAGAGAAGGAGAGTCCACTCCACCCATGGGACCCCTCGAGTACCAGGCTGAACGATGGAGACGGATCAAGGTGCATCAGGAAGGAGACCAGTATCTCTCAGATATCATCGCTTTCCTGAAGGACGACCTGGAACGTTTCTCACCGAAGCGTCTCAAGAAGATTGCGAAGGTGGCTGATTTGTTCGCCCTGGATGTTCGAGGAGTGCTATACCGACTTGCACGGTCCACCCGAGGCCGACCGCGTGACGCTGGAGACGAGCTCAGATTGGTGGTCCCGGAATCACTCCGAGAAGACATGCTCCACTATGCGCATGAAGATTTCCAGGGAGGACACCAGGGGATTACCCGTACTCATGAAAGACTGCGCTCGGAGTTCTACTGGCCCGGGATGTATGCTGACGTGGAACGATTCGTGAAGGAATGTGTGGATTGTGCTAGCGGTAAGGGGTCACCCCCGAATGCCGGTCCTTCACCAGGCAATATTGAGCCTACACGACCTTTCGAGGCCGTCTCTATGGATTTCGTGACTCATTTACCAGAGTCAGTCCGAGGGAATACGTTTCTATTGCTATTCCAAGACATGTTCTCCGGATATGTGATGTGCAAACCAATGGCGTCGACAACCGCTCAAGATGTCGCTGAAGCGTATGAAGAATCCGTCTTTCGGAGATTCGGAGCTTCCTCAGTGATTCGGCATGATCAAGATCCTCGTTTCATGAGCGAGGTCTTCGCAAGATTCCGAGATCTCATAGGGAGCAAGCAGAGAGCGACTCTCGCATATCGACCCCAGGCGAATGGTCAGCAAGAACGTTCGGTACAGACGGTCATTCGGAGTGTCAAGGCGTATGTTGCAGAGGCAGATCAGTCGGATTGGGATGAACACGCCGAGAGGCTGATGTTCGCCCTGAATACATCTTTTGATGCAACCCGCCTGGACACACCCTTCTATCTTGTACACGGATGGGATGCTCAAGGAACCGTGTCTGCTATGCTGGGACCCAAGCCTTCGACTCTCCCCGAGCGAACTGCTTATGAGTGGAGAAGGAAGTTCCAGAGGGACTACAGCTACGCACTTGCTTGTGCAGAGGAACTTCAACGAAAAGCAAAACGTGCGCGTTCCGAAGAACAGACTAAGAAGTGGCGTGAGCTATCTGACCGCCTAAAAGCTGGTTTCGAGAAGGGAGATGCTGTTTGGTTGTATATTCCAAAGGTGCAACCTGGATTGAGCCGGAAATTGGCACACTGTGGCACGGACCGTTCCGGATTGAGGATGTTCGAGATGATTTTCGAGTGAAGCTAAAGGTTGAAGACTCGGGATATCGAGTGAACCCTTGGGTGCACATCAGCCGACTTAAGCCAAGGGCCATCTTCCCTAGAAGGCCGAAGGTTGAAGTCGAAGTTGAAGACGATGATGATTTTGACACGGCATTACTACCTGAAGATAGTTGGGAGCCAGACAATGCGAACGACGAGTACGAAGTGGAGAGCATTCAGGATGTGCGATGGGTGAAACGAACCCGAACGTCCAAGCGATCCCGAGAGTATCTTGTCAAGTGGAAGGGCTATGCCGATCCTGAGTGGATCCCAGTGTCTCAGCTGAGTTGTGGGGCGTTACTGTATGAGTTCAATAAGGGAGCGAGGGCCAAGGCGAGGTTCCAGGCTATGCAAGCTGGGGACGATCACCCGCGGGCCTAGGCACCCTACGAGAATGCAATCAGAACGACCCAGATCGTCGCCGTGTGAAGTGAAGGAATTGTTTTGAAACTGTTGATGAATTGAGGATGAATTTCGGGATGCCATGATGAGATGATATTTGAATGTGGATTTTGATTCCTGAATCTATGAAGTGTGAATTGACTATGATGATGATGGAAAAGGAGCAAACAAGGAAGTTACGTTTCGAAATGGATTAGCTATGGTGTTAAGATGTAACATGCAGATGACTCGGATTAGGAGCGGTGTGGCGATCTTGAAAATCAGTCGAAGTCGGCCAGCGTGATCAGGTGCCGCTTGCGGTGCTCCACCGGAAGTAGCCTGTCGCGAGTCGCTTGAGGAAGGTCCTTGACGCGATCCGCGTCGGACTGACACGTGTTCCATTGCACGCGGCTGGGTTCACGTTGATCAAGAAGTGTCACCTGCTCTTCCAAAGAGTAAGGAGTTCCAGTGATGGTCTTGTAAGACGGATCCATGAGGATCCAGTGACAGCACTTTGAGGGATAAGTCCACACTCCAGGTTCTTCCAGGAGCGACTCCCTCATGCCCTTGTCAACCCACTTGTTGACCAGTCGCTTGTACGACTTCTTGACTTGGTCACACTCGGTTTTCCGCTCCTTAGCGAGATTGCTGGAGTAGTCATCCAAGTTCTGATCTATAAAGATCCAATGACCGATCCACCAGAAAGCACGACGGTGATCCGACATGAACTCTACAATCTCATCCAGAGCGTCACGTGAAACCTTCGAGAGCTGCGTCCGAGTGTGCAGAGCGAGATACTTGGAGCGTTCCTGAAACATCTTGTCCCAGGGCTTTGTCTCCCAGAACACCATGAAGTCAGCGGGCTTCCAACGGAGTCGACTCTGTTCAGCCTCAGCAGGCTTGGAGAGATTCGGGGCGTAGTCCGGGAATCCATACGATTGCTCCAAAGCGTTCGTAGTCCCAGGGGCGAACTTCACTAGGATGCCGTAGTGTCTCCACGAATTGACGCCAGGACGAGGAGTCTCGATCAGTCGACGTTCCATTGGGAGGAGCTCCTTGTAGTCCTTCCGAGCGAGCTGTGACTGCTTACGCTCTTGAGCCGGACGTGACTTTCGGGAAGACGAAGCTGACGCGACCTTGGAAGACAACTCTTCATCGTCCTTGAGTTCAGCACTTGTATCTGGCTCCGAAGCAGACGCGTCTATGCTCGCACGACGCTTAGCCTCCCTAGGAGGTGTCGTCCGGCGAGGAGAAATAGGATTCACTTTCTTCGGAGTGAAGGGTGCGTCACGAGAGTCATCTTCATTGTCATCTCCGTCACTTTCGAAGAGAGCCTTGTGGATCTCTTCGTCATCCATGTGAACTTGTTTAGACAATGGTGGCCAACGAGAAGGGATGTTTCCCGTTTCCAAGTCCGCTTCCAGACGAGATTCAGCGTTCTTATAACACCAGCTTGGAACGAACTTAGTCCACGGAGTGTCATCCAAGCGTTTCCAATACATCATCCGGGATAACATCACGGAGAGCATCCTAGAAGGGATCCGGGAATGCACCGCTTGACCACTCCGGATTAAGTCCTCTGCCTGATCCAGTGTTAAACCAGAACGCATGAGAACTTGGACGTCTGTGCGCAGTTTGTCCCAAACTATGGGACCATCCAGAGATGCACACACCGCACTGACATCTAGGAGTGGCGAAGCGACGGTGTCCAGAGCGGGTTCACCATTTGGAGTATACGACGTGGGGCGCCACTGAACATCCTGGAGATCGGAAGTGCCACTCGCCGAATGACCCGAAGACTTGGTGTTCTTGAAGAGCGACGACGACAGTGGACTTGGGGGATCCTCAGAAAAGTCGACAGGATCATCTTTCGAGCCTGAACGAGGTCTCGAGTCTCCAGGATCTTGCTTTTCCTCAGAGTCGTCGTCCTCATCCGCGAACACATACGGTTCCGGCCGTAATGTGGGATCATCCAGCGTGTTAACGAAAATTTGAGTCTTCCAGGCCTCAGGAGGGTCTTGATGATCGCGAAACTTCTCCAGAAGTGCTTTCAGGCGAGGCCAGTTGCCGTCTACCCGAGTGTCATGACGATGGAGGAAGTTCATGAGCTTGGGTGGATCCAAGGTTGACGCCTTCAAGCGATTCTCCAGATCGTGGGTGATTTTCTGCAGTTCGTCATTGTCACTTTCCAGACGAGTGATGCGCGCTTGGAGTGCACGTTCTTGACGCTCGTGTTCCTGAGCCTCGTGCTTGTAATCGCGAGCGTGCTTTTCCAATTCGGAGATGATGTAACCTTTGGCGAGCTCAGCCTCTTGGTGCCAGTATTTCTGGAGCAGCGAGTAGTCCGCACGAACTTGGCGGACCTCTTCAAAATCCTTCAAAGCACGCCGAGTTGCCTGAGAACTCGAACGTTGGGTAGAAGCCTCCAAAGCTCGATATTTGTCCAGGAGACGCTTCATGAGAGTCGTCATCCCGAAGATCTTCCGAGCCAGATCTTGAGCGCCATAGTGACGCAGAAGAGAAGCCGTTTCCCGCTTGGTCGAGATGCTCTTCAGTGCCAAAAGGAACTCATAGGAGTCAGGTTCCAGCGTATCTGCTAAAGGAGTCAGTATTTCGCGACGAATGTCGACATCCGGACTCAATAGCTTGGCGAGGAACTGTACGTCCTCTTCCGAAAGTGACTCCACTCCCAGAAGGCACTCGACTCCACCATAACCACCGCGGAGAAGACTCCCGTTGGACAGATCCGCGGCTGTCGCCGGAACCCCCACGAACATCGTGTTCGGACTGGGAAGATGAGAAGGAGGCGCAGCAACGTGTGTTGGAGGGACTTGACCCTCCAGAGAGGGGCGTGCCTTGACCGCAGCGTCTGCCAGAGCATCCAGCTTGTCCATATCATCCTTTTCGAAGACTTTGGCCAGCAGTGGCTGAAGCGCGCGCTGGATCAGGTCCTGAGCCTTGTCCGCCGCTGATGGAGCACCCGTGGACGCCGGAACCACGTCTGGAGGCGAATTGCCATCGGAAGCAGTCGCCGTGCTCGAACCCGAGCGATCTTTGCTCGAACTCCGCTTCTTTTTGTTGCCAGAGCGCTCCTTGGAGCCGCTCCTGCTTCGTTTTCCCGTGGATTTTGCCGCGCTAGAGCTTCGGCTCTTCGGCGCCTTTGCATGCTTGTGTTCCGGGACTTGTGACGTCTCCGTCGCCTCCTGGGAAGTTTCTTGAGCCGTCTCACCGCGCTTGTCAGTCGAGGACTCCAAGCCAGAGCCGGAAGTTGCACCGCGGTCGCTCTCAGTAGTGCCTGCATCCTGAGCCCCCACCGTTTCGGGCTGGGCGCTAGGGAGTGGCGCTGACGCTGAAGGAGGCGAACCGCTAGTTGGTGCCCGGTCTCCGGAGTTGCTTGGTGTCTCGCTCATCAGTTGCTGGATCGTTGGAAGTTCTCGTTGTGAGTGGAATCTTGGTTGCCACTCTGAATTGGGTACGACAGTTGGATAGTAGACGGGGCGCAGAAAAGACCCAATCTGGGGTAATCGCCTAACGGTTTTGCAATTCGGGATGTCTGGTCGCCCGGGATAGCTGCGTTCGTTTGGTCGGCTCATGTTCTGTCACTTCGATGGTAATTTCCTCAGTGAAAGACCGTGTATCCGAGGGGCGGTTGTGACGATGTGCCTCTGAATTTTCTAGGCACACCCGCAGCTGCCCAGCCGGGACAACCCGCACACTGATTCGGACTAAGATGATGGTTTTCGAGATGGGTATTGAGTGGGACTCCTGGGCGAATTGATGGTTTGGACTTTGGGGATGCAGATGTTCGGTTACGGAGAGGCTCACAGGTTGGAAGCGTACGCCCTGAATGGGTACCACATTCAGGATGCAATTACGACGCTCAGTCCGACCGCCGACTCCTTGACGGCAGGTATCCACGAGAAGGAAGCAAGTGCCCTCGGAGAACGTATCCCGAGGTGCAGCCTACCTTGACGGAGCCGAACATCACCCGAAAACACCCTGAAACTCCAAGGTTTCCACAATTACGACCCTACCTACACATGTAAACCCCAAGACAGTCTCCCTCATCCTGAAAGTTCGATCGCCTACCGGATATGAAGACTCCATCCGAAGTTATGCCGTACAACCGGAATGTACATCCCGAATGACAACACATCCTGAATGACCAAGCGACTGTCCAAGAACAAGATCGAAGATCAAGTTGCCAATGATAAGTTCAGTCCGGAAGTCAGTTTACTGACATTCAAGCAGAGTCAAGACAGTACGACCCAAGAGTATCGCAATCAGATGATTACACCGTGCAAGAACAAGACCAGTGCTGCCGATCTCAGAAGAGCCGAGACATCGCTGATGAGTGTATGCAGACCCAAGTTCGACGTGACATTTCAAGTATAATGAGACCAAGTCTACCCGAGTGTGACCTCACGAAGTAAAGGAAGACCGCCAAAGAAGTACCAAGACTACCAAAACAGAAGAAGAATTTAGAATGCCAAAGAGGTAGAAGATAATTTTAAACAGAGTTTGATTTGTGTCGTGAAGCACAAGTGTCTTCGGGTTTTGATTGCGTTGTGAAGTACAAGCGTCCCTCGGAACACAGGCGACCAAGGGAGGTCGTCGTGTTACCATATACATCTCGTCAAGGAAGGACTACCTGGAGGACCGCTCATATTAGGAGGGCCCCAGAGTGAGGACGACCAAGGCTGCGCCAACCGCGTAATAACTCTCAACACGTTCAAGTCGAATTAACTTGGGGACCAGTGGGCTTGAACACTCGGAGTGATCCAGTTATTTTATTTGCTAAGTTGCTAGTGGACACTCCGGGTGCCCCTTGCATTTCATATTCATTTCCCTGCGATCTTAGGAGGTTTGGTAGTGATCACCCCTAGGATTTGACTGTTGATTACTGTGTGTTTAGGAAAGACATTCTATTGTTTCCCTCGAGCATTTCGAGGGTGGTGCGCGTAGGGCATCCCGAAATTTACCTGTATTCGGGCGTGCTAACTAACTGACAGGCTGCATATTGTATATTCAAACTCTGTATTATTTTAGGTTATCTTTTGGGAAGAAGGTCTTTACTCGTGATCTCTCAACCCACATTCAGGACCCCCAGGATACGTACAACCTGGAAGTTCTTACATTTTCTGTGTGTCTATCTTAGGAATACAAAATACCCGGTGAAACCCGGTCCGCCGAATTAATCGACACCTATAAGGATTGCACAAGGTCACACGCCAACCTGGATCGAGTCTAGTACTTGATCCAGGACCTGTACTACCCGAAAAGTCGGTTCTTCTCTAAGGACCAACCCCCACTCTTCGGGCGCGCTATACTTTGGGCGGTAAAGTGTTCACCCACTTCGCCACACTCGTCTCGAAGGCACCCAGGCTCTCAGGGGCTAAGCCTCCATGGTGTGCGCCGTCCGCACTCCTACCATGGGGACGTTGACCTTCCCCAGTTCCCCTGGCTCTTGGGTCACGGCTTCTGCCACGGGCCCCTCGAGCCCCTAGGTTTGGAAGGGAACTTCCTTTGCCCTCCCGCAGGGAAGGCACGTCGCATGTGCCCGATCTTTCCACATCCGTAGCAACGGACGTAGCTATGTACGGCCGTACCCAGTTCCATGGGTACCGGCCCCGTGCTAGCTCCAGCTGCTGGAGCTCCTTGCACTGCGCCTGACGACGCATTGTGGCCTTGGCACGCCGACGTAGGAGTACGAGCCTGTCGGTGGCTGTACTCCTCTTGGAGGGCGATTTGGATCGCTTCCTCCATTGTGTTCGGAACAACTACGTGGGAGATGGACCCACCTTCAGGTCATCCATGAACAATGTCACCTTGATGTGTTCAGGTAGGGAGTTCCCTGCCAGAGATGCGGCACGTACCCGCATCTCTTGGATGTACATGCAACTGACGCTTCCCGTGTTTGCAGGCAAGGATCCGCTAACGCTGGCGATATTCCTAGTTTGCCGGAAGGAAGGAGGGTCTAAGCGGATCACACAGCTGAGTCCAGGTTGTGAAACAACCCGGCGTTGTCGCTTTGAGCGTGTACGTCCAGGTCTTCGAACGACCTCCTAGATTTGAGAGGGCGAAAGCGACCCGAAGTCGCTCGGTCGAGATGAGAGCCGCGTCCATCGCGAGCTCGACCTCTCGGACCCAGAAGTGGAGGTTCTCTCCCTCCTTTCCCTCATAAGGATTAACCTTAAGCCTCAGCGGCTTAGGTTGGGCTGGCTTCATCTCAGCCACGGGGGTCTGCAGCCCCTGTACATGGGCGATAAGCCCTCTCTCGTACGTGTCGAACGCCTCGATGCGTTCGACCTGCTCGGCCGGCGTAGCAGCCGCCAAGCTTCGGAGGGCATCTCCTCCAAAGATGCCCACCATCTTCCGGACCGACTCAAACTGAGAGTCGGTCAAATGAGGGAACTCCCCTCTATCCATCCTGGCTTACCTTGTAGGAGCCACAGAGGATTCAGGTAGTCAATCTACCCGCGTAGGCGTGGATTGACTACAAGTGCTACCAAGTGTGACGGGGTCACACGAGCACCTTGCTTAGAGGAAGCGTGCTATTAAGAGTATACAAACTCTACGTGAACGGCAGTTCACTAGTCCCTGGTCTTAGGGGACTTAATAGCCAGTTTAGAGTAGATTTTAGACTGATTTATTTATAGTTAATTAGGTTCATTTGACCTGTAATACAAATTACTAATTAACTATACTTTAAGCTAATTATGCATATAAAAGGTAGGTTTAAAACTATTGGTTGGCCCTCAGCCACCGAACCTACGTGGCAGTAGTGTGGCTCACACCACAGTGTGGTCCACACCACTCCATCAGAGTATTAAAACAAATACTCACAGAAGTATATCTACTTCTAAAGGCAGTACCCTTTCTAGGGTACTCCTTTCATGTAACCCCGTTACAGTTTTAGGTGGGATCGCAGACCGTCTGGAAACTTGTATAAATACATAGATCAGTACATATCGTAATTTAACGAAACTTCACTCTCTATTACAAAGAGCCACAAACGGTCGGGAAATCGAATACCTGTCCTCATTTTTATCAGAAACAGGTGAATGTTGACCCATCCGGACACTAACAACCTTCGTACGACCTAAAAATAAGTAACATTCGTGCAGCATTCACGTAACATCCACTGGACCTGATGGGGCGCTAGAAACAGTTCTTGTGGCGAAGGATCAGTGCACGAAAAACGTATCAAGCCATTTCAAGTTAGCGAATGACTCTGTTGGGACTGTTGTTGCAATCACGCCAGCTAAAATGATGATATTCAAGTGCGTGTCGTTGATGGAATTGAAGAGCACCAACAATCTCTACATCCTGATGTTGTGTTCGTCAAGCTTAAGGATTATTCAGATTGCTCCTTTCACCCAGTGTCTGCCAACGATACGAGAGGAATCAGCGTGAAATTGCCAGATCGACAGTTTTCTGTATGCATACGTCAAGTGCCGTTGGTACTTGCATACTCTCACACTACGGAAAAATGCCAAGGTTTGACTGTTGACAGAATGATACTTCCACTTCGACATCCAACACGACGTTTACCACAACGATCATCATTTTATGTTGCGGTGACGCAGGTCTAAACTTTACGTCAGCTTTATCTCATGACGCCCCGTACAAAGCAGTTTCTGGAGTACTTCATTCCAAGTCAAGACGCACTTCGAGAGAGCTTGAGACCGCTGGCACGAAAAATCTGTCTCTAAGTATTTCAATTGCTAAATATCTAATGCATGTTATATAAGGCTTCATCGAGGATGTTTTGCTAACAAATTTGTTCTGTACAACAGATCGGTATAAATATCCAGAGCTTCTCCGGGCAACGCACGGCATTAGTCTAATACGAATACTCACAGAAGTATTTCAACTTCTAAAGGCGGTACCTTATCTAGGGTACCCCTTCATGTAACCCCGTTACATTCTGGATTCCTCGCTAGTCATTGAGTGCGTAATGCTTGTCATCGGCCCTGTCCTACGAGGCCTTCCGCCAAACGTCCCCGTTCGGGTTCCAACGAGGGATCTCAGGGTTCCGACCCGAAACCCAAAAGGCAACGTCGCAAGGCGACCAAGAAAAACACTTCTGCCCCTCAGGGTTCCAACGGGTCTCTGGGAAACAAGGTTGCTACACGTCCCAAGCATCCATCCGCACTAGCAGAACTGTCACCACGCTTTGCGTTATGTACTTGGATCACTGTCGCAGTAGTTCATACGTGGTTGATATTTCCTGGATGCAACTACTGCAACTGTTAGCTAGAGCAGGCTGGGGATGCTGCTCCGCTACACCTATAGAGTTTATGCTACCTTTTCAATTTGCTATGTATCTTTCTTAGTCTGTGAGTGTCTGGAAATTTACGCCAGTGTGGTATGTGAGACGGAGCTGAACGTGTCGAGCTCGGAAGTGCTCTTCATTTCGTCATCCTAGATGTTCCGTGGACCGTAACTTTTGCAAGATAGCTGTGTATTTGGAGCTGTCATCGTTCATTGTGTAACGAAATACGCCATAGGCAACAACCATGTTATTTTGAAAATTCTAATAGGAGAAATTACGATGGTACCCAAGTGTATACGACGGTCTGCGATCTCGCCTAGACTCTGGATCTAAAGTCGAAAACTGTTCAATTTCCACAGATTGCAGCAACTTCGTTCGTTGGGCAAACTGGTCAACACGCACGCTAAAGAGCTAGGTATTTGGCTGACGCTCCTCGTTGAAGGCGCAAAAGTGCCTTGTGTTTTCTTAGTATTTAAAGGGCCACGCTTTGTCAAGTTTCCCAATGAAATTCCCATCCTTCATCGGTACATTTGCTTTGCCAAAGTTCGTGTTCTCCAGCCCCTGTCGGGCCGCATCAGTCAGTTGATGCCACATAATGAGGTCTTGATAGTCGCCACCTTTCGTCGTGCTTTCCAACGCATGGTTGATCGGCCATGAACTCTCATAGTTGACCTTAACACTGTTTCCTTCAACCTTGTCGGCATCAGGAGGGACCTGTGCAGAGTAGCCACTGTGCGCTGACGGTGTTACAGCAAGAATCTTCGGTTCTGGGACATCAGGGTTGTCTATCCATACAATAACATGCTCCCAGTCATGGCGGTGCCCCAAACCAGTAGATGGAGAATCCTTGGGAAAGTACCACGCGTACATGATCGCCCAGACTCCGTTGTGCCAAGTTGAGCGGCCATACACCTGCGAGCCCCAACCAGATCCTTTGCAGCCCGCACTAGGTGCCCCACTTGTTTTAAGACCACCACTAGTTTGACCAGCAATGTTCACAGCGACAACCGTTCGAAATGTGGAGTTGTGGCTTGAATTTGACGGCAGCTTTTTCAGCGATTGTGACGGGCACAGGCTGCTTGAAAGGCACAACTTCGTCATGGCCAAATTTTTTTTCTACCCATGGCGTTGTTGGTGTCGGTGCGGCGTTCGGGGCCGCCGTAACCAGCTCGATACTCGTCCAAATCGCACCCAGCAAATCAATTTCATCACCCGCACGACCGAAGAAACCTCCAAGTTGAAAACCTTCAGGAGCAGTAACCACCTTTTTATTCTCTGTCATCAACCCTCCCGAGATCGAGTTCCCCGCACTCGTGCCAAAGCTCAAGTAGAAAAAGCGTGTACGACCTTTTCTCTTTCCCCAGTGTGCCTCCATTGACGTAATGTACTCACCAGCACCGAGTTTGAGAATTTTTGGGTCGCCCCCACCTCCGCCATGGTGGAGAGTTGTCGCTATTGGCGCTGCTATCTCGAGTGCGATACCATCGATACGTTTACCAGCCCGGATCGTAATGGAAGTAATAGTTTGCCCTGAAATTGATACCGCTTCATCCGAGAATTCGGTTCCGTGAGGACCACCAAAACTTTCGCTTAGCTGAACAGAGTCCTCTAAAGAGATGGAAGGTGTCACAGGTGCAGGAGTTTGTGAGGAAGGGGTTTCCGTTCCCGACGAGGTGTTGTTAGTATCGACGGTTGCAGAACCCTCAGAGCTTGAGTCGGAATCACTGTGTGACCCCGACGTGGAGTCGACAAGACTACCCTGGTGGACTTCTCTGCTGCCTGAGGGGACAAGTCCACTAGCATCGCCAGAACTTGGCGGTGACAATGAAGCCGTACTCTGATCGACCTCACTACTGCCGGATGAGACAGAATCGGTAGCATCACTGGGACCCGGTGCTGCAGTCGATGATCCAGACACAAA
Source organism: Phytophthora palmivora (assembly GCA_008079305.1). NCBI lineage: Eukaryota > Oomycota > Peronosporomycetes > Peronosporales > Peronosporaceae > Phytophthora > Phytophthora palmivora. The sequence goes on along the minus strand of VOQZ01001244.1, from coordinate 417,239 downwards.
TGAAGATTGAAATGATGGAGTCAGTGAAGACACTTCCGATGAACTGCTGGTTTCATCACTGAATGCAAACTCTTTTGATGCTGCGTTGGACTTGGAATCATCGGAAACACCGCCCTGGGACCCATCCATTGCTGATGAGCCTACATCCACATCCAGTGATCCGGACATGGAGTCATTCTCACCGGAAGTTGACTCTGACAAGGAAATTTGTGTTAACTGCTCTTGTTGCTGCTCTTGTTGCTGCCCTCGAGTCTCGCTCAATGGTGGTGATGTTTCAACTTGAAGCTTCACACCTTGAGTCGTAGCAATGCAGACAGCAGCAACACACACAAGCGCGCTGATCTTCATTATCAAAACTTAATAGACCGGTCTTAGGGACCAAACAGAGTTTAGGAAAGTGATCTTCGAGTGGGGGTAGAGCGAAGAGCTCAGCACGCTGTTCGAAGGAGATGTTTGCCAACTGGCTTTTGAGAATCAGTCACGCGAAAAACAACTTGTTGTGGTGGTCATTTTCGCCCTGTCTTGTGCTCGGTGAGCTTTGCTCGGGTGTGAAGAGTTGCTCTTTTACTGGAATCTCGACAGTATTGCTATCGAGTCGTTGAAGTTTGATCAGTCAGTTGTATGAGTCCCTTGTGCATGTAGTCGTCTCGTCAACAAAGACCACTTAGAAATCTCGTTAGATGGGATAAAGATGTCAACACATCGAGTTGTAACAGAGATTACGCATGCCTAAAAGCACATAGATTCGGTGTGCGTTCGACATTACCAAAAGCGCGTCCATGTCCACATTAGGTACCAGCACCTTGCATATTACTGTACGTGTCGACAGAAAAGTATATTGTGAAGAATACATTGACAATTGTGATGTAATTAGTGACAGCATGCCAGTGCCAGGAAGTACACGCTTTATTCCAGGAAAATTTCCTGAGAAAACAAACCACGGACACACAGAGGTATCATCTTCCTGGTCTTATAGAAGTGGAGTTTTCTCGGTTATCACCTTAACCTGTATGGGAGAATCCAACTGTGGCAACCCCGCAGACTTTATGGAGCTAGCTGTTGCAGATTCAGCAGCCTGTTTAGAGCGACGGCTTTTGACACGACGGCGAGCGCGATCTGCTAGGAGACGAAGGCGCTTTTTTACAAAAGCCGATCCAGTGCCCTTCACAACCTTATGGTAGCGAGCTTGCCAGTAGTCGACGATATCATGCACGTACACGTCACTCTCGTCTTCAATCTCTTCCTGGATGAGTTCCTCGATCACGTCTTCAATGGTTACGATGCCCTCGAAGACGACACTTTCAGGGATTTCTTCTTGGGAGCGCCAACACTTTAATATCACGTCGATATCTTCCGTGACTAGTGCAATATGAGAGCGACCTTTTTGAAACTCGTTCAGGATGGCGTAGCAGGATTCCTTGGGGCTAACTAGAATGGGTTTGCGCAACATCAAGTCTCTGATCGGGCGACGGTCATCTGGGTCCACCACGATAAGCTTCTTCACGAACAACAGACCGACGATGTTAGACTTGTGCTTCTCGTACACCGGTATACGGCTGTGACCGGATGCCAGTACTCTCGCCAGCATGTCCGGAGACAGCTCAGTATCCAGCTCAAGCATGTACACGTCGTCCATAGGGATCATGACTTCCGTGACAGTCTTGGCAGCTAGATCCAGGGCACCATGGATAATAGTAACTTCATCCACGTGCAAACGCGTACCTTGTGCAGAGTCTTCATACAGCGAGTGTGGCGTCAGAAGTGGCTGCTTGTCACCGATGGCCGACATTGTCGTAATGTGAGAGTGGGTCGGGGTGTCTTGAAACTGTTCCGATTGACGCATGTGGTCAATAAACGACCGTCGAGCAGCATCATTTTCACGCTGCAACGTTACCAGAGCTTTGATCTCCTTGCGTTTATACTGCGCTGGATCGTGGTCATCCCCGAGCCACATGTCGAGAACGCGGCTGATCGGGTACGCGATCGGACACGTAATTGCCATCAACACCCTTACAAAAGGGCACAACATGGCAGCGATCCGGAGCTGATTGGGACCCGTAAACACTGCGGACGGGATAATTTCACCGAAGAGCAACACGCAGGTCACGGACAACAGAATTGACACAGCTTCAGGCACCAACTTGTTGAGGAAGATGGGGAGAGCTTCGTTGGCACTGGCGTTCACGATCAGCAGCGTCACCAGCAACAAGTGGTGCTTGGTCAGCACAGGCAGCACCTGTTTGGCGTATTTCTTCTCCTCTTCAGAGCCTTCCATCTCGAGGATGCGCATGTTGAGCATGTCCAGCGACAAGAGTCCCATTGTCAAGCCTGCCATCATACCGGCAGCGCAGATCAGGAGTAATGACATGGCCAGATAGAGATAGAAAGATGCAGGGTCGCACCACGGCGTGAAGAACTCGCATTCGGGCGTGGCAGCCATGGCGACCGTCGAGACACTACTGGATACCATACAGAGAAGAGAAAGATGTATCGGTGAGGAGTCTGTGACCTATTGATCCGAAGGATAATCGGCTAGAGCGGTAATGGATTGGAGGTGGAAAGAGGGCCGTTGGCAGAGTTGGTAGGTCTGCAGGCAGATCAGCTGGTGGTCTTGATGAATGCAGCGGAATACACTGGAAAATGTTGACGTGTATGGATCTGGTATGTGTTACTAATATTTCAACTGTTTGGTGTGCGCTTGACTTGTGGAAAGTATGCTGCACCACACAAATTAGTGTGTCCCAGATGATAGGTAAGATGTGTTACCCACACCACGATGTATCCACACATGATATCATCCTAAAATTGCGACGGCCTCCTTCTTGTTCTTCACGGTGCGAGTCTTGGATTTGACACCTTCATCTGCTGTTGGGGTGATGTCCATTAAAATGTCCGCTGTAAGAAATGCAAGAAGAGAGGTGAGTGCTCAAGTGACGAGCACCAGCAGCAATCATCATCTGTACCTGTTTCGACCGAAGTGGTTGGAGCCTCCGGCATCGCTACAGCAAGTGCGTCGGCCTCCAGCTTTTCAATCTCGGCGAGCTCACTGAGTACGGCGTCTTCGTCTTCGACTGTCAAGTTGCCACCGATGATCCTGCTGATTTCCTGTTTTAAACATTTTTATGAGATTCAGTCCCATGATCGTTGATCAATGCAGCGATTCTGATCAGACGTACATTCGCCGTAGCCTGCGCTTCTTCTGTCTCCAGCATCAGCTCCTCAACCGCCTCCACTGTCATCTCCTACATCAATAATTTTTAGCTAGTGCTCATCACGTTACAATGCTCCAGTAGTCGCGGTACCTTGTGGATGGCGTTCAGGATGGAGTTACCAGCCTTCAGACCCTCAAACACCTGTAGTTGCTGCGTTTCCCACTCTACCGTATCCAACATGCCCAGCACTTGGATCAAATGTTCGTCTGCTTGATGCATCTGCTGCTCTTTGTATTTCTTCAGCTTCAATGCAAGTTTCGCCCGGTCCTGCATGTCGCCAAAAGTTTAAGCCAGCACCAATTCAATCCGTTAGACCACCACATCACAATCTACAATATACCTGCAATAGCACATACTCTCTTGCCAGCCTGTAACAGCCTCTTGGCACTATCGTGTAGCTGGTTCGCCTCAATATCCAGTCGCGCCTGGTACTTCTTGAGTCTGTCGCGAGCGTTCTTGAGGTCGAGAATAGCCTTGTCCTTGGATGTGATCTGCGCGCGGGCGCCACTCGATCCAGCGCCGTTGGCAGCATCAGCAGTCGATGACGAGTGCTGCTTGTTCTTAGAGCTAGAGCTGCCCATGTTTGAGCACAACTGATAGAATACAGTGTGAGAATCATGTTTCGATTGGTAGAAACACTGTTTTAACGGGTTCTTATTGATGAACTGCTGCGATTACGGTTTGAGATGGCTCATGTGATGATGTACGCCTAGAGACGACTAGAGTTCTTGGTCTTTGCCCCCAAGGCGAATGCCACCTTGGAGTGGGTCGGATGGCCCAGAAGCTTCGTGATGAACTCGCCTGCTGCCATCACTTTGTGGAGATTCACTCCGGTTTGGATGCCGAGGCCGTGCAACATGTACAGCACGTCCTCCGTCGCCACATTTCCGGAAGCTCCGCTGGCGTACGGACAACCACCGAGACCAGCGACAGAACTGTCAACCACGGCAATGCCCTCCTGTAGACGATAATATTGTGTGGGTTAACCGCTGGCTAAAAGTTGCGGAATACATTGTTTTTCGTACCTGCAGCGAGATTAGGATGTTGGACAGTGCTTGCCCGTAAGTATCATGGAAGTGCACGGCAAGGCGATCAACAGGAACAACCTGCTTGGTAGCTTCCAACATAGCCAATGTTGATGCTAGAAAACGATCAATAACATGGTGAGTTTCAACTGTAGCAGTCTAACGACAAACACGAAGCTCACCAGGGTTGCCAACACCGATAGTGTCGCCCAAAGACACTTCGTAGCACCCCATTTCGAGCATCTTCTCAGCGACGGCAGCAACAGCAGATGGCTCGACGGAGCCTTGGTACGGGCATCCCAGCACGCATGACACGTATCTGGATTTAACTCCACTGGTTAGTTTGAACTACCAGCAGAGTAAACGGAGTATATCTTACCCACGAACACGAATCCCGAGACTGCCGGCCTTCTCGCACACCGGTCGGAAACGTTCTAGACTTTCCTCAATGGAGCAGTTGATGTTCTTCTGGCTGAACGCTTCAGATGCCGCGCCGAAGATAGCCACCTCTTCTGCTCTAGCAGCAACAGCATTGTCGAAACCCTGCACACGCTCGCTGTCTCAATAACAAATCCAATGAACACACACAAATGCCAACATACCTTGATATTCGGCGTGAGTACAGGATAAGATACGCCCTCCTTACGCGTGATACCATTTAACACATCGGAATTATCGGCCATCTGCACCACCCAACACCAATCCGTCACTGCTCTCAACCTTTATAACTATCATATAATCCTCACCTGCGGAACCCACTTCGGGGAGACGAAAGACGTGGCTTCGATTGAGGACAAACCAGTCTCAGACAGCAGGTTGATGAGCTTGACCTTGTCCTGTGTTGACACGATGGTCTTCTCGTTTTGCAATCCGTCGCGCGGCCCCACTTCCACGATCTTCACGAAGCTCGGGTAGTTCGCGCCTGGAGCGACCGTCGCCGTACCCATCGCTTTCGTCGTAACCTTCTTACTTACCGCCGCCATCACGCGCGCCGTCCGAATTGTCATGTCGACGCAGTTTACCAAGTGCTAAACCGAGTTGTGCTTCAAGGATATCACTAACCCTAATCAATAAAATACCCAAATTACGAAATCCAGTCTACCTAAATTTAATGTCGTACTTATTCGCACTATTTTGGGTTCAAGCGTTCGCGCCAGTCATTCGACCAGTCATTATGTGGCATACAATGACCAAGTCACTTGATTGTGAAACGACAGTATCAAAACTCTGACGGTTGGCTTGGGTTGACTCGACAATCACTCTCGATGGCCAGCGCGTTAGCGAGTCAGCTGCAGCAGCTTCGCGAGGCCGGCGCCGGCAGCAAGCGCCGCACCGACACGTTCCTGTACGACCAGCGGGAGGCGGCGCGTCTGGACGATGAGACGGTCTACAACTTGGCGTGGAACGGTCTATTGGAGCTCAAGCAGCTGGACGCGCGCTTCGAGGAGCTGGACGCAGATGCAGGAGTGGCCAAGCTCTTCAGTCGTCAACGCATCCACTTCCACCGCGCTCAGAGCTCCAAGCAGGACGAGTCGGAGCTTAATGCGGCTCTAAACAAGGTTCTCGACGCTCTTAGCGCCTATTTTTTGCTGGGTGCGGCCCATAAAGTGCTCGAGTTTCTCGTACGTCGCTACGAGGTGCATCGCTACAATGTGGACGCTGTTATGGCCATGATTGTGGCTTATCATGAGTCGTCGTGGTTTGTTCGCATGGTGCGCATCTTACACATCCATAACACTCGCTGGGAATTCATGTTGGGCGTGAAGACGCAAGGCACACCGCTGCTTCGTGCGGCGCTTGTACAACGCGCCATCGATGAGTCGTCGGTCATTGAGTTCGTGTTTAAATCGGCCACGAGGATTGGAGTCAGTAATCCTAAGCTCACGTCGCTCTACACACTCGTAGTGTTGCAGATTCTCGAGCAGGGCAAAGTGACGGAGAAAATGCTGCGGTGGCTTATTCCACAGCTTCTTGCAGCACTGAAGAGCACGAACTTCCCAGAGCTACAGTCGTCGGCGTACATGATTGTGACGAAACTGGCATCCAAGGCGACGTTGACAGGCAAAGTGGTGGATGCACTGGTGAAGTCGCTGGTTAAACATGCTCAGGCTGGTGCACAGATGAATGCGCTGCTGTGCGTGATCTTTTTGGCGCAAACTCAGCCGTCGTTCCGGTTATCGAGCAGTGCTGGCAAGCACTTGGTGCACATGGAAAACGCTTCGGATTTCCTGCGCGATGCTACCTCTAACTATGAGTCTGCCAAGTTTGTACAGCTGCTGATGGTATTTTTGACACAACACATGAAGTCCATTGACGACGATTACTTCCGTCTACTCACAACGCTTATCGAGAGCGTTTCGTTGGTCGATGGATTTACTAATGAGCTGGTGGAGGTGATGGTGGGCCAGGCACGAGAGCAGGCATTTGCTATGGAAAGTGTGCAGGTACAGGCAATTTCACATGCTCTTGTTGCTCTCAGCAAGAAGAATGCGAGTAAAGTGGATGCCGTAGTCGGCACTCTTTTGTCGAACCAGACCAAAAAATCTAAGGGTGACAAGAAACTGAATAGGTTCCTGACCAAGACATTTGAAAACGTGGCCAACTCTGCACACTTTGTGCCATCCAACACAGACGCGAATACATCCCTGGCTCTAGCGCTGGATCATCCGACTGAGCACATCCGGTACCAGGCTTTGGTATCATTAGCCAAAATGAATGACGCGAATGCAAAGACGCTGTCAAATCATGACGCAGTGCTTACAAGTGGGGACGTACTTTTGCGTCGGCTGTTGGATGATAGCAAGCGCATCGCAAGTTTCATTATTTCCAGCTCTCTCGGTGCTCTTATGTTGAATTTGAGCTCAAAGAAGAAAGTTCTTACAGCTATTGTACATACAGTACGTAAGTGGATGTCTCGTGGAGATGTTTCCGTGGTTGAGGGTATAATTGATTTCACTTTGAAGAACATCCGCGAAACGGCGACGTCATCGGACATTGATGAGAATTTACTGACATTGTTTGTTTCACTGCTGGACAAGAATGCTGTAATTTCGGTGGATACTGTTTGGTCCTGGATATCCACCCTTGACCATCCATTTGGAGCGAGCGGTACTAAAGCTTCGACGACTGCTGATGTGTCTAAAATCTTTGGACATGCCCTTTCAACTGACGTTTCCGGGTTGCTTCCATACTGCCTACGCTGGTCTCAGAAGACAGAATTTAATGAAACTCTCTGACGGGCATTGTAATCGAGGTTTTGTCTACTGCTCGCACTCAGTTAGCGTCGAAGAAGTCCAAAACTAAAAAGACAAAGGAGCAGCAGATTACGCTGGATCAATCTTTTCGATTTGTTCTTGAAAAGGAGTTTTTGTCACTTTGTGAGCATGACGCCTCTGAAAGCCAAGTTTCACGCGCTGTGTATGCTGCTTCCAAGTTGACTGAGGTCGCCTATGATGTGTTCACTGTTTCACGTGACGATTTCGATGGATGTGTCGCTACTTTGCTCCAGTCTCCGACCCCTGTATTTATTCGTGTTCAAGAATGTCTCCTGGAGCTTTTCCACAAAAACTTGGAGGCACAACTCCTGCCAACGATGGCTCGCATTGTTACGAAGCCTGCCCATTCGAATGACGTTCTGAATGTCCTGGCTAAGACGCGGTCGCTAGATATTATTTCTGCGGTGCTAGAGGGTTTCTCGTACGCAGAGTCTGATGATGACCTTCGACAGCTTGTCCATGTCCTTCCAGTTGTTATTGTGGCTCTTTCGGATGCTAGCAAGGCTGTGCGTCAGGCTGCGGTTGCCTGCCTGAACCGCTGGGTTGTGTCGTGTGGTGATGCTGTACGCTCATCAAACTCAGTTGATCTGAAAGTGCTCCAAAAGGCATCTACTTTTATCCTCAAAGCCAAACAAGATGTGCTGATGGATGCCAACACGGTGCTTTCTCTTTGTGGGGCGTACAGTGCTCAGGATGATAGCTCTTCTTTTTACCAACTACTGTTGAACTTCGTTTCTTCTGCCAGTAGCGATGAAATGTGCATTGCGGTAAAACTTCTTGAGCTGCTGGCACCTGTGAAGAAAACTTCATTTTGGTTGCAATCTGTGGACTTTTTCCAGCAGGCTTTTATCGGGTGCTCGACATCTGGTGCTGATGGAGGTAATGTAAAACTACTGACGGGATTTCTCTCGCACTACGTGGACTCAGATGTTGCTATTACAACTACGAAGCAAGGGAAAACTTATGTTCCTAAGGAGTTCATGGACGCTTTGCTCACTGTGTTGTGTTCGGACAAGGAAGTTATTTCGCACCTGCAGAAAATGCAGCTTTTTGTCGCGGGACATCTTTCGGTAGAGCTTTACAACGCTCTCGATGCTGTAACTCGCCACGTACTGGTTGACAAACTACTTCATTTGTTGATGGTAGCTGAGGAAACTCTTGCTTCACAGCTGATTCCATGTCTGAACAAATTGCCTATTAGCTACAGCAATTTTGTGCGGTTATTGGAAGAACAGCTTTCTTCTAAGGTGGAGATTTCTGAGCTGAGCTGCATTCTTGAGGTGCTGGTTATCAAGGTCGACAGTGTTTCAAGCTATGACGAAGGAGATGCTGATATTAGCAAGTTACTTACAACTCTTTGCGACGTTCTAGCTGTGTTCTGCGACCCGAATTATGAAAGTACTGCCTCTGAGTACATCGTGCAGGTGCTGTTTAGCTGCTTGCGTCGCGTGTGCGAGGTGAGCTCGTCATCTTCAAAGCAAACTAACGGAAAAACCGAAAAGGCTACGAAGCACATCGTAACCAGTCTGAACCCCGAACTTCTCGTGAAACATACGCTTACGTGCCTGGGTCGTACGTCATCCCCTCAGACGCGTAACGAGTCTCTACTGTTTATTAGTTCACTCGTGAATTTGCACCCGGGTAGTGTGCTTGAATCGCTGGACAAGATCCTGAGCTTCGTTAGCTCTGGCTCCATGCGTCACGAAGATGAGTATTCTTTCCATGTGCTTGAGACGATTATCAAGGCGGTGGTTCCTCATATTGTTGCAACCAAGACTTTTAAGTCAGGAGCGTTGATCACGCCGCAACGATTTATTGGTTTGTTTGTGGACGCTTTTAATCAAATTCCTAAGGGTAGGCGTGATGCTTTGTTTAAGGTTGTGGTGGAATCTCTTGGAAGTGAGCTTCTGCCGTATTGTGCAGTGGCCCTGCTGCAACATGCTGCTATTGTGGAGGATTTGGACGTTCAGCGTGAGCGTATTCAGTTTGCACACAACTTGTGTTTCAGCTTCAACTGCTCTGAGCAAGTGTCGTCGCTGGTAATGGTTCTCCGAATGGCACGGGACCTGCTTCCTCATGTGGTGGAAGAGGCTGACACAGACACGGACGAAATTGATGAAGACGAGGATGATGTGGAATATGAACACTTTGTGCTGGATGAGCGGCTGGTGAAATCGAGTGCGCTCTCGCGTCAATTCAACTCTATTCTTGTCAAGTTTGTCGCCGCGCACCTACGTGCCCGCGAGTTGCACCACAAAATTTTGAGCTATGAAAGTGATCGTGATCAGATGGACGATGATGAAGAGGGTGATGTGCTGCAACACAGCTACTTGCTGCTGGCACAACTCGATTTGCTATACTTCCGTCGCGTTGCTCGGGAGCAGTCTGTGCACGATGATGAGAGTGGCTTCTGGACGGCGCTAGCTAGGGAGTCAATGGAGATCCTTGGTGCTCTCCAGCAGCTTCTGTCCACGCCTGGTTTCGTCGCGGTTATCAGCGAACTGCTGCACCATGATAATAGCCTGGTGCGCAAGAAGGCAATGCAGCTTTTCAATGAGCGCCTACAGGAGGAACGCGAATCGCTTTCGTCTGGTGAAGCTTTGTTGTTCATCGACATGCTGGACGAGCTTGACGCGATTCTTCAGAACCGTAACGGTACTGAGAACAGCGTGAACATTCAGACTGCTCTTTTAAGCGTTGACATTTTGGCCCGCAATTTTGCTACGAACCATACAAAACGTTTCCAGCAAATCCTCCCGACTATCGTGAAGTATGTGGATCAAGATGTTGTGAGCGCGTCTCCCATGGTGCTACACTTGTTTGGCTGCTCTTTTGTGTGCCTGTCTTCGATTTGTCGCGCTGTTGGTCCAGTCGTTTTTCCGCTTTTGCCGAAGTTCTTTCCCCGGCTGTTGAGCGGAATTGAATTCTGTTCGTCGACTATTGGTGTGAGTGGCACCAAGGCAGTTTTGCAGTGTCTTCTGGCGGCTTTGGAGGTGTTCACCGACAAGATTCCACAGTTCTTGGGACCGTACCTCCCTTCCGTCACTCGTGCACTTCTGACCCCGGCACTACTGTCTTCTGCACCGTCGAACGCGGAAGTGCTGATGTCCGTCGACTGCTGCTTCTTGAACCTATGTAACCATGTCGAGCTACGTCAACTTCTTCCAACTTTGTTCGGTGCGTATGAACACGTTCTGACGCTGGAGAGTGACATGAGCGTGACTCGATTGTTCTCTGTCGTGGGTATCATCGTGAACGATCTGGATTCGTCGGCTATCCGGAAGCACTTGCCTTCATTTGCTCGCTTCTTCGTTACGGCTCTGGACGCTCGTCGTGTGCATGCGTCAAAGTTGCAGGATCTAGAGGAAGTTGAGGAGGAGGTTCTGGAGTGCCTTGTGCAGTTTATCCTGAAGCTCAGTGAGAAACAGCTTAAGCCGCTGTTCCTGAAGCTAGCGGAGTGGGCCCAGACACGTATCGGATCGTCGGGCAAGTGTGGTGACATCTCTCGTCTGATTTCGTTCTTTAAGTTAGTTGCCAAGCTGTCAGAACGCCTACGTGGGATCTTCGTGCCGTACTACGCGCATGTGCTGGAGTTCATGACGTCAGCACTTCGTGAGAGCCGGAAGGTCCTAATGCAGAAGCCGCCGCGGTCGTCAGAAGACAGCGAGAGTGACGACGACGATTTTTTTGCTGGTGAGGACGAGCCGCCTGCCAAAAAGACAAAGCTGATCGCTTTGTCTACTGTTGATGAGAAGGCTGAGCGTGGACACAACACGCTACTGATGGTTACTGTGGTCCGCGCGATGGATGGGTGTTTCGTACACGATAACGATGGATTTATTGAAAAGGATCGCTTCGACGTGGTGTTGGCGCCGTTGGTGGATGTGTTAGACGTGCTGCAGTACGACGCCTCGATGCGCGAGTTCGTACTGGAAACAGTGGCTCCGTGCCTAGCAAACCTGGCATGGGCAGCAAAGAGCGACCTGCTGTGGAAACCGCTGCACTACGCTGTGTTGATGAAATCACGCGGAGAAAATGCTCTGGTGCGTCTAGCGGCGCTGGTGACAGTGGAGAAGTGCTACCAGGTGATCGGCGACGAGTTCCTTGCTATGCTTCCTGAGAGTATCCCTTTCCTGGCGGAGCTAATGGAGGACACGAACGACGAGGTGGAGAAGACGTGCCACCGCGTGATCAAGCAGATCGAGGACATCTCGGGTGAGTCCTTGGACCAGTACCTCACGACCTAGGCGGCCTAGGTAATAGATAGGATAGCCTCATACACTATGTAGCGCCTCGCATCGATCAGCCGTACTTACGGTCTGCTACCGCAGCGAGGACATTTTTGCATATTCATAACGCGTAATAAGATGTAGATGGTACACTTTTGTCTAGTTTTGGAAGAAGTTACAGTAATTAGTTAAGGGTATCTCCACCGGTTCCGCATTCATCAGGTCGATATCAACCATGCTAGCAACTATACTAATGCCACAGTGATGACAATATCGTTTCGCCTTCAGGGCACGCTCGTCAAAGTCCATGCCGTTATCTAGCCTAACGATGAAACTTAAAACTTGACAAAAGTACTGCATGCAATTAGAAGTCGAAACTTAAAATAGATTGATGAACATTTAGACATCAGATGTCAGAAACACCGCATGTGTGAGAAATAAAGTTACACTCCAGCGTAGCCGAACAGCGTAAGGCTTGACACCATAATGAACATGCCAGTAAACATGCCCACAGCAACAATGTATGTCTTGTCCTTGGCGAACTTGTACGACGTCGGGATCAGCTCCTTCACGCAAATGCACACCATGATACCACACACAATTCCAAACAGGATGCCCTCCGACACTGGGTCCATGCCGTCACCGATCGCTACCCATGCAATGACTCCGCCGATTGGCTCAGCAGCAGCAGAAATCGCACACCACATAATACCCCGCCATCGAGAGCCGGTGGCGAAGTAGATGGGAGCAGCGACAGCAATACCTTCCGGAATGTTGTGGAGACCAATACCGACAGCAAGGGAGAATCCGACAGAGGAGTTCTGGATAGCTCCAACATAGGTGGCGATTCCTTCCGGTAGATTGTGAATTCCGATGGCAAGCGCACTTAGCACACCCATACGCTGCAAGGCACGCTTGGCGTTCTCGTCCATCTTGACGTACTGGGTAGTGGGTTCAACGCATGTAGATGGACCAGCCTCCAGACACGGTGTCGATGTCTTGTTAACCGTTTTGCTGCTTTCATAGTTGCGCATGGATTCACGGACATCTTGGAGGTTTTCAATCTCCGTCATCTCGTGCTCAGGAGAAATCTTGTGTACGATGACGTCAATTATGTAAATGAGCGCGATGCCTACGGCGAAGCACCCCGTAGCTGCAAGCCATCCGTGACCCGTGGCCGTTTCTTCCGACATACCTTCAGTATGGATACCCTCAGTCAGCAAATGGACCGACTCGCCGAAAATCTCTACCAACGAGATGAACATCATCACACCAGACGAAATACTAAGGGCGACAGCCAAACTCAGTGGGTTGGCTAAGTATACGAGGCGCTTGCTGAAGACGACCATGCCACCCAGAATTGTTGCAGCACCGGCCGCACAGTTCAGCGCGAAAGCGACACCAACGTCATGACCTGTCTGAACCATGATTTAGCGTAAGTTGTTCGTCGAGGTGATTTTGAAAATGAACATGGGATGTGGTATGCAGCTCAGCACCACTGGTATGATGCGATGGTACTTCTTGCTCATCAATGAAACGTATGACATACATGTGCATGTAGCAGGAAATGAGAAAGCGCACAGCTGAGCGGGCACTGTCCGCCGTGACCGGCAACTGTATCTTAGACCATAAGATCCCGAGGCCATGGCATCAAGCAATGCGATCCAGTCATTGTTCGAGTGCCAACCGAGCTGATTATTTTCAGTAAATCCCACAGCCACATCTTGCGCAATGACCATAAAAAAATGTTGGTGATCCGGCTAGAATCCCGATATACTCTTCAAATTGTTTCCATTGGGGCGAGGCATCGTGCCTCGAGAGGATGGGAGCGATTTATTACCACTTCTGACTTTCATTGGTTCGTGAGGTTTCATTCGCATGCGCAGACTAGAAATTGACGGGGCGGACTTCATTTCGCTATCCGAGCAGTAGCTCAAGCATAGACGTGGTGACCTAGGTCGGTATTGAGACCGTCTCTATCTGGTCGACTCTGGATCTGCTCTTGAATTTAAAAAAGTATTAATAAAAGTGTCACATCTCACGTCTCTTTGAGGGCAGTGACATTATACACAAAAAACACAAATTACTACTGCTTCGTGAGGTATTTTCCTAAATGTATGTGGCTGCCTAACGTATTTTGCAATCGCTATTAGCATTGAGTTTCTAACCTGAACGCTAGAACAGCGACCATGTCTGCAAACAAAAGCCCGAGGAACACGACTACTGTAGCGTTGTGTATATAGCTATTCTAAAGAAGAGCCGCCACCTCGAGTAGGGATCACGTTCGGTCACCGGATCAAAGAGTGCCACCAGTATTAATTAATACCTCGCTTAGGGCATTCCAAACATCTTGTACAGCTGATATTTTGTAGTCTAACAATACTGTATGAGCCTCTCTACCACTTGGTTCCTCATCCCCTTTCAAATCAACGCTTTCATTGTCGAAATTTTAAAAACCAAGATGTGAAGCGTTTTATTATTAAAAAACACAAATGTCAATGCCATTCAAAGCAAAATAACGTTTCATTGTACGAACTTAAGGACCGAGATATTCTCGGTTTCCCAACAATAACGGTTGTTGCGAATGCATAGAGTTTGATATAGCAATGTAAATGTCGTTTTAGTTTCTTGTAGATACGGTTTGCGTTGCAGAAATAAGAGGCTTAAGCGAAGCCATGTGCAACATGTACATACTGTGTACACATTGTACTACATAGGAGATCCATGGTTGGCCCAAAACTTGTGCCCTTGAAGCGGGCTGCCTCAACCCAATCGGAATGCTTAGGATGAAACTGGGATTGGCATGCAATTGCAACCATTTTCCCAGAGCCAGACCCGCTGACCATTTTGCGTACCAAAAGCGCGTGCCAATTCTGATCCAAAACTTAGCAATAAACTTCAAAATGCGATATCGCCCGGAAATCAACGAATCCAAAGTGGTACTGTACATATTTTCTATGATCTTCATCACTTTGATAAACGCGGTACACCACACAATGGAAACTACCATCCATCTGACGTAAATAAACTTGTGGACGTATTATATAAAAGCGTTCCACTCATTTAAAAATACTAACCGGGCGAAGAAGAGTAGTTCAGTAAATTCTGCGGCGACAGACGCAATTCGGGACCAGATTTGCCAGTCAGATTTGCTTCAGACAAATCTTCTGATACCCACCACTCAGAACTACAATTGTATCCATCCATGGTATATGCACATGTACTGCCTCACTTCGTATCGTCAATGGCCCATTGTTCATGGACCAACAGTGGTAGCCGATTTCACTGGTATAGTCACTGACTACTTGTCAGGTGGTAGATGGGCATTGCCTATTCAAGTATTTTAATTCGTCTCACAATTTGTTTTACCTCTTCGGTCTCATGTGGTGCTCGACTCTCCTCCTCGTGATCTTCTCCTGTGTCTGCGCGGCGCAGAACCCCACGGACCCTTCGAACAGCACTTCGCTCATCGCTTTTTCTTCCAGCGGTAGCATCGATGACATCTACAATGTTTGTCCCGTAGTCGTCGAGTTCACTGAAGAACAGGACAACCTTTCAAATGATGAAATCAAGGCCAATGCTGCTGATGCCGCCATGTCGGCCTACTTGTTGAGCCACCCCAACAACACGCTATGGGATTACTTTAAGATTGAAAGACGCCAAAAGAAAGCAATGAACGCGAACTTCCGGTGCATGTTCGGATCAAGAACGCAGTGTTTGGATTTTTCAATTACGCGGCTGATACCGTTATTGCCTTGGCACAGACTCTTGCCGACGCTATTGAGTGGATCGTGAATACCCTTCGCGACCCTCTTGTCGGAGCCAGACAAGTTGGCAACTTTTTCAAGGAATTCGGAAAGAACCTGAAGTCTCTGTGGGGACTGATGAAGGAAGACCCCAAGGAGACTGCTGAGAATATGGCTGGTGGTTTGCTTCTGCACATTACGCACCACCCTTCTGAGTTCACCGCAGAGACTGTGCTGATGATCAGTACTGGTTTTGCTGTTATTGGTGGCCTTATGGCTGGTGTGGAAATTGTGTTTGGTAAGATGAGCAACATGATCTCGACCATTCTCCTCTCAGTGCTGATGTTCATTCACGCCATCGACGACCCGATCTACATCGTCACTCCTCTCATCACTTCAATTGTTAACACTG
The DNA here is from genome assembly GCA_008079305.1 of Phytophthora palmivora. NCBI lineage: Eukaryota > Oomycota > Peronosporomycetes > Peronosporales > Peronosporaceae > Phytophthora > Phytophthora palmivora. The sequence continues at coordinate 401,340 of VOQZ01001244.1, read as the reverse complement.
CCGGTACAATCGCGAATGGTGGTAACTCCACTGATGATACCGTGCTCACCCAGGATGCGATCAAGCCATTGGCGACGTGTCAAATTCCGAGGGAGTTCCGTCCCGTGTTCTCCTCGCGCGATTTGTGCCTCAGTTCTCCTGCTCAAGTACGTCAACTGATCTTTGGAACGTTCAAGCGCGCGTCGAAACTGTCCAAGGAGGAACGTATTGCCGCTTACCACCGCTTTCACGATTTCGTGTGCTGTTACCTGGAAGACCAAGAGTTCGAGGTGAATGCTCCTAAGTTGGATAAGACGGCCTTCGAAGCTGACCTGGTCTCCACCCCAGTGAAAATGCAAAACTGTTCTACGCTAATGGGTAACTACAGCGCCGACACGGTTTGGAAGTCGACTCTGAATGCTTACCCCACCACTTCTGAGGCTGATACAGAGGCTGATGCAGAGGCTGACATAGAGGCGAACACAGAGGCTAGAGAGGCTACCTACGAGGCTGGTGTTGTCAAGCCATCGCTCCGCAGTGAATAAATCACGTGGATCATTGTTAACCGCAAGTGTAGTGGTACTCTGTGAACGCATAGAGTTTATAAAAATCGATATCATTTCCCACTATTACCATAGTGCCATCATGTACTGTATTACGTTTCAGCTGAATAGTGTCTTTGCATTTCATGACATGCAAAACGATTCACGATAGTCGTCTGTAACCGTTTCCACCACTTCCAATAAATTGCGTGAATGAGAGACATCGCCACATTTTTCCACTTTGGTATGCATTCTACCAGTGCATTCCTTTACTGTAGTGCTTTATCCAACAGTAGCTTCGTAATTTAATGCGACAGATACGGTTGATGATTCTGTCACTTGCTAATTAGCCAGCGGTCAGTAATGATGTAGCATGACGACGAAGTATAGTTGGCTAATCGGTGCTTATATCTATTCGGACCCCTCAGTGCTAGCATCCTCTTCATCAAGACTTGTCGATACATCCAAACTTGTGGGAGCTGTCCAAACAGTGTCAGCACTGTAGTTTGCCAAGAGAATGGAGCAGTTTCGCATTTTTACGGGTGTTGGAACGAGGTCATTTTCGAACTTGGTAGGGTCCATCTTTGGAGCATTGACCTCAAACTCTTGGTTCTGTAGAAAGCAACACACAAAATCGTGGAAATGGTTGTAGGCAGCAACTCGCTCTTGAGTGGTCATCTTGAATGTGCGCTTGTACGTTCCGAATATCAGCTCACGAACTTGTGCAGGAGAGCTCAGGCATAGGTCGCGAGAGGAAAAGACTGGGCGATAGGCCTTGGGGATTTTACATGCCTTTAACGGTTGAATACGATCCACTGTTAGAGTGACAGTGGCGTTGCTTGAGTTTGTACCAGTGCCGATCGTTCCTGCTGTGTCCACAATGGAGTTAATGAGAGGCGTGACGATGTAGAGCGGGTCATCAATAGCGTGAATGAACATTAGGACAGACATGAGAACATTGGAGATCATGTTGCTCATTCCACCAAAGACTGCCTCCACCCCAGCCAATAGACCACCAATGACAGCAAAACCAGCGCTAACCGTCAGTACGGTCTCGGCAGTAAATTCAGCCGGGTGATGAGTAATATGCAAGAGCAAACCACCCGCCATGTTCTTGGCAGTGTCCTTGGGATCTTCCTTCATCAGTCCCCAAAGCGACTTGATGTTTTTACCAAACGTCTTGAAAAAGTCGGTGACTTGCTTGATTCCGACAAGAGGATCGCGGATAGTATTGACGATCCATTTGACGGCGGCTGCGATGTCTTGAGCGAGATTGACGACTGTGTCAGCCGCGAAATCAGCAACGCCCTTAATCGCGTTCTTGATTCGCTCTTTTATTGGAAGCCGCTGATTCATTGCCTTCTTTTGCCTCCGCTCAATCTTGAAGTAGTCCCACAGGGTGTTATTGGGGTGGCTAAGCAGGTAAGCTGACATGGCAGCATCGGCAGCGTTGGCCTTCAATTCTGAGTCGGAAAGATCGTTTTGCTCATCGGTGAAATCGGCGACAACAGGGCATACATTGTAGACATCACCAGTACTGCCGCTCGAAGAGTAGAGATCACTGTTCGAAGAATCAGAAGTGCTCTGCGCCGCCGAGACACACGCCAAGAGGATGAAGAGGAGAGTGGAGTACCACATAATGCTGATGAAGCAAAAGTAGTTGTGAGGGGATATGCGTTTCAGCCTAAGCGGTGACCACTACTCCAGTCAATAACATCGACTCAAATTCACCACACTATTGTCTGATCCTAAGTAGCGCCTGTCACAGCGGAAGCTACGTCTAAAATCGCAACCAACGGAGTCTGTGGCGCGTGCCTTAGAGGGATCACGCCCCTCTTGCAATCCCAAGATGGGACCTAGCGACACACGAACAATACCACCGATGCAAGTACATTCAACCACGCCAATACTAGCACCTCTGAACTTCAGCACTGTCGCGTGATGATAGCTAGCAACATGAACGCGCTGATCGGGTTGTTGAGCTCCTATAAATGATCAAGAGTGGGTGGTGATATAATATTAGTGTCCGAGGCAGCTAATACAGTCGGACTAGAATTCGGAATGGCTCTAACACGCGTTCTGATTGGGACGAAGCATCATGCCTCGAGGCGTGAGCCGGGTGCATGTATTCGGAGTAGGAAAATGGTTTCGCTTTGACTGTTGCTGTCGAACAGAAAAGAGGAATTGAGACAGAGGAAACACACGAAAAGTGTGCCCTACAAGAAGGTGAAGAAGAATAGATGAGGAGTTCGGAAGACGAGAAGTCAAGGACTTGCGAAAGCTGCTCTGAGCGGGAGCGTATCCGGCCCCAGCAGCGTGGTGCTACAAATACCAAGGTAATACATGTCGAACAGAAAAAAAGTTGAGATGGCACCGGCTCAAGGCAGTCTCACATAAAAGGACAATCCAGATCAGGTCTGGCCAATTCGAAGTGGCCAAACACCAAATCTTACAACTGATAATCTCTAATCCGTGGACTTCCTTTTGACTTGGACAAGGTTGCGAGAATCGCTTCACTCTACAGCTTCGAGGGAATCATCCGAAGGAGTGGGTTGGAGTATAAGCACAAGTTGTGAACATCCAGAATACATGTACTCATGACCGCATTCTTGTACTACACAGAGCAACAAGTTGTTGGCCATTTAATCTAACGATATACTCCAAAGTATCAATTTTAATGTAAAGGGGATCAAACGATTTACAGTTGATGGTGAAAAACCAACTTCAGATTCTCGAGTAAGCGGATTACGTGTATCATAATGTAACGTGATATTTCAATATCGCAATACTGCATGGGTAACCCATCACAAATTTATTGCGATTGCCATTGATAAAGCGACAATGACAAGGACCCAATTGGTTATCATACCACTGTCCCTAATGTGGCTACGTGTCCCACAGACATCGTGAGATATAGTTCATACCAGTGGTAGGTGCAACCTTGAGTACGACAACTAAGTTGACGAACTTTGGTGAAACAGTGATTGGTAGGCATTTGGATGCTGATGAGCTTCTACTATAGTATAAGGCGACGGTGGGACGAACTTCGATCTACAAATGTTACGGTTCAATGACACATTTACGACCTCAAAACCATGTTACGAGGTTGACCCATTCGAAGTGATGGAGTTAGCAGTGAGCAACAATCACAACGAGGTTATTCAGATAATTTATTTAGAACCTAATATCCCTGGAGAGATTTTGAAGTGGGCCGAAAACATGACAATCTCGGCGTTCTACGAGCTGTTTATCCCTATCGTGAAGGCACTGTGATAGAGAATGTGTACGAAGTGATGATTATTGTAATTGAACGTGGATGTCTGGAATTTGTGATTGAGGAATGTGGACCGGAGATGATGGATTTCCAATTTGGTTGTCCGTACCATTTGTCACGGCAATAAAATGTGGTAAACGGGTAGTCGTGAACTACGTGTATGTTCACGATGGGTACGAAGGTGAACCATGTTATGTGCTGTGGCTGCCCATGACATGTAGTTGTGGTGTTTTAGAGTAGATTTTGACGCTGCAGATTTTCATCCACTGCTAGAGAGAGCCAACATTGATTGACAAGGCTTGGTCACATGTCAACTATTTGTGCAACATTGCTGGATACTGCACTTCTGCTTGACGAAACTTTCAGAATGCACCTAGTACTCATCTTGACACGGCGAAGAAGATGCTAGGTAGCAAGAATAGTGAATCATGTAAAACGATCAATAAAGCCTTTGAGGTGAACCTGGACATCTAGGAGTAAGCACGACGATCTAGTCTGCATTATAAAGTTTGTGCACTGCCAGGGGGTATCTATACCGAGGTGATCAGTGAGAGATTTTTCGAAGCAGCAAGACGTTGTCATGTTGACGTTGTGGAGTTCTTGTTGGAAAGGCATTCACAAATGCAGCGAAGGAACTGCATCCAAGTTGTGAGTTCCTCTACATGTACAAATTTGATGTTATCAGTCAAAAGGTCATGCAAGATGTTTCCTTCGAACTTCCGATTGTGGTGCGAGTTGTTGTTCAATTGCTGGTGAAAGTCTCCATTCTAATTTGAGGTAGTGTTACGAAAGTTCGTCCCATCTTTTTTTAACCAGAAGCAAGCAGGTATAAAGTGATTGGCATTTTGTGGTGACGATATATTTTTCCCAAATATTTTTCGCGTCTTCCTCTATTCTCAACAACTTCAAAATTTCGCTAGTACACGGATAAATACCAGGCTGCTTAACTGAAAAAGGGTTTGCGCATGTTTAGCGTTAGCAAACTATAAATCCTGTATCACTACCCTGTATGTAGTAGTAGGTAAAACTGCAACCATAGATCTATTCTTCGTCACTCGCACTGTCGGATTTTAAACTCGTAGAGTCTTCGATGACACCAGTAGGCTTCCACATCGTTGCAGAGCTGTAGCTACCAAGCAGTTGCGAGCAATTGGTCATCTTCACAGGTGTTGAGACGAGATCCTCTTCGAAAGCAGTGGAGTCCATCTTGGGAGCATTCACCTCGAACTCTTGGTCTTCCAGGTAGCAGCACACGAAGTCGTGGAAGCGGTTGTAAGCCCCAATGCGCTCTTGCTGGGTCATCAACGCAGTGCGCTTGGTCGTGCCAAAAAGAAGCTGGCGAACTTCCTCAGGAGTGCTCAGACACAAGTCACGCGAGGAGAACACCGGTCGATACTCCTTGGGGATTTTGCACGTCTTCAAAGGCTTGATAGCATCTGGTGTGAGTGCCAAAACATCATCAGTGGCATTACCACCACCGGCAAGTGTGTCGGCCGTGTTCACAATGGACGTAACGAGCGGAGTGACGATGTAAATAGGGTCATCGATGGCATGGATGAACATCAGCACGGATAGTAGCACCTTGGACACAACGTTGCTCATTGTTCCGAAAACGGCTTCCACACCGTGCATGAGACCGTGGATTCCTGCAAAACCAGCACTCACCATCAACACAGTCTCGGCAGTGAATTCCGACGGGTGGTGGGTAATGTGCAACAGCAAACCACCACCCATGTTCTTAGCCGTCTCCTTAGGGTCTTCCTTCATCAGTCCCCATAGAGACTTGACGTTCTTACCAAACTCTTTGAAGAAACTCGTGATCTGTCGGATTCCGACAAGAGGGTCGCGGATGGTGTTGATGATCCACTCGATCGCATCGGCAATCATCTGAGCGAGAGCAATGGCAGTGTCTAACGTGTAATCGACGATGCCCGTCAATACTTTCTTGATCTTCTCCCCCAACGGCAGATTGTTGAAAACTGCTCTCTTTTGTTTCCGCTCGATCTTGAAGTAGTCCCACAGGGTGTTGTTGGGGTGGCTCAGTAGATAAGCAGACATGGCTGCGTCGGCGGCATTTGCCTTCAGTTCCTCATTGGAATGATGTTCTTGCTCCTCGCTGAATTCAATCACAACGGGACAGATATTGTAAATATCACCGGTGCTACCACTTGAGGACTCGACTTCGCTGGAACTGGTTCTTAATGGCTTGATAGTACCATGTGCAGCACAGACGGTTTGTGACGTAGTGGTCAATACAGCCACTACGCCAAATTTTAAGATCAGCTGGCCAGATTACTATGGCTCAGCGTAATCTTGAATTTTTACATTTTCATATGTCTACGAGTCTATTGGCTATATGTGGTTGCAGTTGCCACTTCAACAGTTCTTATACGTCTTTTCATTGGATGTAAATCCTCAGGATTGGCAACATTCCAGTTACCATCCGGATATTTTGATTATGGGACGCTATGGGAAAATTCTGGTTCAGCCACGCCGAGGCTTCGCAGGATTTCATTGGCAGAGAAAGATAACAGTAGGATTTGAGAAAGATAGTTTTTAGGATAGGACCTGGATACTTGGGTGCAGGTCTAGTCACCCAGGATCGTTGGTTGCGAGACAACTACTGCTAGCGCCAACAAAACTAACTCAATCAATCACTTCTCAATTTTCCTCTTCTGTACAAGTCAACTCCTCCAGCAAGATCACGACTGCAGCGCCGCCGCTGCCCACTCGACTCCGCCTCCGACTCGCCACCGCCTCCGACCTCAACTCTTCGTCAAGGCCGCCAACGACTGCTTCCTCCGTTTGGCTGGCCTGAGATCGTCACATGGTAGCACTTGTTGGTCAAGCTTCGGTTCAAGTTCAAGAGTCGAAGACTGGTATTGCCTCTAAGCACGAGCTTTAACGTTCGGTGGTTCGTTGGTGTGGTTGCGTACTAGGTGTGTTCAGCACATTCAGAACTCCATTCCTTGGGTTAAAGGGTATAACGCTTCGGCTAATCCCCCCTTGGTTACTGCGGAGAATAACTTCTGAGTAGTTCACACTTGGTTTCGCTTGATCTACACTCGTTGCTACTGAACTTGTTTTAGCCGGCATTCTTGCATGGGTAAGCGAAAGACTCGCCAACCCGAAGCACCGTTTATCAACGACACCAAGTCCTTGACGACCCGCAGTGACACGCTCGACAAACTACGCCAGGACTTGTGGTTGACGACGCAGAAGCAGCTCAAGATCGTTCAACTCATCCGGAACGAAATTCCAGATTGCAAGGACTCCAACGCCAGGAACGTCTTGCACGATACGACTGAACTGCTAAAACATCGTATAAGCCAGACGCAGACTATCCTGGAAGGAACTTTCGACCACTCCATCCAGCTCGACAAGAAGCGTAGACTTAAGAAACAAAAAAGTAGTTTCTTTTCTTTTCTTCTTCTTCATTGGGGTTTCGGTAGACCTTATCAATACGCGCTGAGAAGTCCAGCAGTTATGGCTCAAAGAAGAAGCCGTGCCGCTGAGCGCCCGTCCCCGAACCCTCGTCCTCGGCAGCAAAGCAGAATGAATGCGCCGAGTGATGCAGATGCATCACGACCAAGTACAGAAGCACCGGCGGACACTGCGGCTCCGGCTGCACATACTACCCAAGCTTCAGGCCCTGATGCGATGTCAATGCAGCAGTTGCTAGTGTTTATAACGCAACAGCAGCAAGCCGCCCAAGCCCAGATGCAAGCTCAGCTGCAAGCGCAAATGCAGCAAGCTAACGCAAGGTTCGAGTATCTGATGGCGGCGCGGGGTGATCAGAAGAAGAAGGACCCGCCGATGTATGAAGGCAAATACGGCGAAGATATCGAGTTGTGGATCTTCGCCACCGAGCAGTACTACGCAAGCAGACGTGAGTTAATGGAGGCCGATTCGTCTGGTTTCGTAACGATAATCTCCAGCAACTTAGGCAAGTCAGTGTTGAACTGGTATCGCGCTTTTATAACCGAGTGCGAGAGAGCGAATAAGGCTCCCACGTGGTCGTTGTTTAAACAACAACTGCGCACGCGCTTTCGACCTAGGGACTTCGAGTATGATCTTCGTGAGAGACTGTTTCGTCTCAAACAGAACGAGACTATTCACGAGTATGTCTCTAAGTTTCAAGACTTACTGTCGCAGACAGAATTGGCGATCAGTGAGTTGGAGAAACGTTTCTTTTTTCAGAACGGATTACGTGAAGAAACAGCAAAGAAGATCAAAGAAGAGAGTCCATCAACGCTACAAGAAGCCATTGAAATTGCGTCGAATTTCGAGTTTGCACACTACTCGGGAAAACCCCCTAGAGCTCCTGCGAAAGGTTCGCAAGGATCGTCAAGCTCGGGGCATCGTCCGCCTAAATCGAAACAGCAGAACAATAAGCATTACGAAAAGAAGAAAGGCGCGAACGATGATTGGAAGAAGAAAGCTACATGCAGAAATTGTGGCAAGGTTGGTCACATTTCTCCAGATTGTAGTCAGCCGAAACGTACTGAAGCGAATCGGTATATGCAGGGCGCAGTGTATGCGATCCTAGAGGCTGAAGCTCGAGCATTCAAGACGGAAGACCAAGAGAGGCCCGTCACGATATTCATTGACAACGGCAGTAGCCTGAACGGCGTAACTGAGGAGTTAGTGAAGAAGCTTGAGTTGGATGTCACTGAAGGTGACATGATGCAAGTTGATCTCGGTTATGATCAAGTTGTGCATCGTCCACGTCGGACTGTAGAGATGTCTCTACAGTTACCAGGATTTCCCTTGACAACGGGAACATTCCAAGTCATGCCTGTTCCTGAGGAAAAGGACGTCGTTTTAGGCATGATGTGGCTGCGGGAGCAGAACCCTGATATCGACTGGAGTACTGGACAGATTGCACCTCGCATTAACGTGGAGAACACGCAGACTGTGAAGTTGAGACTGCCGAAGACACGTCCAGCCCGTTGGGTGGCAGGACAACGCCGTGCCAGAATTGCGCAGAGCCGCGAGATCTTCAACTACTATCGGCAGCATGGTCACAACGGCCAGTTTGGGCGAACGAAGATTATTTCGTCCAACCAGTTCCAGCAAATGTTGCGTAGGAACAAGGATATTGAAGCAGTGTTTGTAATCAATCCGCATGATTCGGAGAAGGCTGAACGCTTCAAGAGTCAAGGATGGGATGCTCTCAAGGGCAATCCGGCGTATGAGACGCTACTGAAGTATGCGGATACGGTTTTCCGTACGGAACTTCCGAATGAGACACCGCCAGTACGAGAAGGTATTGAGCATGAGATTTTGCTCAAACCTGGTACTACGCCTATTTCGGTCAAACAATGGCGCCAAAGTCCTGATCAGAGAAAAACGATACAGGAATGGACCAAAGAGATGGTTCAAGCTGGCATCATTCGACCGAGTACGTCAGCCTTTTGTGCACCGACTTTCTGTGTGAAAAAACCAGTTGGTTGGCGAATTGTGCACGACTATCGTCAGTTGAATTTAGCTACGGTTTTACCGGCCATTCCGATGCCTCGCAAAGAAGACACCTTTGATGCGATGGCCGGCAGCTATTGGTACTCGTGCATGGATTTACTCTGGGGTTATTACCAAGTCAAGTTACGAGAAGCAGATATACCCTTCACTGCTTTTTCGACTCCAGACGGTCTTTTTGAATATCTCGTCACACCCATGGGACTCAGTGGCAGCCCAGGGACCTTTAACAGGTTATTACAAAAGGTTTTCAGGGACTTACGTGATGTCATGCGGATTTACTTCGACGACATTTACGTGTACACCAAGAGTGAAGATGTCGACGAGCATATTGCCGCGCTGGACAGAGTATTGAAGCGATGTGAAGAACAGAAACTTTACATCAAACTGTCCAAATGCCAATTTTGCGTGGATGAGATTCCATGTTTAGGCGACTTCGTCGGACGCAACGGCGTTCGAATGGACCCAGACAAGGTGAAGATTATCGCAGATTGGCCAGTTCCCAAGACCAAGAAGCAAATGGAAAGCTTTCTTGGGACAACTGTTTACGTTTCGAGATTCTGCAAGGATTTTGCGCAATTCGCAGGCCCTTTGCATGAATGTATCAAGGGAAAACGTTCTCGAGATGCTATCGAACTCGATGAGAACCAACTACGGTGTTTTGATGAGTTAAAGAAGCGCTTGTCATCACCTCCGGTTCTCCGTCTTCCTGATGTCACCAAGCCCTTCGGCATTCGAATGGACGCCTCAAATTTTGCAATTGGGGGGTCTTATTTCAAAAGGAGGGAGAGTTGGAACATCCAGTTGCCTTTACGGGCCGGAAAATGAAACCTGCAGAGCTGAATTACCCAGTGCGCGAACAAGAACTACTCGCAATCATGCATGCGCTGAAGACATGGCGTGTATATCTACTGGACAAGCCCTTCCTTGTTGAAACAGATCATAAGAGCATCGAGATGATTCTTACGCAGAAGACAGCGAATCGACGCATTGCGCGGTGGTTCAATGAACTCGCGGAGTTTCGACCCATGTTCAAGTGGATCCCAGGGGAAACGAATGTAGTCGCAGACGCACTATCAAGAAACCCTGAGTTCGAGCATAAGGCTGCGCAAGTAAGCCTTCAGGAACTTCTTGATACGGCCCAAAACCGTGAAATTGTGGCAACCATGGTAGCAAACAATATGACCGTGGCACAGTCCGCAAAGAAGATGTATGCGTGGAACAAGGACTTACAGCGGATTATTAAGACGCTTAAGCTTGGAGACAACGTTCCGCATTACTCGCTCAATGATGGTGTTTTATACTATCAGACTGGTGAAGATGAAAGTCCGCGATTGTATATTCCAGATGACGAAGATCTGAGAAACCGTGTCATTTGCGAGAACCATGATACAGTAGCAGCAGGCCATCCCGGATCTTACAAGACCTACGTCGCAGTACGAGAGAAGTACTATTGGCCGAGAATGATGAAGTATATCCAGCGTTATTGCAACACTTGTGAAATGTGTCAGCGCAACAAGGCGAGACAAGTGAAACCGCCGGGATTACTTCAACCGCTGGATGTACCAAGAGGTAGATGGATCGACATTTCGATGGATTTCGTTGTGTCCTTACCTTCCAGCAAGGATGGTTATAACGCCATCATGGTCATCGTGGATCGATTGACCAAGCGTGCTAAGTTCATTGCAACGCAGACGACGGACAGCGCAGAAGATACTGCGAATGTTTTCATGAAGAATTATGTAAAAGATCATGGTCTTCCGAAGACGATTGTGTCCGATCGTGACTCCAAATTTACGTCCAAGTTTTGGCAGGCTGTCATAACTGCTATGGGAACGCAGCATAACCTGTCATCAGCGTTTAGACCACAGACGGATGGACAAACGGAACGTACAAACCGTTTTATCGGAGATTATCTTCGAGGAGTCGTTAACCCAGCCCAGAGCGATTGGGATGAGTTTATTCATATGGCAGAGTTTGCCTACAATCGACGTGTGCATGCTACGATTGGTATGTCACCGTTTGAAGCGGATCTTGGGTATATTCCATACATGCCCGACGATGTAGTGTCAGATCCGGAATTCAAGAAGTTGGAGAAAGCAGCAAGAGAGTTTTTACTCCGACAAGAAGCCTTCCTCAAGGTCGCGCAAGACCGTATGAGTGAAGCCCAAGAGCGCATGAAGTATTATTACGACAGAAACAGACTTGTCCAAGACTTCAAAACTGGCGACATGGTGTTACTAGACGGAAAGAATTTGGATATCCGTCATAAGGGGTACACACAATCGAAGAAGTTAGCTCCGAGGTTCATTGGGCCATTTCCTGTCCAGAAGAAGGTATCTCGTGACTCGTATGAGTTGGGATTATCGAAGAACCTGAAGTTGCATCCAGTTTTCCATACGTCACTGTTGAAACCGTATCGCAAAGATCCAAAGCGCCGACAGAAGGTGAACAAGGTTGTGCTAGCCGATGGAACGGAAGGACAACTGGTTGAATCTGTAGTTAACCACCGCAAGCGCAAGGGAAAGATGCAGTACCAGATTTGGTGGCTCGGTGAAACGAAGAAGGACGCAACATGGGAACCAGTTGAGAACCTGAAACAGATCCCAGGACTCATCGACCTCTATTGGAAATCCAAGAAAAGAGAGAAGCCCTTTTAGGAGGTGGTGCTTTCTCGAAAGGAGGTCATGTGACGTAGTGGTCAATACAGCCACTACGCCAAATTTTAAGATCAGCTGGCCAGATTACTATGGCTCAGCGTAATCTTGAATTTTTACATTTTCATATGTCTACGAGTCTATTGGCTATATGTGGTTGCAGTTGCCACTTCAACAGTTCTTATACGTCTTTTCATTGGATGTAAATCCTCAGGATTGGCAACATTCCAGTTACCATCCGGATATTTTGATTATGGGACGCTATGGGAAAATTCTGGTTCAGCCACGCCGAGGCTTCGCAGGATTTCATTGGCAGAGAAAGATAACAGTAGGATTTGAGAAAGATAGTTTTTAGGATAGGACCTGGATACTTGGGTGCAGGTCTAGTCACCCAGGATCGTTGGTTGCGAGACAACTACTGCTAGCGCCAACAAAACTAACTCAATCAATCACTTCTCAATTTTCCTCTTCTGTACAAGTCAACTCCTCCAGCAAGATCACGACTGCAGCGCCGCCGCTGCCCACTCGACTCCGCCTCCGACTCGCCACCGCCTCCGACCTCAACTCTTCGTCAAGGCCGCCAACGACTGCTTCCTCCGTTTGGCTGGCCTGAGATCGTCACACGGTTGCGAGCAAGAGGAGGATGAAGGTGGATGGCCACATGCTTTGGAGCTGGAAAAAGTGGTTATGAATGAAAAGCTGCGCCTAATGATGGGCTGTCATGGCTTGACATGAAAAGCAGACCTCTCGAACCTAGTTATTGACGCTAGTGCATTGTTCAAGTCAATCTCACTTTATACAGGGCACCACCAAAATAAATCTGGTCGCAAATCTCGTCTACTTCCTCTATTCGTAAATTTGCAGTCGTCGGATATGAAATTGGTGGCTATAAGGCATATCCGACGACGAGGTGTCTTCGCCGTCGGAGAGTTTATTAGAATACGGCTGCTCAGCGTTGTTGAATACGAAGCTTGATAAATGTACAAGTTGACAGCTCGTTGAAAAGTATCATTTGCGTTTCTAACTTAAAATAATTTAGAACCTGACAAACTTTATGCATAGATTTAGAAATAGAAGTTTCCATTTAAAAAATAATACTTGAATTTTAAAAATTAGAAGTGGTCCAAGCTTAGTTTAGTACACTATAATTTTTGTGTATTAACAAAATGGTGAGGGTTTTCGAGCCATTTGCTTTATTTGAGCATTTCCGATTGTTGGCACCATTAGTTTAATACAAATACTTATGTACTTTAATTTGTAGTTTCTTAAGAAATTTCCAAAATCTGAAAGGGATACCCTTTTTCACAGATCAATGTATTTTGCCTTTCTTCACAGCGCTATGCTGGAATCTAGAATCAATAGTGGAAATCGATCCACTCCCAAACAACAGTTCTTCGAACTGCGAACTATGAGAATGCAGGCAATAAATTCCTCCAGCTTGTCTGTCAACTCGAACAACGTCATTTACTACCAAGATTACTGTTCAATAACTAGAACAATCAAAGGTTATATTTTCTTACACACCAGCATAGCCGAACAGCGTAAGGCTCGACACCATAATGAACATACCAGTAAACATACCCCAAGCAACAATATGTCCCTTGTCCTTTGCAAACTGGTATGATGTGGGAATCAACTCCTTAACGCAGATGCACACCATGATACCACACACAATTCCAAACAGGATGCCCTCCGAGATAGGATCCATACCGTCACCGATCGCTACCCATGCAATGACTCCGCCGATTGGCTCAGCAGCAGCAGAAATCGCACACCACATAATACCCCGCCATCGAGAACCAGTGGCGAAGTAGATGGGAGCTGCGACAGCAATACCTTCGGGAATGTTGTGAAGACCAATACCGACAGCAAGGGAAAATCCGACAGAGGAGTTCTGAATAGCGCCAACGTAGGTGGCGATTCCTTCCGGTAGATTGTGAATTCCAATGGCAAGTGCGCTGAGCACACCCATGCGTTGTAAGGCACGCTTAGCCTTATCATCCATCTTCATTAAATACCCTGCTTGCACAGACGATTGGGCTTCCAGATGCTCAGTCAGACCACCATTAGGTCCTTTGTTGCTTTCAAACTGCTCCATCGATTCGCGAACATGTTCCAGGTTGTTGATCTCTGTCATTTCGTGTTCAGGTGAAATCTCTTGTACGATGATATCAATAAAGTAAATCAATGTGATGCCAATAGCAAAACAAGCCGTAGCCGACAGCCAACCGTGACCTGTGGCAGTCTCCTCTGACATATCTTCCCTGTGTAATCCTTCGGAGAGTAGGTGCACGGATTCGCCGAAAATCTCCACCAACGAGATGAACATCATCACACCGGACGAAATGCTCAGAGCCACAGCCAGACTCAGCGGGTTGGCCAAGTATACGAGTCGCTTGCTGAAGACGACCATTCCGCCCAGAATCGTGGCGGCTCCAGCGGCAATATTGAGCGCGAACGCGACAGCAACATCGTGACCTGTCTGAACCATGACTGCGAAAAGACAAGAGACCTCGACGTTTATCTCCTTACGCAGTTGTCGGTGATTTTGTGAGTGCCGACTTTAGCTTCAACGCTGCATCTTTTGTCCATCTTGGATGCTTATCCCCGTACAGTGTACTGGTACGGTACACGAGGCGTGGATCAACGTGCAAACTGCCAAAGGCTTTGCACAAAGGTAGCCAGCGTGAAAAATGACTGGGCGGTGCCAGTCACTGGCCCAGTGCACCCACTGCGATATCGAGCCGGGAAGCAGCGGTCCGTCACACAGCGTGCCACACCGCAACGGTGAGGGAATTAGGCAAACAGACACGATTGGTATTAAATCACACAAGCATAATCTCGACGGACAGTCGTGGTTTAGGTTAACATCTATCATCAAATCCACAGCCCAGCAAATCAATCATTTCCGAAATACCGTTGTACCCAACAGCCCGATGCCGCCACCTCTGACGCATTCAGCCCGGTGGTTCGAATGCACCCCGGGCGCCGCTGAAGAGGAGGCGCAGTGGCTGGCGGTTTTCGAGAATTTCGATGACGTGGAGTTAGGAGATGAGGTTGCTGGGCTCGTGCTTCCAGCACCAAAGGCAATTACGTGGCCGTGTGATGACGATTGGAGAATCGACATTGAGAACCCTTTCATAGATGATCAACCATCATCCATAGAGCAGGTGCTGCAGAGCGGAATCCCAGCCGATTCAAATGACATCGATGTTGACATGAGTGGTGGAGATGCTGATAACGATCTTTCGCTGGAGAACGCTACGACTAGTATCGAACCTATCGAACCGAATGAACCTCTCATAGATATCATTGAGATTCCGTCGTCCTGTTCAGACGAAGATAGCGACGACGACTTACCGTGCCAGCCGCGGCGCCGACTGCGGTCGTACAGGCTCATGGAAGACGAAGATGGTGATACCGAAATGGAGGGGACAGTACCAACAGTGCATGAGCCCCAATCACTAGCGCTACCTGACCCTCCTTTGTACCACCCCGTCACGAAGGAACGCAACATTGCGTGTGCAGGAGAAGAGTACGATTTGACTGTAGAGTGGGACGTGTGGGCGTTACTGGACCGCACGAACAAGGGCCTCCCTAATGAAGCTTACCTTGTTCAATGGAGTGACAAGGAACGTCGTTTCTGCGCTACGTGGGTGTTCACAACGACACTGTTTGAGGATGGATTTTCAAAGGAGATGAAGCGCATAGACGCGTGGAAAGACAAGTTCTCGAATCTTACGTACGCAGAGTTTAGCCACAAGTTTCCATCGACTTATACAGTTTCCAAGGATGCCAAGTGCTTTTTCAAAGCTATCCGCATAGCGTGTCATGTAATTGAAGACCCAGACCTGGTGCCACTTCAATTAATCGCCGAGTTCGAGAAAATTCTGGATCAAGAAGCGGGTGTTGAAGATACGAAAGAGGGCGTGACTAATGCTGACATCAAGAAGTTTTTGGCATTTCTGCGGATGAAGAAAGCACCTGTCGCCTGCAATGTCTTTGCGAAGAACAAACTTACAAGCTCGATCAACACGGTGCAAGCGCTTAACGACTACCCCCTTGATCCTGGCGTCTACGTGGTTGGAGCTTCGTGTCCGAAGAGAATGAGACACTGCTTTGTGCTACGCATTTACGAGGACAAACCACGAGACGTTTTTGATCGGTGGTACGAAGGTGGCGAAGATCACGAATACTACACCGAGCCACTGACTAACCTCAAATGGATTCGTCGCTGTCAGTTCATCCGCGCTTTCGCTCGTGTTGGCAAGGTACCACAGAAGAAATCGACGTGCAAGAAATTGAAAAACAACAACAAGCTAGCGTAAGGGTAGCTTTCGGAAATAAAGACAGTGTCTTCCCTTGCCATTTGTCTTCGTTGTATAATTGATATGCTTCGGTGAATTCACTGTATAATTAAACAAATACGGTACTCATAACAATAAAACGGTACACTTTTGTAGTACCGTAAAGCATCGTATCGTACCGTAACAGACGTAACAGTACTGAATTTATAGCAGCCATTCATTAACTATAGTTAAGTGTATACGAACTTGACCCAGGCATTTCATAATAACTCTTTTGATACGATGGACAGTCGCTTCTGGGTGTTTTGCTGGAAGTATGGGAATGCTAAGGTTAAGGAATACGTGTGGTCGCGACAGGACATACCACTTGAAGAGCGTAGTCAACAAGATGAACGTTTCTTCAAGGGCGGGCTTGGTAAACGCATGAGGGCAAGATTTTGGCAACACGGAATCACTAGCAACGATGATAGCGACGACGATGACCCGCGCGACGAAGTTGAGTTATTAGCTATGTGCGTGCGTGACACGGAACGAGAGATTTGTGCAGCCCCTGACTCAGTACTCCTCAAACGCGCTCGCCATGGATACATTCAGCGTCTGAAGAAAGCTCGTGATGAACGACTGAAGCTTCGTCGTCTGAATCAAAGAAACATGCTAAATGCAATGACCCACGCAGTATTGCTTGAGCGATTTACAGAAAGTGCGAAGCTGAACGGCGACGATACACCTGGGATAGTGTCAAAGGACAAAGCCGACCAAACCAGCTCAGACCAAAAAGCCTAGCCTCTAGGTAGCTTTTACATACGGATGTTATGAGGGAAATAGTAACAAGAGCAAGAATGGAAAATGCATTGAGGATAGTCTTCGCATTGACGTTACTTGACGTGTTACTCAAGTAAAAGTGCGTGTCCGACCGCACGGTTCCTTCCTTTCCTCGTACGTCTTCTGTTTGTGAAGCGTTTTTTTGGTTGTCTTTCCCCCGGAATTGGTCTTCCCGATGCACGTAGCGCTGCCAGTACATGAACACACATTCGATATTTGTACCACGAGCGGCACTGACAAAATTTACCTTCCATATCAACTCTCCATCCTCCGACTGGCTGCTCCATTGTCTCCATGTAATGTTTGTTACGCTTCCCCAGCCTTTTCTTTTCGTTTCCTTGGTCAGGTACTGGCAAGCGCGGTGGCGCACCCCGCTGGTACACATATGCTACGTGCGTTTCACTTGGTCCATCGAGCAGAAAATCCAATCCGTGCTTGTGTGGTTGGATAATACTGAGACGACCTTCACTAAGTAGGTATTTGTAGCGGTCCTGAAGCTCTCGGTTTGGCTTCGAATCTAGCGAAAACACAATTGTGCCCCTAGACCGATGACGACACATCAGAGTTAACTGTTCGACAAGAGCTACTAACTTCAAAAGTGTCCTGAGTGAGTAGTCTCTCTTGATTGCATTGTTGAACTGCTCCACTGGATTGTTTGTTTTTGCGAACCCCGTAGGCGTATGATAACAACCCCAGTTAGAAAACGGGGAGTCGATCCACTGTTTCTTGAAGTATTCAGTAAAGAATTTGAGTTGAGGGATCGCCGTCCACGCAACTTGGGCTGCAGCATACCGATCTGTAAACTCTGTAGTATCTCGAGCGTAGTGCATCAGATAGAGGTGCTTGAAAACCGTTGACACCACATCTGCTGGAAAACTTGATACTTTCTCTGCTATGTTCTTGACCACATGGAAAAAGCACATTAGGTACTTTACCATACCCTTGGTCTGACGCTTAGTAGATGCGATGTTCATCACCGCATTATACTGAGCTTTGTCGGCGTCTCCCATACAAAAATGGATGTTTGGGTATTTACCAGTGATTTCCTTGTACTTGTCGAAAAGTGATCGGAGAGCGATACCTATTAGCTGACCTGTCTGCTGTGATGTTACGAACATTGCCACCGGATGGAAGGAACGGGACTGATCGGAGACACCGACGACGAGGACTGGGTATCCCGACTGATCGAGTTTATAGGTAGTGTCAATGTGAAGTACGTAGTCTGTCGCGAACCGTAGCATTTTTACCATGTACGGCGTTGAAATTCCTACAATCGTTGGGTCGTGATCCGAGCCTTCGCCGATCGCAGGGGTTCCATTGGCATGCGTGTGGTATCCGAATGTAAAAGCAGTACCGTCTTCCATGTCCAAGGTGAACCTTGTTTTCTTTACTAATGCCACCATATCGTCCACAAGGTCGGTTTCGTTCATAGTCGTACGTTTAACATGACTGACAAACGTTTGAACTTGACGAAGAATTGGTGACTCTCCCTCTACGTGTCCGAAATGATCAAGAAGGTTGTTGTATATCCGATTCGGCTTCATTCTCATTGAAATCAATGGCTCCACGTACGATTTCATTTCTCGTGTGAGAGTCGCTTTGCGAGGTGATGCAATATCAGTGCGGTGCCTCCCATGCTGGTAAATATCGCTCTGTTGGGTTGCTTCGCATGTCATAATTTTTTGTCTCCATCGGCACGTTTCTCCTAGAAATGCCCCACAGGTTGACGACGTACATTCTAGTACTCGGTATCTCATCTTGTGGTTGTCAAAGTTGATGGAGCACAACTGACACCGCACTTTGTGGCTAGTAGGTGTCCGAAATGAGCGACAACGATCCAGCCATCCATTGATTTGGTTCTGGTCTTGCTTGGTGGCCACACTAATCCATACATATGGAGGTGTCATCGAGTGGTGCTTGTTGTGTGGGAAGGGTGGGTTATTCAACTGTGTGTTGACCACTCAATCAAATCAAAATAACAGCGTCGGTGTATTTCTTAGAAATTAAAGTAATTCTGATGCACAGGTGATAATTCGTAGTACTTAAATGTGATTTGTTGGACCCAGTGTGCTCGCACATTACTTTGTCCATGGTAATGCATATCTGTCTGTAGAGACAGCGTAGTGTCTGAGTGTTAGCCTCTCTATGCGACGACTCTCGATTTGTGCCTGTTCCAATGGTGCTCTCCCGCAACGGTGACCACTGTCTTGGAGGCACAGCAGCGTTGGGGATCTGCTGTCGCTTCAAGATTAATTTCGTAAGAAAGACACTGCGCTCCCTGTGCGCAAAATAGCCAAGGATCAGCATAGACTACACTAGTGACTGGCTAGTGCGTTGAAATGGCTACCCAGTGCCGATCCCAAGTTCTCTCATGGCTCTCATTGGAGAGAGGCACCATGCCTTGAGGGGAGAAACTCACGCGACCGCGTGTCATTGGCCCTGAGGCACCGGGTCCATATGCGGACAAGTCGCTTTCGCGCGCTGAAGAAAAATGTTCTTGGAATTGGTTTGGTGCTTTGCTAACTGCTGTACCTCCGCCGTCGGAGACGTGCGACGTTGTTCAGCAGCAAGTGGTTGGGGTGCTCGGAGGCAGCGTCATTCTGTGCAGTCTGTACAGTACATGCACACTGATGTTTCTTTGTCAGTCGCGACAACGGGGACCACACCACGATAGTTCAGGTCGCCTGACTGCTTTACCTCGTCTCGAGCTATGATAGATTGCGGCGACAACTGATGCCTGCATGCTGATATGATCGCGTTGTAAACATGATCATTGTTGCTTATTCGGCTTTACCTGGTGTACAACCTTTGGATGTGGCCAAATCATTTTGTTTTGTTGAAGTTGTTTGTTTTTGAGTTGTTAGGTTGTCCCTTCTTCGCCGACTTACCACATATTTTCTACAGCTTTTGGTCGCTTTCTAAGTCTTGTAAAAAGCGTTTACAAGTATATCAATGACAACGAACGCCGGACACCCGACTCCCGGGTCTGCAAGTTTGTCTTGAAGTCACACCCCAGCTAAGCGCTCAAGTACTGTTGAATACGTTGTGCGTTAGCTGATGAATGAAGCTGTTGCTTTTTGCGTTAGCTGACTGCCATACAAAACTGGGCGCTGGACATGTTAAGCGCACAGTATCACCGGGACACATCCTGCTCCTTTCCAACTCGACTACCAAGACGGCGGTCGTCGACGTCGACATCCAGCAAAACCCCAGAAAGCTTTAGTCAGCTCAAAATCCACTTGTTTAGTGCCGACTTTCTTGCTTGATGCCGACGGACATGACAAACTTTGTCCTCTTTGCCACAACGCGCCAATGTGCGTTGTCACGAGCAACCTTGCCAATTTTTCTGAAGTTGGAGTAAATCACTCCATCCACGCAACATGTTTCTGTTCGACTTGAGCGCTCAACATGTACAGTACTGTACACTGTACCTGTACATTGTACAGCTCCTTCCCCGTCAAATCCCGCATGTACTCGACACACGCCATGGAACCAATGAGCCAGCGAGGCCGCCGCACTACGGTCCGTAGTGGTCGCGAGGCACGACGCTCCCTCCCAATGGACCAACAGCAAAACCAACTCGACAGTGTTGCAACGATGCTTTGCATTTGCATGTAGCCATGATTAAAATAATCTCTTTAATCACTACTCTAATCAGTTCGCAACGCAACCAGTGTAAAAGAACATCATGCAGACTCATTGATCATGATCTACCGAACAACCTGCGAGTTCATGCACTAGCGTCCAAGTGTTCAGGACGATATGTTGCCGTTTTGGTGTTCGTTCGGACATCGAGTCCCATCTCACGATCACGGTTCGTCACGAGCTGCCGGAGGCACGCGCCAACAGTGGAAATATCGATTTCTCTTGTGACAGACGCCATATTGAAGTCCGATTTGCATGTGTGCGATTTTTTGGTGTCTTGAACCCTTTCACAAGATCCAACACGTTTCCCCTACACCAACAAGACGCACAGCTGTATACCACAAAACCCGTATCCCAACCTTGCCATCATGGTTGTCCACTGCTATAGTACCTAGTACTGTAGCTAGCAAGTACTTCATTTCGTTTCACAACAGTTTCCGCAGCATCGATCTCATGTGGTACTCGACTTTTCTCCTCGTTCTCTTGGCGTATGTCTGTACGGCACAGAGCATCTCGGAATCGGCGAGTGAGAGCCCCAATGTAGTTGATTCGTCAAGTGGTAGCACTGGTGACATCTACAATGTATGTCCCGTTGTAGTTGATTTCACCGAGGAGCAAGACAATCTCTCGAACAAGGAACTGAAGGCAAATGCCGCCGACGCAGCCATGTCTGCTTATCTACTGAGCCACCCCAACAACACCCTGTGGGACTACTTCAAGATCGAACGAAAGCAAAAGAGGGAGATGTTCAATAAATTGTCGTTGGGGGAGAAGATCAAGAAAGTGTTGAAGGGCATCGTCGACTTCACGGCGGATACCACAATCGCTCTCGCACAAACAATCGCCGATGCGATCGAGTGGATCATCAACACCATCCGCGATCCTCTTGTCGGAATCCGACAGATCACGAGTTTCTTCAAGGAGTTCGGCAAGAACATCAAGTCTCTATGGGGACTGATGAAGGAAGACCCTAAGGAGACGGCTAAGAACATGGGTGGTGGTTTGCTGTTGCACATTACACATCACCCGTCTGAGTTCACTGCCGAGACCGTGCTTATGGTTGGCACCGGATTCGCTGTGATCCATGGCCTTATGGCTGGTGTGGAAGCTGTTTTCGGAACAATGAGCAACGTTGTGTCCAAGGTGCTGCTGTCCGTGCTGATGTTCATCCACGCCATCGATGACCCTATTTACATCGTCACTCCGCTCGTCACGTCCATTGTGAACACGGCCGACACACTTGCCGGTGGTGGTAACGCCACGAACGCTAGTGAGGATGGTATCACCCTTACACCAGATACGATCAAGCCATTGAAAACGTGCAAGATCCCCCAAAAGTATCGACCGGTGTTCTCCTCGCGTGACTTGTGTCTGAGCACTCCTGAGGAAGTTCGCCAGCTCCTCTTCGGCACGGCCAAACGCACCGCGCAGATGACCCAGCAAGAGCGCGTTGGTGCATACAACCGCTTCCACGACTTCGTGTGCTGCTACCTGGAAGACCAAGAGTTCGAGGTGAATGCTCCCAAGATGGACGCTACTGCTTTCGAATCTGAACTTGTCTCCACGCCCGTGAAGATGACTAACTGTTCTGTACGTCTCGCTAGCTACAGTGCTGATACGGTGTGGCATGCACGCCGATAGATCATAGACGCATGACAGAATTTCCACTAGAAACACCAAGTAGACGTATCTTTGATAGAACGCTGGAGCGAATAATGTAGTTTTCTCCTTGACAGCGATGACAGCCATGACACAGAATGCGTTTTACTGTGTGTAAAGTTATACGCTACGTGCCTTGTTAGCTGTAGTATTCGATGCAAAATTTTATTGTCGACATTATTCTCTACCTCGTTCGCTCGGCCATTGAGCCTAGAATATACTACCAGTATTCATATAGACAATTCAAACCAAATTAGGCTCAAGTTTCTATGTCATGGCTGTCAAGGAGAACACTACATTATTCGCTCCAGCGTTCTATCAAAGATACGTCTATTTGGTGTTTCTAGTGGAAATTCTGTCATGCGTCTATGATCTATCGGCGTGCATGCCACACCGTATCAGCACTGTAGCTAGCGAGACGTACAGAACAGTTAGTCATCTTCACGGGCGTGGAGACAAGTTCAGATTCGAAAGCAGTAGCGTCCATCTTGGGAGCATTCACCTCGAACTCTTGGTCTTCCAGGTAGCAGCACACGAAGTCGTGGAAGCGGTTGTATGCACCAACGCGCTCTTGCTGGGTCATCTGCGCGGTGCGTTTGGCCGTGCCGAAGAGGAGCTGGCGAACTTCCTCAGGAGTGCTCAGACACAAGTCACGCGAGGAGAACACCGGTCGATACTTTTGGGGGATCTTGCACGTTTTCAATGGCTTGATCGTATCTGGTGTAAGGGTGATACCATCCTCACTAGCGTTCGTGGCGTTACCACCACCGGCAAGTGTGTCGGCCGTGTTCACAATGGACGTGACGAGCGGAGTGACGATGTAAATAGGGTCATCGATGGCGTGGATGAACATCAGCACGGACAGCAGCACCTTGGACACAACGTTGCTCATTGTTCCGAAAACAGCTTCCACACCAGCCATAAGGCCATGGATCACAGCGAATCCGGTGCCAACCATAAGCACGGTCTCGGCAGTGAACTCAGACGGGTGATGTGTAATGTGCAACAGCAAACCACCACCCATGTTCTTAGCCGTCTCCTTAGGGTCTTCCTTCATCAGTCCCCATAGAGACTTGATGTTCTTGCCGAACTCCTTGAAGAAACTCGTGATCTGTCGGATTCCGACAAGAGGATCGCGGATGGTGTTGATGATCCACTCGATCGCATCGGCGATTGTTTGTGCGAGAGCGATTGTGGTATCCGCCGTGAAGTCGACGATGCCCTTCAACACTTTCTTGATCTTCTCCCCCAACGACAATTTATTGAACATCTCCCTCTTTTGCTTTCGTTCGATCTTGAAGTAGTCCCACAGGGTGTTGTTGGGGTGGCTCAGTAGATAAGCAGACATGGCTGCGTCGGCGGCATTTGCCTTCAGTTCCTTGTTCGAGAGATTGTCTTGCTCCTCGGTGAAATCAACTACAACGGGACATACATTGTAGATGTCACCAGTGCTACCACTTGACGAATCAACTACATTGGGGCTCTCACTCGCCGATTCCGAGATGCTCTGTGCCGTACAGACATACGCCAAGAGAACGAGGAGAAAAGTCGAGTACCACATGAGATCGATGCTGCGGAAACTGTTGTGAAACGAAATGAAGTACTTGCTAGCTACAGTACTAGGTACTATAGCAGTGGACAACCATGATGGCAAGGTTGGGATACGGGTTTTGTGGTATACAGCTGTGCGTCTTGTTGGTGTAGGGGAAACGTGTTGGATCTTGTGAAAGGGTTCAAGACACCAAAAAATCGCACACATGCAAATCGGACTTCAATATGGCGTCTGTCACAAGAGAAATCGATATTTCCACTGTTGGCGCGTGCCTCCGGCAGCTCGTGACGAACCGTGATCGTGAGATGGGACTCGATGTCCGAACGAACACCAAAACGGCAACATATCGTCCTGAACACTTGGACGCTAGTGCATGAACTCGCAGGTTGTTCGGTAGATCATGATCAATGAGTCTGCATGATGTTCTTTTACACTGGTTGCGTTGCGAACTGATTAGAGTAGTGATTAAAGAGATTATTTTAATCATGGCTACATGCAAATGCAAAGCATCGTTGCAACACTGTCGAGTTGGTTTTGCTGTTGGTCCATTGGGAGGGAGCGTCGTGCCTCGCGACCACTACGGACCGTAGTGCGGCGGCCTCGCTGGCTCATTGGTTCCATGGCGTGTGTCGAGTACATGCGGGATTTGACGGGGAAGGAGCTGTACAATGTACAGGTACAGTGTACAGTACTGTACATGTTGAGCGCTCAAGTCGAACAGAAACATGTTGCGTGGATGGAGTGATTTACTCCAACTTCAGAAAAATTGGCAAGGTTGCTCGTGACAACGCACATTGGCGCGTTGTGGCAAAGAGGACAAAGTTTGTCATGTCCGTCGGCATCAAGCAAGAAAGTCGGCACTAAACAAGTGGATTTTGAGCTGACTAAAGCTTTCTGGGGTTTTGCTGGATGTCGACGTCGACGACCGCCGTCTTGGTAGTCGAGTTGGAAAGGAGCAGGATGTGTCCCGGTGATACTGTGCGCTTAACATGTCCAGCGCCCAGTTTTGTATGGCAGTCAGCTAACGCAAAAAGCAACAGCTTCATTCATCAGCTAACGCACAACGTATTCAACAGTACTTGAGCGCTTAGCTGGGGTGTGACTTCAAGACAAACTTGCAGACCCGGGAGTCGGGTGTCCGGCGTTCGTTGTCATTGATATACTTGTAAACGCTTTTTACAAGACTTAGAAAGCGACCAAAAGCTGTAGAAAATATGTGGTAAGTCGGCGAAGAAGGGACAACCTAACAACTCAAAAACAAACAACTTCAACAAAACAAAATGATTTGGCCACATCCAAAGGTTGTACACCAGGTAAAGCCGAATAAGCAACAATGATCATGTTTACAACGCGATCATATCAGCATGCAGGCATCAGTTGTCGCCGCAATCTATCATAGCTCGAGACGAGGTAAAGCAGTCAGGCGACCTGAACTATCGTGGTGTGGTCCCCGTTGTCGCGACTGACAAAGAAACATCAGTGTGCATGTACTGTACAGACTGCACAGAATGACGCTGCCTCCGAGCACCCCAACCACTTGCTGCTGAACAACGTCGCACGTCTCCGACGGCGGAGGTACAGCAGTTAGCAAAGCACCAAACCAATTCCAAGAACATTTTTCTTCAGCGCGCGAAAGCGACTTGTCCGCATATGGACCCGGTGCCTCAGGGCCAATGACACGCGGTCGCGTGAGTTTCTCCCCTCAAGGCATGGTGCCTCTCTCCAATGAGAGCCATGAGAGAACTTGGGATCGGCACTGGGTAGCCATTTCAACGCGCTAGCCAGTCACTAGTGTAGTCTATGTTGATTTTTGGCTATTTTGCGCACAGGGAGCGCAGTGTCTTTCTTACGAAATTAATCTTGAAGCGACAGCAGATCCCCAACGCTGCTGTGCCTCCAAGACAGTGGTCACCGTTGCGGTGTGGCACGCTGTGTGACGGACCGCTGCTTCCCGGCTCGATATCGCAGTGGGTGCACTGGGCCAGTGACTGGCACCGCCCAGTCATTTTTCACGCTGGCTACCTTTGTGCAAAGCCTTTGGCAGTTTGCACGTTGATCCACGCCTCGTGTACCGTACCAGTACACTGTACGGGGATAAGCATCCAAGATGGACAAAAGATGCAGCGTTGAAGCTAAAGTCGGCACTCACAAAATCACCGACAACTGCGTAAGGAGATAAACGTCGAGGTCTCTTGTCTTTTCGCTGTCATGGTTCAGACAGGTCACGATGTTGCTGTCGCGTTCGCGCTCAATATTGCCGCTGGAGCCGCCACGATTCTGGGCGGAATGGTCGTCTTCAGCAAGCGACTCGTATACTTGGCCAACCCGCTGAGTCTGGCTGTGGCTCTGAGCATTTCGTCCGGTGTGATGATGTTCATCTCGTTGGTGGAGATTTTCGGCGAATCCGTGCACCTACTCACTGAAGGTATTCGCACAGAAGATATGTCAGAGGAGACTGCCACAGGTCACGGGTGGCTCCTTGCTACGATATGCTTTGCAGTCGGGATTGCACTTATTTACATCATTGACGCGATCGTGCACAAAATCTCACCCGAACACGAGATGACAGAGATTGAAAATCTTCAAGATGTTCGCGAATCAATGCAACATTTTGAAAGTAATGGTAAAAGTATGGCATCGTACGTGGACGGCCCGACTCCTCAGCCAACACGATACCAGATGAAAATGGACGAGAACGCCAAGCGTGCCTTACAGCGCATGGGTGTGCTCAGCGCACTTGCCATTGGAATTCACAATCTACCGGAAGGAATCGCCACCTATGTTGGCGCTATCCAGAACTCCTCTGTCGGATTCTCCCTTGCTGTCGGTATTGGTCTCCACAACATTCCCGAAGGTATTGCTGTCGCTGCTCCCATCTACTTCGCCACTGGTTCTCGATGGCGGGGTATTATGTGGTGTGCGATTTCTGCTGCTGCTGAGCCAATCGGCGGAGTCATTGCATGGGTAGCGATCGGTGACGGTATGGACCCTGTGTCGGAGGGCATCCTGTTTGGAATTGTGTGTGGTATCATGGTGTGTATTTGCGTGAAGGAACTGATCCCGACGTCGTACAAGTTCGCCAAGGGGAAAACCTACATTATCGCTATTGGTATGTTCGCCGGAATGTTCATCATGGTGTCTAGTCTTACCCTCTTTGGTTATGCCGGTGTATAAGGTGCAAAGCATAAAGTATTCGTATTCTTTGCAAAACAGATTCTATCTTGGGGTATCAGAAATTTTAGTCTTGCTTTTTGGTTTTAGATCTAGTCTTTCAGTTTTACTCATCGTTTCTAAACTTCGTTTAGAAATGTGACTACCAAATCTGATCTGAGAATTTAGATTATCGAAATAGTAACTTTTTCTGATTGGCTCTGACGATAAGTATACGTTTAAGTATACAGTTAGGTTAAAGACTGCAGACAACAGTCTAATCGAACATGTACACTCATACTTGAAGTCTCCGCTATTCCCTCTCTACCCCTCATTCCTCCTTTCTCTCTTCATCACAACCCCGTATTTCCTGTCATGGTCAGTATCGGTAGTCGTTCTCCAGTCTACGGTCGCCATGGAATGGTGTCAAGTTCCCAACCTCTTGCATCCGAAATCGGATTGCGCATTTTGAAACAAGGTGGCAATGCAGTGGATGCTGCCATTGCAATTGCAGCAGCTCTGAACGTCACGGAGCCATGTTCCACCGGCGTGGGGGGCGACTGCTTCTTGCTCTTCTATGACGCCAAGACAAAACAAGTTCAAGGACTCAATGGAAGTGGTCGCAGTCCGTTCGCCCTCACGTCGGAACAGGTGATCAAAGACCTTGGGGAGGACGCTACAGTCATCCCCAGTGGTCACGGCCATGCAGTTACGGTACCCGGCACTGTTGCCGGTTGGGTGGATGCTGTTGAAGCGTGGGGGACATTGAGTATGGCGGAAATTCTGAATCCTGCCATTGAATTGGCACGTGAAGGGTTTCCAGTGAGTCCATTGACTGCGGCAAGTTGGGAACGTGGCAAAAGCCAATTGTTGCGTGGTCCCAATGCTGCGGAATTGCTGAATGCACAGGGACTAGCTCCGAAAGCTGGGGAGATTTTCAAGAATGAAAATCTGGCAGGATGTTTTGAAGAAATTGTGAAAAAGGGGAAGAAAGCATTTTACGACGACGGGCGAATTGCTCAAGCTATTGTGGAAATGGTGAGGGAGAAGGGTGGGGTAATGACAATGGAAGACTTGAAAAAGCACAAATCGACATTTGTGACACCAATCAGTACGAGGTTCCAAGGTGTCGATGTGCATGAAATTCCGCCAAATGGACAAGGTATCACGGTGTTGTTGGCGTTGAACATTCTCTCACAACTTACGAAGAACGGGGGATTGCCACCACAAGGTAGTGCCGAGGAAGTGCACTTGCAGATCGAAGCTCTTCGACTTGCCTTCGCGGATGCTAAGTGGTTTGTGAGTGACATGGAACACAACACGTCGCTACCTATGAAGGAGTTGCTGAGTGAAGAATACGCTAAGAATCGTGCAAGTTTGGTGGATCGGAAAAAGGCTGCAATTGACCCGAAACACGGAAGCCCAGAGCTCAGTTGTGATACTGTGAGTTTCCAGGTGATTGATGGTCAGGGTAATGCTGTGTCGATGGTCAACAGCAACTACGAAGGATTCGGTACAGGTCTCGTGCCTAAAGGCTGTGGCTTTACACTGCAGAACAGAGGTTGCAATTTTGAGCTACACGGTGCCAAAGTGGGTCACCCGAATGCATTGGCCCCAAACAAGCGACCATACCACACAATCATTCCCGGTCTCTCGACCTTCGCTGACTCAGGCGAGCTGCACTCGAGCTTTACCGTCATGGGCGGCTTCATGCAGCCTCAGGGACATGTCCAGGTGCTCAGTCACATGCTGTTGCATGGAATGAATCCACAGGAGGCGCTGGATGCTCCACGATTCAGCATCGATGTAGACCGCCCGACAAAACCTGGCAGGAACGATGGTGGCAGCTCAGTGCTGGTTGAGACGGACCTCGGTGTAGAAGCCATCACAGCACTTCGTGAGAAGTTCGGCCACAATATTCAAGAGGTGGAGGGATTCAAGCGCACCACTTTCGGACGAGGTCAGATTATCCTACGTGATCCCAAGACGGGAGTGCTATGTGCGGGATCGGATGGCCGTGCCGATGGTTGTGCAATGGGCTGGTGAGCACAGAGGTGCGTGTCATCAAACTGCTAAAGAAAGACAATGGCATTTACATGTACTACACGAGCTTTCTTTCGACTAGCACTGTTACTGTAGTTATTTATGCGTGGCCAGACTCGAGCATTGATGAACTCGACGGATGTTATTTACATGTTAGCAGAAGATTAAATCGCCAAAATGATGGTAGCAAGACTTCTCGATAGCTACGACGAAGCTACAAGCAAAGGTGAAGGGGACGAAAAGCCTGTAAGCACCGAGTCTTCTGCTGCTTCTAACTCAACTTCGACTGAGTCGACATCTCGGTCGCCATTGCCTCGAGTCACCCCAGTTTCGTACACCTCGCATGCCATGATGTTGCAGCTTCAAGAGTATCGGACTCGCGTTCGGAGTGCTTTCCAATCAACTTATCGTCATCCGCTTGCAATCGCAGCTACTTCTACCACTACGCCTGGATCACCACGCAAACGCAATGCTCATAGTGGAAATTACTGTCGAACACGTGTGCTCGAGTCTTCACGACAACCTTTTTCCGGACACGCACGTAATGACAAGCCTGCTGCATCTATCAGAGCCTCTTCACCCCCTCGGACAAGTACCAAGGGTGGTGGTGTGGCATTTCATCGTACAACAACTTCACGTCGTACAACCCCAAAATCGGATCTCTATGCGCTTGGGCCGGGACAATACGATGTCGTGCCGCGACGTCCTGCTACAACTGGTAGCGTCAAGTTCAGTCCGGCGGACAGGTTTCCAGAACATGCTGGCGGTGGTGCCAGCAATTCCCATGCACCAGGGCCTGGTCAATATCTCCCTGACGACAGATGCACAGCAAAACGATCAGCTCGCGTCGTTTTTTCTCAATTACCAAGGCAAACGGAAACTGCATCACCACCTCGAGCTTCAATTACAGTAGCACCCGCCACAGCCGATGTCGTGTCAAGCTACTACTATGTGCCAGCAAGTGGATTCGTATCTCCCGGGGACAGTGCCTCGAATACTGGAGGCGGAATTCCAAATTGGAGTCGTTCACCTAGATTTCCGGGTCGGCGACGAGAGCATTATCATCAAGCTTCGACTCATGCATCACCTGCGGTTGACTACATCTCGCGCAACAAAGCCAAGATTGAAAGTATGTCTATCCAGCAGCGCCAACGACGACGAATGCAACTAGCCGCTGCCAAGACTCAATTAAAAGTGAAACCAGCACACCAAGAAGAGAAGCGAATATCTCGCGTAAGACGTCGTATGTCGCTCTTCTGCATGAGTCCGGATGGTTCAAGTCTGGTTGGCATCGCTCGAAGACGACTGAGCTCTGTACAGGATGAAGTGGAAGAAGTCGAGGAAAAAGAGACTGTCTCACAAGCATGGGGCACATTGATCGTGCTTTCCGTAGCGCAAACCAAGTTGGCAAAGCTTCTCGTGGTTACAGCGGTGTTACATCGACTTCGTCAGGCTCAAGAGATGCGATACAAGCAGCTAACTTTTGAATCATGGAAGCATGTGCGAGATCGAGATGTCATGCGTTCTCTAGCTGCGGCACTCATCGCTCGCCGTTCGTTCCGTTTTCGTTTACATCTGCGAGTGGAACGCAAAATTCGTGCTGCCAGCTTATTGCGGACGTTCCTGTCAGGCCTTTCGTTCGATGTTCGATTCGCAATGGCAGTTCGGCGAATGCAGCGCCGAATTATTTGTCTCCAGCGTTGGTGGCGTCGAGCACGACTTGTTGTGCGTGCACATGAACAGTGTTTGGCATGCAAGTGGTTAGTTGTTGAAAAACGACTGCGGACGGAGTCTATCGCACAGATGCCACATCTTCAACGAGTTTTCCAGCCTGTAGCTGCTGCTCCGCTTACTCATTCTGGATCCTCAAATGCCTTGACAAAAAGAAGAGCTTCAGTAACGAGCACAGCATCAAAACTTGTCGCGATCGAGTCACAATTGCCGTTGCACAAGTTGTTAAATCTACCGGAGCAAAAGCGCTGGTTCAATGCTCGCTTCGTGCTAACCCCTGATGGCGCTCTCCGTGGATATTCAATGCGGGAACAAGAGACTGAAGCAGGCATTGATACTGTTACAGAAGAGCGCTTAGTGGTGGAGGTGAAGAACTTTCGATGTAATCCACACGGGTTTGCAAATATGTCCTTGGGTTCGTTCCATGGCACTGGTGAAGATGAAGGAGAAAATGAAACTCGTCCATATTTGATGATCTTCAGACCTGGTGCTAGCCGATTCGTACTGCTCACAGATATTACGAGTCTCATTCTAGCACCACTGCTAGACTGGAAAGAGAAGCTAGAGCGAATTGCAGGACATTCCACTGGACCTCCCTTCCCGGGTGGTGGGTCTCAGCATGATATTGCAGATATGCTCACTCTGACGGATATTTCGGCTTTGGATGATACAAATGAAGAACCTGAAGTGCAGGATGTAAGTTCGCGTAGAGGTAGTATCTCTGGATCGATGCCACAACGGAAACGTAGCAGTTGTTACCGGTTGCGACGAAGCACTATGTTCCAGCCTATAGCTGAAGGAGAGATGTCCTACTACGTTGTCGATTTACTACGAGACTGTCCACGAATCCCAGCACCGATAGTATGGTCCGCACTTCGAGACAAATTGCGAGAAGAGCGCAAGAACTTTCGATCTGAAATTTACCGCTTCAAGTTGGAAATTGCTCGATACGAACAGCACGAACGTGAACGTCGTCAACTCATCGTGCTCGACAAGTTTAAAGAATTTTTCGTACGTTTGCCACCTTTTGCTAATATTGGTAACTAACCATTTTTTGTATTTTTTGCCATCAACCAGACAATGGAGCGTCCTCGTCATCCGCATTTCAGAAGTCTCATCTCCCATCGCAAAATGGAAACTCTTGTCTGTCAAACCATCGAGTTTGTAAAAACTACTCAACCTTTCAACCCGAAATTCATGCTCCCGTGATCTCAGATCTGATAACAAGCCTTACTTAACAACTTGTAAATCTCGTAAATCTGATTCTATCGACAATATTTCTGAGTCCAACCGAAAAATATCAGATCCGTTTCGAAACCTACATGATTTATTGGATACTTTCGTTGATATTACTGCTTGATGAGCTCCATTGTCATTCCAACATTTGCAGTGTACCAAGCATGAAGGTCTGGAAATTATTATCCGCCATTGCAGTAGTGAGTTTACCTTTTCTGGTAGAATCCACCTCAATACATCGTCATCACCATCACCATCATGCACCAAGACATCGCTACAGTATTGAGGGTACCAAGGCTGCAATGGATGCAGCACTGCAGAGGCCGTAGCGTCCTTGGAGGGAGTGGATTCGTCATTAAATATCTAGTATATGTACAAAGCCATCACGGCAACAGCGCAACCGATAGGATAGGCCACGAAAGTGTGGCACGATTCCATGAAACACAGCATTACATATAAAACATGTGCATACAGTCCGGATAATGAATCAACGGAAGTTGTAAGATAATCATCGACAATAGTCTAATGAATTAGACACAGCAATCCAAACCGGCGTATTAAGCTTCAGAAATATTTTGTACAATAGAGGAAGTCTTACTCGTCGTCGCTGTAGCTGTCACTACCAGTGTACGTTTCTTCCACGAATTTGCTATACTCTAGAGCTTCATGGGCAAATTGACATAGACCCAGGTAGATGTTCTCACCCACTGGGCGAATAGAACTCTGTGGAGACACAAAATCACCACCCTCAACTTCGATTGTCAATGCCGGCACCGTGAGGTTGTACTGGAGAAACATGCCATCGTCAAAACACCCATAGGCTTTGTAGAGATACGCTCCCGTTTCGCTTTGATATTGCACGCCTGGATGAGTTGACAGCGCGTTGCGCACACTATCTCCTACCGCACGCATTCTTGAACCGAATGGCTCTGCTCCACCACCTAGTTGGTTGCTAAATGGACGTAGCACTTGACCCCCAAACGTGTGCATATCCAAAATGCCACTCAGCGAGTCCAAACTTGTGATGAAATCGAACAACCCAGCTGTAGCCGGCTCACTGAGAGGGTATTCCCCAGGATACGTCTCCTCGTCCACATCACTAGGATCAAGGTTGAAAAACTCCTTCGGTGGCCAGTTCCTATTCAGGTCCACACCCACATCCTTGCCGTCCAACTTGACCAAATGACGGTTCGTCCGCCACATCCGATCAACTTCCCACGTGTACTGATAACCATCAATATTCACAATCGGCACAAAATACCAGTCAAAATTGTCAAAAACTTTCATAGCAGCTTCATTTCCAGCTCGTAGGTCGTCCAGCATTGACGCCATAGTGTACAATGTAGCAGCTCCCGCTTGCCACTCACGAGCATGAATGAGTGCTTGTGTATACAATGTCTTTTTCTCGCTTGTTTCCTCCGTCGTAGTCGAAATCTTAAAAGCTGGAATTGCTCGTCCTTCATATGTCACCGACACATTCTCATACTTTGTGATAAACTGTGAATTCTGCTCCGTCAAAGTGTCCAAAAAGTCAAAAATCTCATGTGCCGGTCGAAAACACTCGAAAAACGAGCTGTTCGTGTAAACTTCATCCGTCATCTGTTTCAACTTGTTCTCAGTGCGTTCAAGGTATGCAGTGACCTCCCCTCGATCCTTTGCCACCACTGCATCTTCATTATACTCCTTGTGCTTGAGCACCTTCATCGGTGCCAATATAGTAGAAATTTCCCTCGAATGTGTTTCCCAGCGTGAAATTCACTGGTTGAGTGCAGTTCCCCCGCAGCGGCAAAAGCCTTCACGTCCTTGTCGGAGCCCACGATATCTGCTATCACTGTGGTGTCTGAGGTCACAGGTGCATTGGATTCTTGAATTGCCTTGATATTTCGAATGTCGAGACGTGAGTGTGCGCGCTTACTGGGATGTTGATGCTCTCACGGAGCTGTCCTCGATCATATTTCACTATAAATGTACGAAATACTTTATTAATTACTTACAAGTTGTAAGATACTACATTGTCTACGAAGCCTAGTAATACAATACGGAGGAGAGAATAAACCTGCGTTTGGAGTACATCGAGCACTTGGCTTGTCGTTTGGCACACCAACACTTGCCATCGTGGTAATCCTACTAAATTGACGGGATGTGAGAAACATGTAGCAGATAAAATCATGATTGTTGTACGCATGGGGTAGACGATAATCCCTTCTGGGACAGCTAGCAATGAGAAGGTTGAGAGTCTCAGTACGGAGTATTGAGTATTGTGCTCCATGTACGGTTAGGGGGTTTAAAAACTATGGATGTTTTGTAACACTGCCCTACATTATTGGAATATTGTCTACATGCCAGCAATCTGCTTTCATTCTCGAGGTAGACAACTGAGTGCTCCTAAACATAACCTGGCTCGTGGTTGGCGGGTAATTGTTACCCGAGACTCATATAATGACTGTCTGAAGTGCGTCACAGCCAAAATACGTGATTGATCATCATATCAATCAACTTCTTGATTACACTATCACTCAGCAGCACATGCCCTTCGTATTGCAACAATTTGCAATGGTCCTGTAAGTTGATGGGACGATAGCAAGGGATCAAATCCCAGTTCAGATTTTCCACGTGGAAAGACTATCCTTTTCGAATGATCCAATCCAAGGCTTACAACCTACATGTACCTGTCAGGACTTGACTCAGCTAAATACGACATGCATGTGTGCTTTCAACGCATATCGCGCAATGGAGCTTCATTTCGACGATTGGGAATATGGTATGACCCTACATTTTAAACCTATCCAAATTGTACTCTAACACTGCATTCCTACATGTACATCGATACCTTTCGTGATGACTTGTCCCTCACTACTGATGAGGGACTTATCCTCATTCACCGTGGAGAGAATTACTATCGCGGGAATGTGTACAGACAAACCACATGTCCTTGCACTGCTCGCCTTGCACAGCATTTGGGATCGAGTAAATCCTGCCTCAGCCTGACGCACAGGCTCGGTGCGAAATCGACCACCTCATCTTCGACCACGTCTTCATCTTCCCAAAAGCCAGTTGTCAAACAACCTTTTCGGACAGCATTCACTGCTTTGCTGCTGAAGTGGCGACCATTTTTCAATTTGCAACATTGGTATCACCAAGACGAAGTCACATGAAGATAAGAGCTATTCTCAACGTTGCAGTCGTCAGTCTTACCATTGCTCAATCACTGGTGGAGTCAGCTGCGTCATTGGACACGACACAAGAGCAGCAGCAACAATACCAAGAACAGCAAACGCCAACTTTGTCGTCAGCATCATCTTCCGATGGTGGCTCTGCGTCCTCGGGTAGCGGTCTTGATAGCTTGATCGGATCCAAGTCGGGGTCGCAGGATTTGGATGTAGGCTCTCCCACAAGCAGTGGGTCTTGGGACGATGTCTTCGATGATTCCGAGTCCGACGCAGCTTCAGAGGGATCTGAAACCAGCAGTGACAACGGTAGCTCGTCCGAAGCCTCTACGGTGACTTCGTCAACGGGATCTTCATCTACGTCTGGATCGACTACACCATCGACTACAGCTTCATTGTCGGCGTCACGTTCCGGTGAAACTAGTGGATCTGTCTCCTCAGGCAGTGGTGAGGTTGACAAGTCTACTTTGTCGTTGTCGACGGCCGGTTCTGGTGATGCCAGTGAATCTATTTCGTCTGGGAGTGACGAAGTCGACCAGGGCACAGCTTCATTGTCGGAGTCAGGCTTTGGTGATGCCAGCGGCTCTGTTTCGTCCGGGGCCGACGAAGTCGACCAGATTACGTCTTCAATGTCGGCGTCAGACTCCAGTGATGCTAGTGGATCTATCTCGTCGGGTAGTGATGTGGTTGATCAGAGTAATCCGGTTGATTCCGTATCGGGATCACAAGGCGCAAGTACTTCCAAAACCGCCAGTGGGTCTTCGGAGGGGTCTAATGGAAACAGCAGCTCGTCAGGAACAGAGATTCAAACATCAACAGCGACAGCGACACCGGTCCCAGCAGCTACAGAAACCCCTGCACCGACAACACCTTCCATGTCTCTGGAGGACTCTGTTCAGCTAAGTGAGAGTTTCGGTGGCCCCCATGGAAATGAGTTTTCAGATGAAGCTGCAGCAACTTCAGGACAAACCATCGGTTCCATTACGATTCGAGCTGGTAAGCGTATCGACGGTATCGCACTCGAGATTAAAGCACCTATAGCGACAACACTCGCCCACGGCGGAGGTGGCGGTGACCCGAAGACTCTTACGCTTGGTGCCGGTGAGTACATTACTTCGATGGAGACTCACTGGGGCGAGAGAAAAGGTCACACTCGTATTTTCTACTTGAGCTTTACTACGAGTGCGGGGAACTCGATCTCGGCAGGAACAATGACAAACGATAAGAATTCCGTGACTGCTCCTGAAGGATTTCAGCTTGGAGGATTTTTCGGTCGTGACGGTGATGAAATCGATTCGATCGGTGCAATTTGGACGAGTATTGCGCTGGTCACGGCACCACCGAATGCAACACCGGCGCCATGGGTGGAAAAGACCATGGGGCACGATGGTGTAGTACCGTTCAAGCAGCCCGAACCTGTCACGATTTCCGAAAAGGCTGCTGTCAAGTTCAAACCCCAGCTTCACATCTCCAATGGTTGTCATGCCTACCCTGCCGTGAATTTAGCTGGAGAGACCAGTGGTGGGCTTGAAACAAAGGGGGCACCAAGCGCGGGCTGCAAAGGGTCAGGGTGGGGTTCTCAAGTATACGGTCGTTCAACTTGGTTCAATGATGTATGGGCCATTATGTACTCGTGGTATTTCCCCAAGGACTCGCCATCCACTGGTCTGGGTCACCGCCACGACTGGGAGCATGTTATTGTATGGATCGATAACCCTGACGTCGCAGAACCGAAGATTCTGGCAGTCACACCGTCAGCGCACAGTGGCTATTCTGCACAGGTTCCTCCTGATGCCGACAAGGTCGATGGCAACAGTGTTAAGGTCAACTATGAGAGTTCATGGCCGATCAACCACGCGTTGGAAAGCACGACGAAAGGTGGCGACTACCAGGATCTCATTATGTGGGAACAATTATCTGAGGCAGCACGGCAGGGACTGCAGAACACCAACTTCGGCAGTGCAAATGTGCCGATGAAAGATGGCAATTTCGAAGGCAAGCTTGACAAGGCCTGGCCGTTTGGCAAAAAGGCATAAGAGCTTCGGTTTCTTGGTTTCTCGGTAATGTTAACGTCATATCCGTCTTTCATACAGTTGTAACTAGTACTAATACGTATCATGCTAACAACAAACAAATCCGAGACTTTTTCCTGTGGGTGGTGAGAACATTTTGGAGTCCTTCCATAGGAGCACAATCACAAGCTTTATCTACGATAGGACATCGAAATGATAAAGCTTATCTATGCTCAAATTTGGTTCTAAGTCCTAAATTGCTGCATGCCGAGCGACCAAGCCCAAAAATACTCCAATCGTGACGGGCAACTTGCTTGAGGAAGCGTGCTATCAAGAGTATACAAACTCTAAGTGAACGGCGGTTCACTATTATCAGCCAGTCATGCGGAGCACGCGTTTTCGTTTCGTCCAATCAAAAAAGAGTGACACCCTTTCTCGAACAATAGCGCGACGGTTTTTGATTGAATAATAAAAACGGGTATAAAAGTGTAAGAGGGTGGACTTATTCGGAGTAAAGATTAGACTAAAATACTAAGGATTAGACTCTAGATTAGACTCTAGATTAACCTGAACGACAGTTGGGGTACTTAATAACCAGTAGGGAGTAGATTTTAGACTATGACAAATTACTAATTAATTATAATTGTTTCTAGGTATGTATATATAAGTAGGTCAAACACTATTGGTTGGCCCTCAGTCATTCAACCTACGCGTCAGTGGTGTGCCCCACACCACTGACCAAAGAGTATTAGTTTTGCGAATACTCCTGAAGTATATTCGTTTCTAGAGGCGGTACCCAATCTGGGGTACCCATGTTACATAGCGTCAGTAGCTGAAGACGTAGTTACCTGATCCACATGAGACTTGGCTTCTACTTCCACAGTATTCTCCAGCTCCTCGGAGAGGCCCACAGGAACAGATAACTCGATCACCTCACGAGGGACCCGTCGTACATGACCACGGGTATGTCAGCCAGTTGCTAGGCATACTCTGCAGATATGTTTTTCATCGTAGTCACAAATTTAGCTATCGACGAATAGGAAGTAGGGAAGTGATGTTGAGTTCGCGATTGAAGCGTTCGAGAGGGTAATTTGTTCGAGCTACAAGCTCATTCACTATTCCATGTACGTTCCATAGCTCTACAGCATATCCGTCAATCCAAGTACGTTCAAAGTACTCTCAAAGAGCTTGCCACTTTTGCTTTGAGTACTTAGTACTCTATTCAGCACACTATCGCTGAATTTTCAGTCTAGTCCATTTGACTCCACGAGTTCGCACATGCTCAGGTTTAACAACAATCAACATGTCGGCAACACCTTTTGTCATGGCCACAATGAACTCAGCCTCTGGTATCGACAACCTCTTCATAGCCCACCGAAAAGCCTGCTTGCATCACGGAATTCAGTTTTCGCTGCTTCTATTAAGGCATATTCATAGTCGCAAATAACTTCGATTGGGCTTAGTTGCTGGTCTATCGCTTGTAGTAGAAAGTGCATCATATCCCAGCGCACGTCACCAGTACGTGATGTACTGAGGATATAAAACACAGGGACAAAGAGTTCTGAAGCACGGTCATCCCCCATGTGTACCACACATTGCTGGAAATTGCGCGGTACACACAGAAAAGTAACATCGGCGAAGAGAGTGGTGTTATTGTAGCGAAGCAGGTTTAGGAATGTCGGGTGAGCCCAACCAAGCAATCGGTTGGGTCGATTCACAGCTTGACAGATTGCAGAGACAAATGAAACAGAAAGAAGGATACAGCTGCATTTAGCGCCAATGAAAGTAGAATCTCTACGGATCCGTGTACATCTCCACTGCAGAAAATACCCCTTGCCCTGTGCACACGTGAGATGACTTGTGGCTCCGAGAGGCTGAACACGATATCGTTGTTGTCAAAACCATATTATAAACCACTCAATTCATGGCAAATTCGACGTACTGGTCGTGCAACATCGCTAATAGCTAGACTGTCAGCTATTGCCTTCATGTCCTCATTGACACCCTCTAGACGGCTCGCAATGGTAGTATCTCGGCATGTGTACACCCGAACACTTAAGTAGCCCACTGAAGATATGCGGAACTCCATAGTTCCTTTGTAGCCCGTACGGTATTTCGAACATCGAAACGAGATCTTCATAGATAATGTAACGGGGTTACATGAAAGGGGTACCCCAGAAAGGGTACCGCCTTTAGAAGTAGATATACTTCTGTGAGTATTTGTTTTAATACTCTGATGGAGTGGTGTGGGCCACACTGTGGTGTGAGCCACACTACTGCCACGTAGGTTCGGTGGCTGAGGGCCAACCAATAACATTAAACCTACCTTTTATATGCATAATTACGTTAAAGTATAGTTAATTAGTAATTTGTATTACAGGCCAAATGGACCTAATTAACTATAAATAAATCAGTCTAAAATCTACTCTAAACTGGCTATTAAGTCCCCTCAGACCAGGGACTAGTGAACTGCCGTTCACTTAGAGTTTGTATACTCTTAATAGCACGCTTCCTCAAGCAAGGTGCTCGTGTGACCCCGTCACACTTGGTAGCACTTGTAGTCAATCCACACCTACGCGGGTAGATTGACTACCTGAATCCTCTGTGGCTCCTACAAGGTAAGCCAGGATGGATAGAGGGGAGTTCCCTCATTTGACCGACTCTCAGTTTGAGTCGGTCCGGAAGATGGTGGCATCTTTGGAGGAGATGCCCTCCGAAGCTTGGCGGCTGCTACGCCGGCCGAGCAGGTCGAACGCATCGAGGCGTTCGACACGTACGAGAGAGGGCTAATCGCCCACGTACAGGGGTTGCAGACCCCCGTGGCTGAGATGAAGCCAGCCCAACCTAAGCCGTTGAGGCTTAAGGTTAATCCTTATGAGGGAAAGGAGGGTGAGAACCTCCACTTCTGGGTCAGAGAGGTAGAGCTCGCGATGGACGCGGCTCTGATCTCGACCGAGCGACTTCGGGTCGCTTTCGCCCTGTCCCAACCTAGGAGGTCGGGCGAAGACCTGGGCGTACACGCGCGAAGCGACAACGCCGGGTTGTTTCACAACCTGGGCTCAGCTGTGTCAACAGCTTAGAGCCGCCTTCCTTCCGGCGAACTACGAGTATCGCCAGCGCTCGCGCTTCCTTGCCTGTAAACAAGGGAAGCGTGAGCTGCACGAATACATCCAAGAGATGCGAGTGCTCGCTGCATCTCTGGTGGGGAACCCCTACCTGAACACATCAAGGTGACAGTGTTCATGGATGGCCTGAAGGTGGGCCCATCCCGCACACAGTTGTTCCGCGTGCATGCGAACACTATGAGGAGGCGATACAGATCGCCCTCCAGAGGAGTACAGCCACCGACAGGCTCGTACTCCTACGTCGGTGTGGCAAGGCCACAATGCGTCATCAGGCGCAGTGCAAGAGAGCTCCAGCAGCTGGAGCTAGCACCGGGCCGGTACCCATGGAACTGGGTACGGCCGTACAGAGGTCCAGTTCCACGCGGGGTCAAGAAGACCAGTACGAGTGCGGAGGTGTCGGTGAAAACCTCCCGTGTGGATAACCAAGTACCACACTCGGAGTCTGAGACTCCACCGGCACGGCCGGTCGAAGAGCAATGCCATGTCTTCGACGGCGTGTCCGGTCGTCAAGTTAGGCAGGTGCCGTCCATCTGGAGGCACTGCCAGAGGTGTCAGCACTGCTGAACCTCGAGGAATTGTCCATGAAGGACTTCCTGGCCGAGCTGAAGGCCGGAGAGATTGCGGAGATGGTGCTCCTGAAGCCGGAGACCTCTCCTGAAGATTTGAACTCTTCCTCCGTAATGGACGAGGACGTCCTGGAGGGGTTCACGAAGCAGCGCGCAACGCGCTTGGGTTCTGAGATTCTCAAGAACCGGAGGATCCAGTGTATCCTCTTGTGAAGGAATACTCGGATGTGGTGTCGAAGCACCCACCATCCCAACTCCCGCCGGATCGGGGAGTTCGGCACGAGATTGACCTCGTGCCTGGCACAAAGTACTGTGTCACGAGGCAGTGGCCTCTACCTCGCGAGCAGTGCGAGGTCATAGATGCCTTCTTCGCCGAGAAGGCGAAGTCGGGCATGGTGCGGGAGTCAAAGTC
Organism: Phytophthora palmivora; assembly: GCA_008079305.1. Taxonomy (NCBI): domain Eukaryota; phylum Oomycota; class Peronosporomycetes; order Peronosporales; family Peronosporaceae; genus Phytophthora; species Phytophthora palmivora. The sequence goes on along the minus strand of VOQZ01001244.1, from coordinate 359,983 downwards.
CCCGCACTCGACGCCGACCTTCTGCGTTCGGAAACCGAACGGGAAGTGGCGTCTGGTTCACGCTTACAACAAGCTGAACAATGCGACGGTACCGGCACAGACGCCGATCCCTCGCAAGGATGTGTTGTTGAACACATGTCGGGCTGTACGCTGTACAGTGCCCTGGATCTGGTAGACGGATACTACCAGATCCTGATGCGGGAGAGTGACATTCCTCTCACCGCAGTGAGCACCCCGAGTGGGATGCTCTGGGAGTGGCTAGTGATGCCACAGGGGCTATCGAATGCCCCAGCGACGTTCAATCGCTTGGTCACACAACTGTTTAGACCATTGCGTACGTTCGCTCAGACGTACTTTGACGATATATTCGTCCATAGCCGTGCCGAAGGTGGCCAGACGGCTATGGAGGTGCATTTGAAGCACCTCCGTCGAGTGTTTGAGGTCATGAGAGCTAACAAGCTCTATGCCAACATCGACAAGTGCGTCTTTGCAGCTGAGGAGATAAAGGTCCTCGGCTGCTTTGTCAGCAGGGTCGGCGTACGCGCCGATCCAGGGAAGGTCAAGGCCATAGCGGCTTGGCCAACCCCGAGGTCGCAGAAGGACCTCCGGAAGTGGTTGGGCTTAGCCAATTATCTTCATAAGTACAGCGCAGGGTACGCTGAACTTGCTCGACCCTTGTCGGATCTCTTAAAGAAAGATGCCGACTGGGTCTGGGAGCGACAGCACCAAGATGCTTTTGATAGCATCAAGGCGAGCTTACAGCAAGCGCCAGTCCTGGCCTTGCCGGACGAAAACAAGTCATTTAGCGTCGTCTGTGACGCTTCTGACTATGCAATAGGCTGTGCGCTGTTGCAGAAGGACGATGAAGGACACGAACGTGTCATCTCCTTCCAGTCCAGGCAGCTGAAGGCTGCCGAACGGAACTATCCCGTTCATGACAAGGAGCTACTTGCAATGAAGTACGCTCTTGTCAAATTTAGAGTTCACCTCTTGGGCACGAGGCCCTTTGTGATCTATACGGATCACGCGTCCTTGCGGACTGCCACAACTCGCCGCATCTGTCGCAGCGGATGGCGAGGTGGCTGTCATTCTTCGCGGAATACAACTTCCGCGTTGAATACAAGCCGGGCAAGCTCAACGTGCTTGCCGATGCTTTGTCGCGTCGACCTGACTATGAGCTAGCTCATGTCAGTCGGGTCACGACAGATCTATATGATCGGATACGCTTGGCGTATCAGGAGGACGAGAACTATACACCACTGGTGCAGTTCTTGTCCGATGGCAAGGACGCCAAAGTCGACAGGCTTTCGCCTCGACAGCGGGCGCAGCTCCATCGCTATGAGCTGGCCGATGGGTTACTCCATTACAGAGTAGACCCTAGAGATCCTCCTCGGGTTGTCGTTCCAAACGACGAGGATCTGAAGTATGACATACTTCTAGAGGCGCATGATGCGCCGATAAGTGGCCATCTTGGCCGGGAGAAGACCTACCAAATGGTCTCTCAGACATTTTGGTGGCCCCGCATGTATAAGTGGGTGGCACACTATGTCAAGACATGTGAAACATGTCAGAGGGTGAAGCCTTCGGGCCACGCCTCGGCTCCACTGCAGAGCCTACCTGTACCAGCAGATTGCTGGAAGTCGATGAGTCTCGACTTCGTCTTCGGCCTGCCGGCCGATGACAAGGGCAACACCGGCATATTGGTGTTTGTCTGCCGTTTGAGCAAGATGGTACATCTTGCTCCGGTACGTGACAAGGTCACCGGGAACAAGCTGCACAGCTGTTCCTAGATAGCGTGTTTCGCTATCATGGTCTACCAGAGACCATAGTCTCGGACAGAGACCCGCGTTTCACGGGTGCGTTCTGGGACACCCTGTTCCAATTGTTGGGAACTAAGTTGACGATGTCAACTGCAGACCATCCGCAGACGGATGGTCAGACGGAGCGCGTCAACCGCGTGCTCGAAGATACTCTGCGTAGTATCTGTGCGGAAGCACCTCGATCCTGGTCGGATCAGCTTCCTATGGTTGAGTTTGCACTCAACAATGCGGTACACGCATCAACGGGGTTTACCCCGTCTATTTGAATGGGTTACGACACCCCCAGGTGCCGCTAACCTTGCGGGGAGGCACCGTGGCCTCCATCGTAAGTGGGGAGAGGCTCGGAAAGCCTTTTCCTCCCAGGTCTCTGAAATAGAGCCCGAGTCCTTTAAAAAGACAGTTGTCGTCGTTTATCGACAACAGGCTGACGTTGATCAGCGGGTTAGAGACGCAATGGCGTTAGCCCAAGACAACAAAAGGAGTACTCTGACAAAACAAGTAGAGGAAACTTAAACGTGTTTAAGGTTGGTGACCTAGTTCTACTAGACACTAAAAACCTACCGCTAAAGGTGGTTAGCTCTGTAGAGAGCAACAAGTTGAAGCACCGCTTCATCGGACCCTTTGCGGTCCTGGCCAGACATGGCGCGGCGTATACCATTGACCTCCCCAAGTCAATGGCGACGCACCCGACGTTCTACGTGGGGCGTCTCAAGCGGTATCACGATCCGCTGGGTCTTCCTTCTCGGACGGAGGAAGACCAAGGTGAGAACTCACCTCCTCGAAACGAGGCTGAGCTCTCTGGACAACCGGAGTTGCCGGTGTCGAAGCCTGTGAGTGATATACAGGCTGGTACCCACGCGAGTCATACGAAGGGTATGACGGTACCGAATGGGAAGAGCTCGGGTAAGAGCTATACCCATAAGCCGAGTGGTACGAGTACCCCTGCGGCTCATAAGAGGGCATACGACCATGCACCTCATGGCTTAGAACGTCTAAGCCTCGACGGAGCTCCTTCACGGCAGCAGCCGGAGCTCGGCGGTCAACACGCCCATGGAGCTCATGAGTCTCACGACCAAGAGCGTCCAAGTCTTGGCGAAGGACCTCAAGGGTCCCCGGCTTGCCAGCCTGAGCGGCAGCCTGACCACCAGGTCCAAGCCCAAGGGCTATCTCGATCGCATAGACGCGATCTCGAAGTTGACGGACCTCGTCACTTAATAGGGACCCCACAGAGTCCCGACCCGAAGATGAGGGTCCAGAAGGATAAGGCTGAGAAGGAGCCGCGTACTCAAACGCGTGCGAGAGCTCCTCCTGCCCTCCTTGACCGGAACGGCGAGCTCCACTATCATGTGGAGCGGGTCGTCCAGGAGCGGCGGCGCTCTGGGAAGCGCCAGCTGCTTGTGAAGTGGCGGGGTTACCCCTCGTCACAGAACTCGTGGGAGCCGGAAGACCGGCTCCGGGTTGACTGCCCGAAGGCTGTTGAGATTTGGGATCAACAGCCGGGGCGTAAGTAGTCCGCGGCTTCTTAGCCGCCTTACGGTGTACGGTCCCTGGGTTGACGGAACCGTACCCGCGCTCATCTTGAGCGCTGGACTTAGACTGTTGTCTAAGTCCCTCCATGACGGAGTGGAGTTGCCGCTTAGCGACTAAGTGGGCAAACTCAATTCGAAGATCTCGCTGGTCCAAGACATAGGACAGCAGGCGATCTTCCCGAGTTCTTTCAACTCCTGAACTGTAAAGTTCTTTAGAGAAACCCATCTCCAGAACAGGTCTTCTGCCTGGGTCTGGGTTGTGGTGTTCTCGGGCTGTACCCAGGGTAGCCCCACACGGGGAAGAGCCCACCACGGTCTTCGGATTTCTTTCGAAGACTTGTGAATTCCTTGAGAGGAATTCGGTGTGGTGCAAGTAGCACACACCTAGCGGCCTCAATGTCGTTGACAAAGAGAGGTTCGACTTGAACCAAGGCACGCTCATAGGCGCCACGCGAAGTGCGCCCATGGTTTAGACCACGAGGGGCCTTAAGGTGCTCCAAAAACATTGGGGACCCGGACCCCGCATCCGGTGGGTAGTATCCGCGAGGATACGCCGGCGTGGGAGGCACAGGAGTGCCTTGCAGCTGAGCAGTTTGGTAACGCTCTTGCTGCTCATCGAGATCATTGGAGATCTCTCGGGGCTCGGAGACAGCCCCCTCCTCTTCCTCCTCGTCTGAGGAGTCGAATAGGGATTTGAATCCCTTAGCGATTGAAGGCTCTGACGTAGGAGAGCCAGGGGCTGCGCGCTTCTTAGCAGCAGCAGCGCCCTCACCAGCCCGTTTTGGAGACGCTGCTTTCGCAGCTTGGGCTCGAGCCTTACCTTCGGTCAAGGTAAGGTTCTTGGCAGGCGAGCTCGTCGAAGCTGCCTTTGCCTCTGATGATTCGCTATCATCAACAGGAGCGTCCTGCGAAGGAGCGTCCTGTACAGGAGCATCCTGTGAAGGAGCATCCTGAGAAGAAGATGGATCCTTAGCGGATCCAGGAGAGTCCCCGTCGGACTCTGATCCCGTGATAATCGGAATATGAAATTCCGGGGATTCAGATCCGGGACTGTGGTCCCGATAGGCGAACCGACGGTTCGGCCTATCGTCGGGTGAAAGGGAGCGCGAGCGACTGCGTCGCGAACTCCCTTCTTGGCTGGCAGCAGCAGCCGTACGCTTGCTGCCTGCCTCGGAAGCCGCCTTGCGGACTTCCTTGCGCGGAGCGGCCTTGTCTTTTGACTTGGCCTTTGCAGTCTTCGACCTCGCGGTCTTAGACTTAGAAGGCGCCGAAGCGCCGCGGGTGCTTGCCTTCTTAGGCATCTTGGGAGGCTGACGTGGAAGCCTCCAGGTGTCTTGAACGCGCGAAAAGGCTGAATGAAAGCCTTTAAAGCCACAACGGTGGCTCGTCGATGGGTATCGACAAGGACAGGAAAGGGAGCGGAGCTCTCTTCCTAGCTCCTCATTGGTTGGGGGTGTTTCCAACCTAAGTGGGGGAGGATGTAACGGGGTTACATGAAAGGGGTACCCCAGAAAGGGTACCGCCTTTAGAAGTAGATATACTTCTGTGGGTATTTGTTTTAATACTCTGTTGGAGTGGTGTGGTCCACACTGTGGTGTGAGCCACACTACTGCCACGTAGGTTCGGTGGCTGAGGGCCAACCAATAACATTAAACCTACCTTTTATATGCATAATTAGCTTAAAGTATAGTTAATTAGTAATTTGTATTACAGGCCAAATGGACCTAATTAACTATAAATAAATCAGTCTAAAACTTACGCTAAACTAGCTATTAAGTCCCCTAAGACCAGGGACTAGTGAACTGCCGTTCACTTAGAGTTTGTATACTCTTGATAGCACGCTTCCTCTAAGCAAGGTGCTCGTGTGACCCCGTCACAGATAATGCCCACGAGCGTGTGTACTTGTGGCCTTGGAAAATGCAAGTCGTTCGATCTGAAAGGGGTTCCGGGGGCCCTGTACCTGAACTTGACATTGCCAGTTCTGGCCTGACACGAGACTACGTGGGTCTACTCCACCTACCATTTTCAGATAGTAAATCGGGTTCCACGCAGAATCCAGATGTCCGATCCAAGACCAGGTCCGTTCTGTATCTGAGATTTTAGAATCTACGGACAGTATTACAGCCTCCAAGCTAATTGTGCGATGGGAATCACTACGACACTTGATGAGGTACAGCGATGTATGATCGTTTTACGAGATGTCTTAATGTACTGTTGAAAAAAACAGGTACAAGAACTTCACGTCGTACAACCCCAAAATCGGATCACTATGTGCTTGGGCCGGGACAATACGATGTCGTGCCGCGACGTCCTGCTACAACTGGTAGCGTCAAGTTCAGTCCGGCGGACAGGTTTCCAGAACATGCTTGTGGTGGTGCCAGCAATCCCCATGCACCAGGGCCTGGTCAATATCTCCCTGATGACCGATGCACAGCAAAACGATCAGCTCGCGTCGTTTTTTCTCAATTACCAAGGCAAACGGAAACTGCATCACCACCTCGAGCTTCAATTACAGTAGCACCCGCCACAGCCGATGTCGTGCCAAGCTACTACTATGTGCCAGCAAGTGGATTCGTATCTCCCGGGGACAGTGCCTCGAGTACTGGAGGCGGAATTCCAAATTGGAGTCGTTCACCTAGATTTCCGGGTCGGCGACGAGAGCATTATCATCAAGCTTCGACTCATGCATCACCTGCGGTTGACTACATCTCGCGCAACAAAGCCAAGATTGAAAGTATGTCTATCCAGCAGCGCCAACGACGACGAATGCAACTAGCCGCTGCCAAGACTCAATTAAAAGTGAAACCAGCACATCAAGAAGAGAAGCGAATATCTCGCGTAAGACGTCGTATGTCGCTCTTCTGCATGAGTCCGGATGGTTCAAGTCTGGTTGGCATCGCTCGAAGACGACTGAGCTCTGTACAGGATGAAGTGGAAGAAGTCGAGGAAAAAGAGACTGTCTCACAAGCATGGGGCACATTGATCGTGCTTTCCGTAGCGCAAACCAAGTTGGCAAAGCTTCTCGTGGTTACAGCGGTGTTACATCGACTTCGTCAGGCTCAAGAGATGCGATACAAGCAGCTAACTTTTGAATCATGGAAGCATGTGCGAGATCGAGATGTCATGCGTTCTCTAGCTGCGGCACTCATCGCTCGCCGTTCGTTCCGTTTTCGTTTACATCTGCGAGTGGAACGCAAAATTCGTGCTGCCAGCTTATTGCGGACGTTCCTGTCAGGCCTTTCGTTCGATGTTCGATTCGCAATGGCAGTTCGGCGAATGCAGCGCCGAATTATTTGTCTCCAGCGTTGGTGGCGTCGAGCACGACTTGTTGTGCGTGCACATGAACAGTGTTTGGCATGCAAGTGGTTAGTTGTTGAAAAACGACTGCGGACGGAGTCTATCGCACAGATGCCACATCTTCAACGAGTTTTCCAGCCTGTAGCTGCTGCTCCGCTTACTCATTCTGGATCCTCAAATGCCTTGACAAAAAGAAGAGCTTCAGTAACGAGCACAGCATCAAAACTTGTCGCGATCGAGTCACAATTGCCGTTGCACAAGTTGTTAAATCTACCGGAGCAAAAGCGCTGGTTCAATGCTCGCTTCGTGCTAACCCCTGATGGCGCTCTCCGTGGATATTCAATGCGGGAACAAGAGACTGAAGCAGGCATTGATACTGTTACAGAAGAGCGCTTAGTGGTGGAGGTGAAGAACTTTCGATGTAATCCACACGGGTTTGCAAATATGTCCTTGGGTTCGTTCCATGGCACTGGTGAAGATGAAGGAGAAAATGAAACTCGTCCATATTTGATGATCTTCAGACCTGGTGCTAGCCGATTCGTACTGCTCACAGATATTACGAGTCTCATTCTAGCACCACTGCTAGACTGGAAAGAGAAGCTAGAGCGAATTGCAGGACATTCCACTGGACCTCCCTTCCCGGGTGGTGGGTCTCAGCATGATATTGCAGATATGCTCACTCTGACGGATATTTCGGCTTTGGATGATACAAATGAAGAACCTGAAGTGCAGGATGTAAGTTCGCGTAGAGGTAGTATCTCTGGATCGATGCCACAACGGAAACGTAGCAGTTGTTACCGGTTGCGACGAAGCACTATGTTCCAGCCTATAGCTGAAGGAGAGATGTCCTACTACGTTGTCGATTTACTACGAGACTGTCCACGAATCCCAGCACCGATAGTATGGTCCGCACTTCGAGACAAATTGCGAGAAGAGCGCAAGAACTTTCGATCTGAAATTTACCGCTTCAAGTTGGAAATTGCTCGATACGAACAGCACGAACGTGAACGTCGTCAACTCATCGTGCTCGACAAGTTTAAAGAATTTTTCGTACGTTTGCCACCTTTTGCTAATATTGGTAACTAACCATTTTTTGTATTTTTTGCCATCAACCAGACAATGGAGCGTCCTCGTCATCCGCATTTCAGAAGTCTCATCTCCCATCGCAAAATGGAAACTCTTGTCTGTCAAACCATCGAGTTTGTAAAAACTACTCAACCTTTCAACCCGAAATTCATGCTCCCGTGATCTCAGATCTGATAACAAGCCTTACTTAACAACTTGTAAATCTCGTAAATCTGATTCTATCGACAATATTTCTGAGTCCAACCGAAAAATATCAGATCCGTTTCGAAACCTACATGATTTATTGGATACTTTCGTTGATATTACTGCTTGATGAGCTCCATTGTCATTCCAACATTTGCAGTGTACCAAGCATGAAGGTCTGGAAATTATTATCCGCCATTGCAGTAGTGAGTTTACCTTTTCTGGTAGAATCCACCTCAATACATCGTCATCACCATCACCATCATGCACCAAGACATCGCTACAGTATTGAGGGTACCAAGGCTGCAATGGATGCAGCACTGCAGAGGCCGTAGCGTCCTTGGAGGGAGTGGATTCGTCATTAAATATCTAGTATATGTACAAAGCCATCACGGCAACAGCGCAACCGATAGGATAGGCCACGAAAGTGTGGCACGATTCCATGAAACACAGCATTACATATAAAACATGTGCATACAGTCCGGATAATGAATCAACGGAAGTTGTAAGATAATCATCGACAATAGTCTAATGAATTAGACACAGCAATCCAAACCGGCGTATTAAGCTTCAGAAATATTTTGTACAATAGAGGAAGTCTTACTCGTCGTCGCTGTAGCTGTCACTACCAGTGTACGTTTCTTCCACGAATTTGCTATACTCTAGAGCTTCGTGGGCAAATTGACATAGACCCAGGTAGATGTTCTCACCCACTGGGCGAATAGAACTCTGTGGAGACACAAAATCACCACCCTCAACTTCGATTGTCAATGCCGGCACCGTGAGGTTGTACTGGAGAAACATGCCATCGTCAAAACACCCATAGGCTTTGTAGAGATACGCTCCCGTTTCGCTTTGATATTGCACGCCTGGATGAGTTGACAGCGCGTTGCGCACACTATCTCCTACCGCACGCATTCTTGAACCGAATGGCTCTGCTCCACCACCTAGTTGGTTGCTAAATGGACGTAGCACTTGACCCCCAAACGTGTGCATATCCAAAATGCCACTCAGCGAGTCCAAACTTGTGATGAAATCGAACAACCCAGCTGTAGCCGGCTCACTGAGAGGGTATTCCCCAGGATACGTCTCCTCGTCCACATCACTAGGATCAAGGTTGAAAAACTCCTTCGGTGGCCAGTTCCTATTCAGGTCCACACCCACATCCTTGCCGTCCAACTTGACCAAATGACGGTTCGTCCGCCACATCCGATCAACTTCCCACGTGTACTGATAAACCATCAATATTCACAATCGGCACAAAATACCAGTCAAAATTGTCAAAAACTTTCATAGCAGCTTCATTTCCAGCTCGTAGGTCGTCCAGCATTGACGCCATAGTGTACAATGTAGCAGCTCCCGCTTGCCACTCACGAGCATGAATGAGTGCTTGTGTATACAATGTCTTTTTCTCGCTTGTTTCCTCCGTCGTAGTCGAAATCTTAAAAGCTGGAATTGCTCGTCCTTCATATGTCACCGACACATTCTCATACTTTGTGATAAACTGTGAATTCTGCTCCGTCAAAGTGTTCAAAAAGTCAAAAATCTCATGTGCCGGTCGAAAACACTCGAAAAACGAGCTGTTCGTGTAAACTTCATCCGTCATCTGTTTCAACTTGTTCTCAGTGCGTTCAAGGTATGCAGTGACCTCCCCTCGATCCTTTGCCACCACTGCATCTTCATTATACTCCTTGTGCTTGAGCACCTTCATCGGTGCCAATGTAGTAGAAATTTCCCTCGAATGTGTTTCCCAGCGTGAAATTCACTGGTTGAGTGCAGTTCCCCCGCAGCGGCAAAAGCCTTCACGTCCTTGTCGGAGCCCACGATATCTGCTATCACTGTGGTGTCTGAGGTCACAGGTGCATTGGATTCTTGAATTGCCTTGATATTTCGAATGTCGAGACGTGAGTGTGCGCGCTTACTGGGATGTTGATGCTCTCACGGAGCTGTCCTCGATCATATTTCACTATAAATGTACGAAATACTTTATTAATTACTTACAAGTTGTAAGATACTACATTGTCTACGAAGCCTAGTAATACAATACGGAGGAGAGAATAAACCTGCGTTTGGAGTACATCGAGCACTTGGCTTGTCGTTTGGCACACCAACACTTGCCATCGTGGTAATCCTACTAAATTGACGGGATGTGAGAAACATGTAGCAGATAAAATCATGATTGTTGTACGCATGGGGTAGACGATAATCCCTTCTGGGACAGCTAGCAATGAGAAGGTTGAGAGTCTCAGTACGGAGTATTGAGTATTGTGCTCCATGTACGGTTAGGGGGTTTAAAAACTATGGATGTTTTGTAACACTGCCCTACATTATTGGAATATTGTCTACATGCCAGCAATCTGCTTTCATTCTCGAGGTAGACAACTGAGTGCTCCTAAACATAACCTGGCTCGTGGTTGGCGGGTAATTGTTACCCGAGACTCATATAATGACTGTCTGAAGTGCGTCACAGCCAAAATACGTGATTGATCATCATATCAATCAACTTCTTGATTACACTATCACTCAGCAGCACATGCCCTTCGTATTGCAACAATTTGCAATGGTCCTGTAAGTTGATGGGACGATAGCAAGGGATCAAATCCCAGTTCAGATTTTCCACGTGGAAAGACTATCCTTTTCGAATGATCCAATCCAAGGCTTACAACCTACATGTACCTGTCAGGACTTGACTCAGCTAAATACGACATGCATGTGTGCTTTCAACGCATATCGCGCAATGGAGCTTCATTTCGACGATTGGGAATATGGTATGACCCTACATTTTAAACCTATCCAAATTGTACTCTAACACTGCATTCCTACATGTACATCGATACCTTTCGTGATGACTTGTCCCTCACTACTGATGAGGGACTTATCCTCATTCACCGTGGAGAGAATTACTATCGCGGGAATGTGTACAGACAAACCACATGTCCTTGCACTGCTCGCCTTGCACAGCATTTGGGATCGAGTAAATCCTGCCTCAGCCTGACGCACAGGCTCGGTGCGAAATCGACCACCTCATCTTCGACCACGTCTTCATCTTCCCAAAAGCCAGTTGTCAAACAACCTTTTCGGACAGCATTCACTGCTTTGCTGCTGAAGTGGCGACCATTTTTCAATTTGCAACATTGGTATCACCAAGACGAAGTCACATGAAGATAAGAGCTATTCTCAACGTTGCAGTCGTCAGTCTTACCATTGCTCAATCACTGGTGGAGTCAGCTGCGTCATTGGACACGACACAAGAGCAGCAGCAACAATACCAAGAACAGCAAACGCCAACTTTGTCGTCAGCATCATCTTCCGATGGTGGCTCTGCGTCCTCGGGTAGCGGTCTTGATAGCTTGATCGGATCCAAGTCGGGGTCGCAGGATTTGGATGTAGGCTCTCCCACAAGCAGTGGGTCTTGGGACGATGTCTTCGATGATTCCGAGTCCGACGCAGCTTCAGAGGGATCTGAAACCAGCAGTGACAACGGTAGCTCGTCCGAAGCCTCTACGGTGACTTCGTCAACGGGATCTTCATCTACGTCTGGATCGACTACACCATCGACTACAGCTTCATTGTCGGCGTCACGTTCCGGTGAAACTAGTGGATCTGTCTCCTCAGGCAGTGGTGAGGTTGACAAGTCTACTTTGTCGTTGTCGACGGCCGGTTCTGGTGATGCCAGTGAATCTATTTCGTCTGGGAGTGACGAAGTCGACCAGGGCACAGCTTCATTGTCGGAGTCAGGCTTTGGTGATGCCAGCGGCTCTGTTTCGTCCGGGGCCGACGAAGTCGACCAGATTACGTCTTCAATGTCGGCGTCAGACTCCAGTGATGCTAGTGGATCTATCTCGTCGGGTAGTGATGTGGTTGATCAGAGTAATCCGGTTGATTCCGTATCGGGATCACAAGGCGCAAGTACTTCCAAAACCGCCAGTGGGTCTTCGGAGGGGTCTAATGGAAACAGCAGCTCGTCAGGAACAGAGATTCAAACATCAACAGCGACAGCGACACCGGTCCCAGCAGCTACAGAAACCCCTGCACCGACAACACCTTCCATGTCTCTGGAGGACTCTGTTCAGCTAAGTGAGAGTTTCGGTGGCCCCCATGGAAATGAGTTTTCAGATGAAGCTGCAGCAACTTCAGGACAAACCATCGGTTCCATTACGATTCGAGCTGGTAAGCGTATCGACGGTATCGCACTCGAGATTAAAGCACCTATAGCGACAACACTCGCCCACGGCGGAGGTGGCGGTGACCCGAAGACTCTTACGCTTGGTGCCGGTGAGTACATTACTTCGATGGAGACTCACTGGGGCGAGAGAAAAGGTCACACTCGTATTTTCTACTTGAGCTTTACTACGAGTGCGGGGAACTCGATCTCGGCAGGAACAATGACAAACGATAAGAATTCCGTGACTGCTCCTGAAGGATTTCAGCTTGGAGGATTTTTCGGTCGTGACGGTGATGAAATCGATTCGATCGGTGCAATTTGGACGAGTATTGCGCTGGTCACGGCACCACCGAATGCAACACCGGCGCCATGGGTGGAAAAGACCATGGGGCACGATGGTGTAGTACCGTTCAAGCAGCCCGAACCTGTCACGATTTCCGAAAAGGCTGCTGTCAAGTTCAAACCCCAGCTTCACATCTCCAATGGTTGTCATGCCTACCCTGCCGTGAATTTAGCTGGAGAGACCAGTGGTGGGCTTGAAACAAAGGGGGCACCAAGCGCGGGCTGCAAAGGGTCAGGGTGGGGTTCTCAAGTATACGGTCGTTCAACTTGGTTCAATGATGTATGGGCCATTATGTACTCGTGGTATTTCCCCAAGGACTCGCCATCCACTGGTCTGGGTCACCGCCACGACTGGGAGCATGTTATTGTATGGATCGATAACCCTGACGCCGCAGAACCGAAGATTCTGGCAGTCACACCGTCAGCGCACAGTGGCTATTCTGCACAGGTTCCTCCTGATGCCGACAAGGTCGATGGCAACAGTGTTAAGGTCAACTATGAGAGTTCATGGCCGATCAACCACGCGTTGGAAAGCACGACGAAAGGTGGCGACTACCAGGATCTCATTATGTGGGAACAATTATCTGAGGCAGCACGGCAGGGACTGCAGAACACCAACTTCGGCAGTGCAAATGTGCCGATGAAAGATGGCAATTTCGAAGGCAAGCTTGACAAGGCCTGGCCGTTTGGCAAAAAGGCATAAGAGCTTCGGTTTCTTGGTTTCTCGGTAATGTTAACGTCATATCCGTCTTTCATACAGTTGTAACTAGTACTAATACGTATCATGCTAACAACAAACAAATCCGAGACTTTTTCCTGTGGGTGATGAGAACATCTTGGAGTCCTTCCATAGGAGCACAATCACAAGCTTTATCTACGATAGGACATCGAAATGATAAAGCTTATCTATGCTCAAATTTGGTTCTAAGTCCTAAATTGCTGCATGCCGAGCGACCAAGCCCAAAAATACTCCAATCGTGACGGGCAACTTGCTTGAGGAAGCGTGCTATCAAGAGTATACAAACTCTAAGTGAACGGCGGTTACTATTATCAGCCAGTCATGCGGAGCACGCGTTTTCGTTTCGTCCAATCAAAAAAGAGTGACACCCTTTCTTGAACAATAGCGACGGTTTTTGATTGAATAATAAAAACGGGTATAAAAGTGTAAGAGGGTGGACTTATTCGGAGTAAAGATTAGACTAAAATACTAAGGATTAGACTCTAGATTAGACTCTAGATTAACCTGAACGACAGTTCCCTGGCCTTGGGGTACCTAATAACCAGTAGGGAGTAGATTTTAGACTATGGTTATTAGATCATTTGCCCTGTAATACAAATTACTAATTAATTATAATTGTTTCTAGGTATGTATATATAAGTAGGCCAAACACTATTGGTTGGCCCTCAGTCATTCAACCTACGCGTCAGTGGTGTGCCCCACACCACTGACCAAAGAGTATTAGTTTTGCGAATACTCCTGAAGTATATTCGTTTCTAGAGGCGGTACCCAATCTGGGGTACCCATGTTACATAGCGTCAGTAGCTGAAGACGTAGTTACCTGTTCCACATGAGACTTGGCTTCTACTTCCACAGTATTCTCCAGCTCCTCGGAGAGGCCCACAGGAACAGATAACTCGATCACCTCACGAGGGACCCGTCGTACATGACCACGGGTATGTCAGCCAGTTGCTAGGCATACTCTGCAGATATGTTTTTCATCGTAGTCACAAATTTAGCTATCGACGAATAGGAAGTAGGGAAGTGATGTTGAGTTCGCGATTGAAGCGTTCGAGAGGGTAATTTGTTCGAGCTACAAGCTCATTCACTATTCCATGTACGTTCCATAGCTCTACAGCATATCCGTCAATCAAAGTACGTTCAAAGTACTCTCAAAGAGCTTGCCACTTTTGCTTTGAGTACTTAGTACTCTATTCAGCACACTGTCGTTGAATTTTCAGTCTAGTCCATTTGACTCCACGAGTTCGCACATGCTCAGGATTAACAACAATCAACATGTCGGCAACACCTTTTGTCATGGCCACAATGAACTCAGCCTCTGGTATCGACAACCTCTTCATAGCCCACCGAAAAGCCTGCTTGCATCACGGAATTCAGTTTTCGCTGCTTCTATTAAGGCATATTCATAGTCGCAAATAACTTCGGTTGGGCTTAGTTGCTGGTCTATCGCTTGTAGTAGAAAGTGCATCATATCCCAGCGCACGTCACCAGTACGTGATGTACTGAGGATATAAAACACAGGGACAAAGAGTTCTGAAGCACGGTCATCCCCCATGTGTACCACACATTGCTGGAAATTGCGCGGTACACACAGAAAAGTAACATCGGCGAAGAGAGTGGTGTTATTGTAGCGAAGCAGGTTTAGGAATGTCGGGTGAGCCCAACCAAGCAATCGGTTGGGTCGATTCACAGCTTGACAGATTGCAGAGACAAATGAAACAGAAAGAAGGATACAGCTGCATTTAGCGCCAATGAAAGTAGAATCTCTACGGATCCGTGTACATCTCCACTGCAGAAAATACCCCTTGCCCTGTGCACACGTGAGATGACTTGTGGCTCCGAGAGGCTGAACACGATATCGTTGTTGTCAAAACCATATTATAAACCACTCAATTCATGGCAAATTCGACGTACTGGTCGTGCAACATCGCTAATAGCTAGACTGTCAGCTATTGCCTTCATGTCCTCATTGACACCCTCTAGACGGCTCGCAATGGTAGTATCTCGGCATGTGTACACCCGAACACTTAAGTAGCCCACTGAAGATATGCGGAACTCCATAGTTCCTTTGTAGCCCGTACGGTATTTCGAACATCGAAACGAGATCTTCATAGATAATGCCCACGAGCGTGTGTACTTGTGGCCTTGGAAAATGCAAGTCGTTCGATCTGAAAGGGGTTCCGGGGGCCCTGTACCTGAACTTGACATTGCCAGTTCTGGCCTGACACGAGACTACGTGGGTCTACTCCACCTACCATTTTCAGATAGTAAATCGGGTTCCACGCAGAATCCAGATGTCCGATCCAAGACCAGGTCCGTTCTGTATCTGAGATTTTAGAATCTACGGACAGTATTACAGCCTCCAAGCTAATTGTGCGATGGGAATCACTACGACACTTGATGAGGTACAGCGATGTATGATCGTTTTACGAGATGTCTTAATGTACTGTTGAAAAAAACAGGTACAAGAACTTCACGTCGTACAACCCCAAAATCGGATCACTATGTGCTTGGGCCGGGACAATACGATGTCGTGCCGCGACGTCCTGCTACAACTGGTAGCGTCAAGTTCAGTCCGGCGGACAGGTTTCCAGAACATGCTTGTGGTGGTGCCAGCAATCCCCATGCACCAGGGCCTGGTCAATATCTCCTGATGACCGATGCACAGCAAAACGATCAGCTCGCGTCGTTTTTTCTCAATTACCAAGGCAAACGGAAACTGCATCACCACCTCGAGCTTCAATTACAGTAGCACCCGCCACAGCCGATGTCGTGCCAAGCTACTACTATGTGCCAGCAAGTGGATTCGTATCTCCCGGGGACAGTGCCTCGAATACTGGAGGCGGAATTCCAAATTGGAGTCGTTCACCTAGATTTCCGGGTCGGCGACGAGAGCATTATCATCAAGCTTCGACTCATGCATCACCTGCGGTTGACTACATCTCGCGCAACAAAGCCAAGATTGAAAGTATGTCTATCCAGCAGCGCCAACGACGACGAATGAAACTAGCCGCTGCCAAGACTCAATTAAAAGTGAAACCAGCACATCAAGAAGAGAAGCGAATATCTCGCGTAAGACGTCGTATGTCGCTCTTCTGCATGAGTCCGGATGGTTCAAGTCTGGTTGGCATCGCTCGAAGACGACTGAGCTCTGTACAGGATGAAGTGGAAGAAGTCGAGGAAAAAGAGACTGTCTCACAAGCATGGGGCACATTGATCGTGCTTTCCGTAGCGCAAACCAAGTTGGCAAAGCTTCTCGTGGTTACAGCGGTGTTACATCGACTTCGTCAGGCTCAAGAGATGCGATACAAGCAGCTAACTTTTGAATCATGGAAGCATGTGCGAGATCGAGATGTCATGCGTTCTCTAGCTGTGGCACTCATCGCTCGCCGTTCGTTCCGTTTTCGTTTACATCTGCGAGTGGAACGCAAAATTCGTGCTGCCAGCTTATTGCGGACGTTCCTGTCAGGCCTTTCGTTCGATGTTCGATTCGCAATGGCAGTTCGGCGAATGCAGCGCCGAATTATTTGTCTCCAGCGTTGGTGGCGTCGAGCACGACTTGTTGTGCGTGCACATGAACAGTGTTTGGCATGCAAGTGGTTAGTTGTTGAAAAACGACTGCGGACGGAGTCTATCGCACAGATGCCACATCTTCAACGAGTTTTCCAGCCTGTAGCTGCTGCTCCGCTTACTCATTCTGGATCCTCAAATGCCTTGACAAAAAGAAGAGCTTCAGTAACGAGCACAGCATCAAAACTTGTCGCGATCGAGTCACAATTGCCGTTGCACAAGTTGTTAAATCTACCGGAGCAAAAGCGCTGGTTCAATGCTCGCTTCGTGCTAACCCCTGATGGCGCTCTCCGTGGATATTCAATGCGGGAACAAGAGACTGAAGCAGGCATTGATACTGTTACAGAAGAGCGCTTAGTGGTGGAGGTGAAGAACTTTCGATGTAATCCACACGGGTTTGCAAATATGTCCTTGGGTTCGTTCCATGGCACTGGTGAAGATGAAGGAGAAAATGAAACTCGTCCATATTTGATGATCTTCAGACCTGGTGCTAGCCGATTCGTACTGCTCACAGATATTACGAGTCTCATTCTAGCACCACTGCTAGACTGGAAAGAGAAGCTAGAGCGAATTGCAGGACATTCCACTGGACCTCCCTTCCCGGGTGGTGGGTCTCAGCATGATATTGCAGATATGCTCACTCTGACGGATATTTCGGCTTTGGATGATACAAATGAAGAACCTGAAGTGCAGGATGTAAGTTCGCGTAGAGGTAGTATCTCTGGATCGATGCCACAACGGAAACGTAGCAGTTGTTACCGGTTGCGACGAAGCACTATGTTCCAGCCTATAGCTGAAGGAGAGATGTCCTACTACGTTGTCGATTTACTACGAGACTGTCCACGAATCCCAGCACCGATAGTATGGTCCGCACTTCGAGACAAATTGCGAGAAGAGCGCAAGAACTTTCGATCTGAAATTTACCGCTTCAAGTTGGAAATTGCTCGATACGAACAGCACGAACGTGAACGTCGTCAACTCATCGTGCTCGACAAGTTTAAAGAATTTTTCGTACGTTTGCCACCTTTTGCTAATATTGGTAACTAACCATTTTTTGTATTTTTTGCCATCAACCAGACAATGGAGCGTCCTCGTCATCCGCATTTCAGAAGTCTCATCTCCCATCGCAAAATGGAAACTCTTGTCTGTCAAACCATCGAGTTTGTAAAAACTACTCAACCTTTCAACCCGAAATTCATGCTCCCGTGATCTCAGATCTGATAACAAGCCTTACTTAACAACTTGTAAATCTCGTAAATCTGATTCTATCGACAATATTTCTGAGTCCAACCGAAAAATATCAGATCCGTTTCGAAACCTACATGATGTATTGGATACTTTCGTTGATAATACTGCTTGATGAGCTCCATTGTCATTCCAACATTTGCAGTGTACCAAGCATGAAGGTCTGGAAATTATTATCCGCCATTGCAGTAGTGAGTTTACCTTTTCTGGTAGAATCCACCTCAATACATCGTCATCACCATCACCATCATGCACCAAGACATCGCTACAGTATTGAGGGTACCAAGGCTGCAATGGATGCAGCACTGCAGAACCCACACTCACGTCTCGACATTCGAAGTATCAAGGCAATACAAGAATCCAATGCACCTGTGACCTCAGACACCACAGTGATAGCAGATATCGTGGGCTCTGACAAGGACGTGAAGGCTTTTGCCGCTGCGGGGGAACTGCACTCAACCAGTGAATTTCACGCTGGGAAACACATTCGAGGGAAAATTTCTACTACATTGGCACCGATGAAGGTGCTCAAGCACAAGGAGTATAATGAAGATGCAGTGGTGGCAAAGGATCGAGGGGAGGTCACTGCATGCCTTGAACGC
Organism: Phytophthora palmivora; assembly: GCA_008079305.1. NCBI lineage: Eukaryota > Oomycota > Peronosporomycetes > Peronosporales > Peronosporaceae > Phytophthora > Phytophthora palmivora. The sequence continues at coordinate 341,405 of VOQZ01001244.1, read as the reverse complement.
ACTGAGGGATACTTGAACAAGTTGAAACAGATGACGGATCAAGTTTACACAAACAGCTCGTTTTTCGAGTGTTTTCGACCGGCACATGAGATTTTTGACTTTTTGAACACTTTGACGGAGCAGAATTCACAGTTTATCACAAAGTATGAGAATGTGTCGGTGACATATGAAGGACGAGCAATTCCAGCTTTTAAGATTTCGACTACGACGGAGGAAACAAGCGAGAAAAAGACATTGTATACACAAGCACTCATTCATGCTCGTGAGTGGCAAGCGGGAGCTGCTACATTGTACACTATGGCGTCAATGCTGGACGACCTACGAGCTGGAAATGAAGCTGCTATGAAAGTTTTTGACAATTTTGACTGGTATTTTGTGCCGATTGTGAATATTGATGGTTATCAGTACACGTGGGAAGTTGATCGGATGTGGCGGACGAACCGTCATTTGGTCAAGTTGGACGGCAAGGATGTGGGTGTGGACCTGAATAGGAACTGGCCACCGAAGGAGTTTTTCAACCTTGATCCTAGTGATGTGGACGAGGAGACGTATCCTGGGGAATACCCTCTCAGTGAGCCGGCTACAGCTGGGTTGTTCGATTTCATCACAAGTTTGGACTCGCTGAGTGGCATTTTGGATATGCACACGTTTGGGGGTCAAGTGTTACGTCCATTTAGCAACCAACCAGGTGGTGGAGCGGAGCCATTCGGTTCAAGAATGCGTGCGGTAGGAGATAGTGTGCGCAACGCGCTATCAACTCAGCCAGGCGTGCAATATCAAAGCGAAACGGGAGCGTACCTCTACAAAGCCTATGGGTGTTTTGACGATGGCATGTTTCTCCAGTACAACCTCACGGTGCCAGCGTTGACAATCGAAGTTGAGGGTGGTGATTTTGTGTCTCCACAGAGTTCTATTCGCCCAGTGGGTGAGAACATTTATCTGGGTCTATGTCAGTTTGCCCATGAAGCTCTAGAGTATAGCAAATTCGTGGAAGAAGCGTACACTGATAGTGACAGCTACAGCGACGACGGGTGAGGCTTACTTCCTATACAAAAAAGGATGGAAACCAACCAAACTAATCTTTGGATGGAATCCACCACTTTAGTATTAATCATTGGTGTGTAACAACAAATGCTATTCTAGGGAGTTCATCTAGTCGGCACGATCTGCGTTTGTATTAGCACGTAGGCAAGTGGAATCTTGCCAGTGACAGTAAGCCCGAACGGGTCCGTTTGAAATCAGTTCCGTAAGTTTGCAGATGTATGTATCAACAGAATGTAGTGCACTGATGGCCTCCTCCTCCTTTGTATGAGAAGAGATCAAATCGAAATGCAGTCGTGTCTTGTTAGCCCAGTTGTCGTCTGCTAAAGATCGTACTGTAAGGATAGAACCATAAAAAATGTCATGCGTCGTTTGGTGTGTGAAACGGTGTGTGAAACACATTGCACTTAAACAAGTGAAGGAATTCATCCGTTTCGAGACAGATATGTATAGAAAGTAATCTTTTTTTAGCAGGTAGAGAATTTCATCCTTTTTTGTAGTGAAAAGAAGCTTAAACCAGCAACAACGAAGAGCACTTCCTCTATTGTACAAAATATTCCTCAAGCTTAATAAGTCGGTTTGGATTGCTGTGTCTAGTTCATTAGAGTATTATCGATTATCATACTACAACTTCTGTTGATTCATTATCCGAGCTGTATGCACATGTATTACATGTGATGTTGTTTTTCATGGAATCGTGCCACACTTTCGTGGCCTATCCTATCGGTTGCGCTGTTGCCGTGATGGTTTTGCACATATACTAGATATTTAACGATGCCTCCACTCCCTCCAAGGACGCTACGCGCGCTTACTGGAATGTTGATGCTCTCACGGAGCTGTACACTCGATCATACATCACTACAAATGTACGAAATACTTTACTAAAGGGAATTTGACAAAACTAGTATAGATCCGATCTTAATTAAGTGACAAGATTAGTATAGCAAGATGGTGAACCAGCTAGAAAATGTTCGCCAGTACTAGTAGGGACGGTCCTACGCGTACTGGCGAAAAATTGCATCAAGCACACCGCTTTTGTCACAAGTAAACAAACATTTCTAACTCGTTTCTAATTAGTTTCTATTGTGACCAGCGCACTCCGCTAGTACTGTAGTAAGTAATTGGGCCAACAAGGTTGAGCTGAAGTGTGCTGTGACGGGGTCACACGAGCACCTTGCTTAGAGGAAGCGTGCTATTAAGAGTTTACAAACTCTAAGTGAACAGCAGTTCACTAGTCCCTGGTCTTAGGGGACTTAATAGCTAGTTTAGCGTAAGTTTTAGACTGATTTATTTATAGTTAATTAGGTCCATTTGGCCTGTAATACAAATTACTAATTAACTATACTTTAAGCTAATTATGCATATAAAAGGTAGGTTTAATGTTATTGGTTGGCCCTCAGCCACCGAACCTACGTGGCAGTAGTGTGGCTCACACCACAGTGTGGACCACACCACTCCAACAGAGTATTAAAACAAATACCCACAGAAGTATATCTACTTCTAAAGGCGGTACCCTTTCTGGGGTACCCCTTTCATGTAACCCCGTTACATCCTCCCCCACTTAGGTTGGAAACACCCCCAACCAATGAGGAGCTAGGAAGAGAGCTCCGCTCCCTTTCCTGTCCTTGTCGATACCCATCGACGAGCCACCGTTGTGGCTTTAAAGGCTTTCATTCAGCCTTTTCGCGCGCACAAGACACCTGGAGGTTCCCACGCCAACCTCCCAAGATGCCTAAGAAGGCAAGCACCCGCGGCGCTTCGGCGCCTTCCAAGTCTAAGACCGCGAGGTCGAAGACTGCAAAGGCCAAGTCAAAAGACAAGGCCGCTCCGCGCAAGGAAGTCCGCAAGGCGGCTTCCGAGGCAGGCAGCAAGCGCACTGCTGCTGCTGCCAGCCAAGAAGGGAGTTCGCGACGCAGTCGCTCGCGCTCCCTTTCACCCGACGATAGGCCGAACCGTCGGTTCGCCTATCGGGACCATAGTCCTGGGTCAGAGTCCCCGGAGTTTCACATCCCTATTATCACGGGATCAGAGCCTGACGGGGACTCTCCTGGATCCGCTAAGGATCCACCTTCTTCTCAGGATGCACCTTCACAGGATGCTCCTGCACAGGACGCTCCTTCGCAGGACGCTCCTGTTGATGATACAGAATCATCGGAGGCAAAGGCAGCTTCGACGAGCTCGCCTGCCAAGAACCTTACCTTCACCGAAGGTAAGGCTCGAGCCCAAGCTGCGAAAGCAGCGTCTCCAAAACGGGCTGGTGAGGGCGCTGCTGCTGCTAAGAAGCGCGCAGCCCCTGGCTCTCCTACGTCAGAGCCTTCAATCGCAAAGGGATTCAAATCCCTGTTCGACTCCTCAGACGAGGAGGAAGAGGAGGGGGCTGTCTCCGAGCCCCGAGAGATCTCTAACGATCTCGATGAGCAGCAGGAGCGCTATCAAGCTGCTCAACTGCAAGGCACTCCTGTGCCTCCCACGCCGGTGTATCCTCGCGGATACTACCCACCGGATGCGGGGTCCGGGTCTCCAATGTTCTTGGAGCACCTCAAGGCCCCTCGTGGTCTAAACCATGGGCGCACTTCGCGTGGCGCCTATGAGCGTGCCTTGGTTCAAGACGAACCACTCTTTGTCAATGACATTGAGGCCGCTAGGTGTGTGCTTCTTGCACCTCACCGAATTCCTCTTAAGGAATTCACTAGTCTTCGGAAGAAACCGGAAGACCGTGGTGGGCTCTTCCCCGTGTGGGGCTACTGTGGTGAAGCAGATAAGAAGTTTTACGATCTCGATCTCGTCCCGTCAATCGGGATCAAGAGCAATCCCTCTCTACGGTGATCCTCGATATAGTGACACTCACTATAATGACCAAGTGAATGCGTGCGCCATCATCCCCTTCCAAGACGATTGTACCCACGCGATATCGATCTTGACAGGTAAATATTGATCTTGACTTTATTATAGGTATTATGAAGCCAGTGCAGTATGGATAGCCACAGACGGGAAGCATAGGACATTAACCATTAATTCAGAGTTGTTTTTACCTTCTACTACACAAGTCTTCCTTCTTCTTCACTATTCCGGGTAGGGATATACAAGATTGGCCCTCCCGACGTCACGCAGGATCAAGATCGACACTAAGTGGAAACCCTACGCCCAGATTGCTTGGCTGGACGTTCGTCAACCCTCAAATCTCAAGACCCCGCTATAGGAAGCGGCAAGCACGTATTGGAACCATTGGATTAAGGTCACACACCGACCACAAGACCCCCCCGAGCTAAGATCGACACTGGTCGAGGCAAGATCGATCGAGTACAACCAAGATCGAAGCTCAATAACTACGCGGCGCAGCGAGTAGAAGTATCCCCGCTGCTGCCACCTTTCCCGCTGTCCTGTCAGACAGCAAGATCGACAACAAGCGCGTCTAATCGAGATCACCCGAGGAGCGATCTAGTCCCACCGACGGGTACACAAGGTGAGATCAAGAAACTTCACGGAAGATCGGAGTACCCCCTCCGTTAGTCGGCAGTTCGGGCGCAGTGTGCAAGAGGACTCCTGCGATCTTGCGATTTCGCAGAACCACTTCGCCACACTACCCTTGGGTACAGCCCGAGAACACCACAACCCAGACCCAGGCAGAATACCTGTTCTGGAGATGGGTTTCTCTGAAGAACTTCACAGTTCAGGAGTTGAAGGAACTCCGGGAAGATCGCCTGCTGTCCTATGTCTTGGACCAGCGAGATCTTCGTATTGAGTTTGCCCACTTAGTCGCTAAGCGGCAACTCCACTCCGTCATGGAGGGACTTAGACAGCAGTCTAAGTCCAGCGCTCAAGATGAGCGCGGGTACGGTTCCGTCAACCCAGGGACCGTACACCGTAAGGCGGCTAAGAAGCCGTGGACTACTTACGCCCCGGCTGTTGGTCCCAAATCTCAACAGCCTTCGGGCAGCCAACCCGGAGCCGGTCTTCCGGCTCCCACGAGTTCTGTGACGAGGGGTAACCTCGCCACTTCACAAGCAGCTGGCGCTTCCCAGAGCGCCGCCGCTCCTGGACGACCCGCTCCACATGATAGTGGAGCTCGCCGTTCCGGTCAAGGAGGGCAGGAGGAGCTCTCGCACGCGTTTGAGTACGAGGCACCTTCTCAGCCGTATCCTTCGGGACCCACAACTTCGGGTCGGGACTCTGTGGGGTCCCTATTAAGCGACGAGGTCCGTCAGCTTCGAGATCGTGTTTACGCGATCGAGATAGCCCTTGGCTTGGACCTGGTGGTCAGGCTGCCTCTCAGGCTGGCAAAGCCGGGGACCCTTGAGGTCCTTCGCCAAGACTTGGACGCTCTTGGTCGTGAGACTCATGAGCTCCATGGGCGCGTTGACCGCCGAGCTCCGGCTGCTGCCGTGAAGGAGCTCCGTCGAGGCTTAGACGCTCTAAGCCATGAGGTGCATGGTCGGATGCCCTCTTATGAGCCGCAGGGGTACTCGTACCACTCGGCTTATGGGTATAGCTCTTACCCGAGCTCTTCCCATTCGGTACCGTCATACCCTTCGTATGACTCGCGTGGGCACCAGCCTGTATATCATTCACAGGCTTCGACACCGGCAACTCCGGTTGTCCAGAGAGCTCAGCCTCGTTTCGAGGAGGTGAGTTCTCACCTTGGTCTTCCTCCGTCCGAGAAGGAAGACCCAGCGGATCGTGATACCGCTTAAGATGCCCCACGTAGAACGTCGGGTGCGTCGCCATTAACTTGGGAGGTCAATGGTATACGCCGCGCCATGTCTGGCCAGGACCGCAAAGGGTCCGATGAAGCGATGCTTCAACTTGTTGCTCTCTACAGAGCTAACCACCTTTAGCGGTAGGTTCTTAGTGTCAAGTAGGACTAAGTCTCCTTCTTTAAACACGTTTAAGGTTTCTCTACTTTTCTTGTCAGAGTACTCCTTTTGTTTGTCTTGGGATGATGCCATTGCATCTCTAACCCGGCTGATCAACGTCACCCTGTCGTCGATAAACGACGACAACTGTCTTTTTAAAGACTCGGGCTCTATTTCAGAGACCAGGGAGGAAAAGGCTTTCCGAGCCTCTCCCCCACTTACGATGGAGGTCATAGGACCTCCCCGCAAGGTTAGCGGCACCTGGGGGTGTCGTAACCCATTCAAGTAGAACGGGTAAACCCCGTTGATGCGTGTACCGCATTGTTGAGTGCAAACTCAACCATAGGAAGCTGATCCGATCAGGATCGAGGTGCTTCCGCACAGATACTGCGCAGAGTATCTTCGAGCACGCGGTTGACGCGCTCCGTCTGACCATCCGTCTGCGGATGGTCCGCAGTTGACATCGTCAACTTAGTTCCCAACAATTGGAACAGGGTGTCCCAGAACGCACCCGTGAAACGCGGGTCTCTATCCGAGACTATGGTCTCTGGTAGACCATGATAGCGAAACACGCTATCTAGGAACAGCTGTGCAGCTTGTTTCCCGGTGACCTTGTCACGTACCGGAGCAAGATGCACCATCTTGCTCAAACGGCAGACAAACACCAATATGCCGGTGTTGCCCTTGTCATCGGCCGGCAGGCCGAAGACGAAGTCGAGACTCATCGACTTCCAGCAATCTGCTGGTACAGGTAGGCTCTGCAGTGGAGCCGAGGCGTGGCCCGAAGGCTTCACCCTCTGACATGTTTCACATGTCTTGACATAGTGTGCCACCCACTTATACATGCGGGGCCACCAAAATGTCTGAGAGACCATTTGGTAGGTCTTCTCCCGGCCAAGATGGCCACTTATCGGCGCATCATGCGCCTCTAGAAGTATGTCATACTTCAGATCCTCGTCGTTTGGAACGACAACCCGAGGAGGATCTCTAGGGTCTACTCTGTAATGGAGTAACCCATCGGCCAGCTCATAACGATGGAGCTGCGCCCGCTGTCGAGGCGAAAGCCTGTCGACTTTGGCGTCCTTGCCATCGGACAAGAACGGCACCAGTGGCGTGTAGTTCTCGTCCTCCTGATACGCTAAGCGTATCCGATCGTATAGATCTGTCGTGACCCGACTGACATGAGCTAGCTCATAGTCAGGTCGACGCGACAATGCATCGGCAAGCACGTTGAGCTTGCCCGGCTTGTATTCAACGCGGAAGTTGTATTCCGCGAAGAATGACAGCCACCTCGCCATCCGCTGCGACAGATGCGGCGAGTTGGTGGCAGTCCGCAAGGACGCGTGATCAGTATAGATCACAAAGGGCCTCGTGCCCAAGAGGTGAACTCTAAATTTGACAAGAGCGTACTTCATTGCAAGTAGCTCCTTGTCATGAACGGGATAGTTCCGTTCGGCAGCCTTCAGCTGCCTGGACTGGAAGGAGATGACACGTTCGTGTCCTTCATCGTCCTTCTGCAACAGCGCACAGCCTATTGCATAGTCAGAAGCGTCACAGATGACGCTAAATGACTTGTTTTCGTCCGGCAAGGCCAGGACTGGCGCTTGCTGTAAGCTCGCCTTGATGCTGTCAAAAGCATCCTGGTGCTGTTGCTCCCAGACCCAGTCGGCATCTTTCTTTAAGAGGTCCGACAAGGGTCGAGCTAGTTCAGCGTACCCTGCGCTGTACTTGTGAAGATAGTTGGCTAAGCCCAACCACTTCCGGAGGTCCTTCTGCGACCTCGGGGTCGGCCAAGCCGCTATGGCCTTGACCTTCCCTGGATCGGCGCGTACGCCGACCCTGCTGACAAAGCAGCCGAGGACTTTTATCTCCTCAGCTGCAGAGACGCACTTGTCGATGTTGGCATAGAGCTTGTTAGCTCTCATGACCTCAAACACTCGACGGAGGTGCTTCAAATGCACCTCCATAGCCGTCTGGCCGCCTTCGGCACGGCTATGGACGAATATATCGTCGAAGTACGTCTGTGCGAACGTACGCAATGGTCTAAACAGTTGTGTGACCAAGCGATTGAACGTCGCTGGGGCATTCGATAGCCCGCCCCTGTGGCATCACTAGCCACTCCCAGAGCATCCCACTCGGGGTGCTCACTGCGGTGAGAGGAATGTCACTCTCCCGCATCAGGATCTGGTAGTATCCGTCTACCAGATCCAGGGCACTGTACAACGTACAACCCGACATGTTGTTCAGCAACACATCCTTGCGAGGGATCGGCGTCTGTGCCGGTACCGTCGCATTGTTCAGCTTGTTGTATGCATGAACCAGACGCCACTTCCCGTTCGGTTTACGAACGCAGAAGGTTGGCGTCGAGTGCGGGGACTTCGACTCCCGCACCATGCCCGACTTCGCCTTTTCGGCGAAGAAGGCATCTATGACCTCGCACTGCTCGCGAGGTAGAGGCCACTGCTTCGTGACACAGTACTTTGTGCCAGGCACGAGATCAATCTCGTGCCGAACTCCCCGATCCGGCGGGAGTTGGGATGGTGGGTGCTTCGACACCACATCCGAGTATTCCTTCACAAGAGGATACACTGGATCCTCCGGGTTCTTGAGAATCTCAGAACCCAAGCGCGTTGCACGCTGCTTCGTGAACCCCTCCAGGACGTCCTCGTCCATTACGGAGGAAGAGTTCAAATCTTCAGGAGAGGTCTCCGGCTTCAGGAGCACCATCTCCGCAATCTCTCCGGCCTTCAACTCGGCCAGGAAGTCCTTCATGGACAATTCCTCGAGGTTCAGCAGTGCTGACACCTCCGGCAGTGCCTCCAGATGGACGGCACCTGCCCTAACTTGACGACCGGACACGCCGTCGAAGACATGGCATTGCTCTTCGACCGGCCGTGCCGGTGGAGTCTCAGACTCCGAGTGTGGTGCTTTGTTATCCACACGGGAGGTGCTTAGCGACACCTCCGCACTCGTACTGGTCTTCTTGACCCCGCGTGGAACTACGTTACCCACGCTAGAGACGCATACTGCGCTCTCGATCTTCTTCTCGGTCTCTTCGACCTCGTGTGGAACTATGTTACCCACACCGGAGGCGCCCTCAGCGCCCTCCCCAGCAGCCTCAGCTGCTTGCGGACCTATGTTACCCGCTTGCGGAACTACGTTACCCGCCTGTGGACCTATGTTACCCACTTGTGGACCTATGTTACCCACACAGGAGACGCCTTTAGCGCTCTCCTCAGCAGCCTCTGCTGCTTGCGGACCTAAGTTACCCGCCTGGTCAGTGCCGTCCGGCACTGCCACAGTCGAAGCCCATACGGCGCGACGACTCTCAGCGTTGGGACTTGCCGTCGTGGCAATCCCACACGCTTGGCAATGAGCCTTGGTCTCACGACCGGTTGCGAGGCTCATCGCAACATCTTCGTTGGAGTCAGTGACTCCCAATATTTCTTCGGGCGCATAAGCGCCTTGGCGACCATCTCTGGCGCCCCAGTCCCGGACAGAGGTGGGAACATTACTCACCAAAGCTCTGTCGGAGACTGCGGGCCGGCTGGCCCAATGGCTTTGCCACGCCAATCGATCCAGGGCTCGTGCTTTTCGAGCCACGGCATGCCCAGGATCAAGTCGTACTTGTCCATGTCTAGGACAAGGAACGACTCCGTGCTGTCAAAGTCTTCAAACTTTACAGCCTGGTCCATACGGACCCCAGGTACGTTAACCACCGTACCATCGGCAAGTCTCACCGAGACCTGGCCCCTACCTTTGCTTTCTCGCTAAGCATCGGCATACTTGTCGCCATTCCGCGCGACCGTCTGGCGTCGAGCAAAGTTCGTCGACGCCCCAGAGTCAATCAGGACTCTAAAGGGATCTCCATATCCCCGTACACTCGCGTGTACCACGAGCAGTCCGCCGCTGCTCTTTCTCGTCTCGAGAGTACCCAGGCTCTCAGGGGCTAAGCCTCCATGGCGTGCGCCGTCCGCACTCCTACCATGGGGACTTAGATCTTCCCCAGTAGGGCGCCCCGCCCCTACTGGTGACCCCAGTTCCCCTGGCCCTTGGGTCGCGGCTTCTGCCACGGGCCCTCGAGCCCCTAGGTTTGGAAGGGAACTTCCTTTGCCCTCCCGCAGGGCAGGCTCGTTGCATGTGCCCGAGCTTCCCACATCCGTAGCAACGGATGGAGCTCTGTACGGCCGTACCCAGTTACATGGGTACCGGCCCGGTGCTAGCTCCAGCTGCTGGAGCTCCTTGCACTGCGCCTGACGACGCATTGTGGCCTTGCCACACCGACGTAGGAGTACGAGCCTGCCGGTGGCTGTACTCCTCTTGGAGGGCGATCTGGATCGCTTCCTCCATAGTGTTCGCATGCACGCGGAACAACTGTGTGCGGGATGGGCCCACCTTCAGGCCATCCATGAACACGGTCACTTTGATGTGTTCAGGTAGGGGGTCCCTACCAGAGATGCAGTGAGTACTCGCATCTCTTGGATGTACTCATGCAGCTCACGCTTCCCTTGTTTACAGGCAAGGAAGCGCGAGCGCTGGCGATACTCATAGTTCGCCGGAAGGAAGGCGGCTCTAAGCTGTTGACACAGCTGAGACCAGGTTGTGAAACAACCAGGCGTTGTTGCTTCGCGCGTGTACGCCCAGGTCTTCGCCCGACCTCCTAGATTGGACAGGGCGAAAGCGACCCGAAGTCGCTCGGTCGAGATTAGAGCCGCGCCCATCGCGAGCTCGACCTCTCGGACCCAGAAGTGGAGGTTCTCTCCCTCCTTCCCCTCATAAGGGTTAACCTTAAGCCTTAACGGCTTAGGTTGGGCTGGCTTCATCTCAGCCACGGGGGTCTGCAGCCCCTGTACGTGGGCGATAAGCCCTCTCTCGTACGTGTCGAACGCCTCGATGCGTTCGACCTGCTCGGCCGGCGTAGCAGCCGCCAAGCTTCGGAGGGCATCTCCTCCAAAGATGCCCACCATCTTCCGGACCGACTCAAACTGAGAGTCGGTCAAATGAGGGAACTCCCCTCTATCCATCCTGGCTTACCTTGTAGGAGCCACAGAGGATTCAGGTAGTCAATCTACCCGCGTAGGCGTGGATTGACTACAAGTGCTACCAAGTGTGACGGGGTCACACGAGCACCTTGCTTAGAGGAAGCGTGCTATTAAGAGTATACAAACTCTAAGTGAACGGCAGTTCACTAGTCCCTGGTCTGAGGGGACTTAATAGCTAGTTTAGAGTAGATTTTAGACTGATTTATTTATAGTTAATTAGGTCCATTTGGCCTGTAATACAAATTACTAATTAACTATACTTTAATCTAATTATGCATATAAAAGGTAGGTTTAATGTTATTGGTTGGCCCTCAGCCACCGAACCTACGTGGCAGTAGTGTGGCTCACACCACAGTGTGGACCACACCACTCCATCAGAGTATTAAAACAAATACCCACAGAAGTATATCTACTTCTAAAGGCGGTACCCATTCTGGGGTACCCCTTTCATGTAACCCCGTTACATGTGCCGACTACAGTTCGGATACTAAAGGTTTTTTCTTGTCGTTTATGCTAGTCGTTTGCAATGCGATTTTGCCCAGGAAACGCTTTAGAACTTGGTAACTTCTCACAATACCTTTACGTACTTATGACTTGAAGCATCGATCAGAACGTCGTCTACGTAGATACCTTCCGACACGTCCTTATGTTGTGGTTGGCTTGGACACATCGCTTGCAATGGTACGTTCGTGCAGCTCCCCTCGTTTCAGTTTCTACTTCGTTTACACTTCGTCGGCGGCCGTCCTAATGGTTTCTTGCTGGGAGGAGGCTTCGTTACGCCATCCGGTCTTTGTATTTCTTCGTGATGTGGTAGGTTGATCGACTTACCAAGAAACGCATCTGCGTGTGGTGAAGCAGATAAGAAGTTTTCCGACTTCGCTCTCGTCCCGTCAATCGAGATCAAGAGCAATCCCTCCTGGTAGTGATCCTCGATATAGTGACATTCACTATAATGACCAAGTGAATGCGTGCGCCATCATCCCCTTCCAAGACGATTGTACCCACGCGATATCGATCTTGACAGGTAAATATCGATCTTAGCTTTATTATGGGTATTAGGAAGCCAGTGCAGCATGGATAGCCACAGATGGGAAGCATAGGACATTAACCATTAATTCAGAGTTGTTTTTACCTTCTACTACACAAGTCTTCCTTCTTCTTCGCTATTCCGGGTAGGGATATACAAGATTGGTCCTCCCGACGTCACGCAGGATCAAGATCGACACTAAGTAGAACCCCTACGCCCAGATTGCTTGGCTGGACGTTCGTCAACCCTCAAATCTCAAGACCCCGCTATAGGAAGCGGCAAGCACGTATTGGAAACATCGGATTAAGGTCACACACCGACCACAAGACCCCCCCAAGCTAAGATCGACACTGTCTGGGATCAAGATCAACCCAAGACACCAAAGATCAAAGCTCGATAACTACACGGCGCAGCGAGTAGAAGTATCCCCGCCGTTGCCACCTCTCCCGCTGTCCAGTCAGACAGCAAGATCGACAACAAGCGCGTCTATCGAGATCACCCGAGGAGCGATCTAGTCCCACCGACGGGTACACAAGGTGAGATCAAGTAACTTCACGGAAGATCGGAGTACCCCCTCCGTTAGTCGGCAGTTCGGGCGCAGTGTGCAAGAGGGCTCCTGCGATCTTGCGATTTCGCAGAACCACTTTGCCATATGCGTATGATGACACTTGACCTAGTCTTTAATTAAGAGTCTTGATTTCAAGGCGCTGATGTCTGCATGATATACAATGTTGATCCATAAATCCACATGTACAATGGTTTTTGCTGATTGACACCCGTCTTCCAACCTACATAGATGGCTGCTGATTATAGACGAAATAGACATCATCCGACGACGGGTCCACATGTAACAGGATTGGTCAATAATATGACCAATAGGTGATAGCCTAGGAAATACTTAAAGTTAGTAAGGTATAGACAATATAGAAAACAGATGTAGAGCGGTTGCGGAAGCTTCAAGAAGCTTCCATCCGCTTGAACTGTGGGGCGGCACTTTGCTTTTTGCACGCCCTCCCCAAGAAGCTCCTCACCTTTGAAATACCACACGATATTTCCCATTTTCTTTGCTTTGCGATTCATAAACTTTCATAGCTGCTGGCGTCCTCACGCGTCCTGACGTGTTTGGTACCTCCTTATTATTTCTACAGTAACATCAGGGCTGTTGACAATAATAGTATAGAACTGACCCCAACCATCTGAGAAGCAACTGCCAACTTGTTTAATTATGCGCAAGTAAATCATCAACTAATAAGGCTTGACCAACTTACGCCATAGTGAAGGTCTTCTCCATGAGTATTTCTATTCCTTATATACTATTTCTGTCGCAATGATGATTACCGTATACTGAACTTGGCGAGAAAATGTAGGGGTGAGGTTAGGTGACAACTACTACTGGTACTGTCACGGATATTACTACTCTTGTCACTTAAGATTGAAATTATACTATTTTTGTCAAATTCCCCTTTATTAAATAGTAAGATACACTGTCTACGAAGTCAAGTAATACAATACGGAGGAGAGAATAAACCTGCGTTTTGGCCTACAAGTACATCGAAGCTGTGACGGGGTCACACGAGCACCTTGCTTAGAGGAAGCGTGCTATTAAGAGTATACAAACTCTAAGTGAACGGCAGTTCACTAGTCCCTGGTCTGAGGGGACTTAATAGCTAGTTTAGAGTAGATTTTAGACTGATTTATTTATAGTTAATTAGGTTCATTTGGCCTGTAATACAAACTCCTAATTAACTATACTTTAATCTAGTTATGCATATAAAAGGTAGGTTTAATGTTATTGGTTGGCCCTCAGCCACCAAACCTACGTGGCAGCGGTGTGGCTCACACCACAGTGTGGCCCACACCACTCCATCAGAGTATTAAAACAAATACTCACAGAAGTATATCTACTTCTAAAGGCGGTACCCTTTCTGGGGTACCCCTTTCATGTAACCCCGTTACATCCTCCCCCACTTAGGTTGGAAACACCCCCAAACAATGAGGAGCTAGGAAGAGAGCTCCGCTCCCTTTCCTGTCCTTTGTCGATACCCATCGACGAGCCACGGTTGTGGCTTAAGGCTTTCATTCAGCTTTTTCAAGCGCGCAAGACACCCGGAGGTTTCCACGTCAACCTCCTTTCAAGATGCCTAAGAAGGCAAGCACCCGCGGCGCTTCGGCGCCTTCCAAGTCTAAGACCGCGAGGTCGAAGACTGCAAAGGCCAAGTCGAAAGACAAGGCCGCTCCGCGCAAGGAAGTCCGCAAGGCGGCTTCCGAGGCAGGCAGCAAGCGTACCGCTGCTGCTGCCAGCCAAGAAGGGAGTTCGCGACGCAGTCGCTCGCGCTCCCTTTCACCCGACGATAGGCCGAACCCTCGGTTCGCCTATCGGGACCACAGTCCCGGATCTGAGTCCCCGGAATTTCATATTCCTATTATCACGGGATCAGAGTCCGACGGGGACTCTCCTGGATCCGCTAAGGATCCACCTTCTTCTCAGGATGCACCTTCACAGGATGCTCCTACACAGGATGCTCCTTCGCAGGACGCTCCTGTTGATGATACAGAATCATCGGAGGCAAAGGCAGCTTCGACGAGCTCGCCTGCCAAGAACCTTACCTTGACCGAAGGTAAGGCTCGAGCCCAAGCTGCGAAAGCAGCGTCTCCAAAACGGGCTGGTGAGGGCGCTGCTGCTGCTAAGAAGCGCGCAGCCCCTGGCTCTCCTACGTCAGAGCCTTCAATCGCAAAGGGATTTAAATCCCTGTTCGACTCCTCAGACGAGGAGGAAGAGGAGGGGGCTGTCTCCGAGCCCCGAGAGATCTCTAACGATCTCGATGAGCAGCAGGAGCGCTATCAAGCTGCTCAACTGCAAGGCACTCCTGTGCCTCCCACGCCGGTGTATCCTCGCGGATACTACCCACCGGATGCGGGGTCCGGGTCTCCAATGTTCTTGGAGCACCTCAAGGCCCCTCGTGGTCTAAACCATGGGCGCACTTCGCGTGGCGCCTATGAGCGTGCCTTGGTTCAAGACGAACCACTCTTTGTCAATGACATTGAGGCCGCTAGGTGTGTGCTTCTTGCACCACACCGAATTCCTCTTAAGGAATTCACTAGTCTTCGGAAGAAACCGGAAGACCGTGGTGGGCTCTTCCCCGTGTGGGGCTATCCTTGGGTACAGCCCGAGAACACCACAACCCAGACCCAGTCAGAAGACCTGTTCTGGAGATGGGTTTCTCTAAAGAACTTTACAGTTCAGGAGTTGAAAGAACTCCGGGAAGATCGCCTGCTGTCCTATGTCTTAGACCAGCGAGATCTTCGAATTGAGTTTGCCCACTTAGTCGCTAAGCGGCAACTCCACTCCGTTATGGAGGGACTTAGACTGCTGTCTAAGTCCAGCGCTCAAGATGAGCGCGGGTACGGTTCCGTCAACCCAGGGACCGTTCACCGTAAGGCGGCTAAGAAGCCGCGGACTACTTACGCCCGGCTGTTGATCCCAAATCTCAACAGCCTTCGGGCAGTCAACCCGGAGCCGGTCTTCCGGCTCCCACGAGTTCTGTGACGAGGGGTAACCCCGCCACTTCACAAGCAGCTGGCGCTTCCCAGAGCGCCGCCGCTCCTGGACGACCCGCTCCACATGATAGTGGAGCTCGCCGTTCCGGTCAAGGAGGGCAGGAGGAGCTCTCGCACGCGTTTGAGTACGCGGCTCCTTCTCAGCCGTATCCTTCTGGACCCTCATCTTCGGGTCGGGACTCTGTGGGGTCCCTATTAAGTGACGAGGTCCGTCAACTTCGAGATCGCGTCTATGCGATCGAGATAGCCCTTGGGCTTGGACCTGGTGGTCAGGCTGCCTCTCAGGCTGGCAAAGCCGGGGACCCTTGAGGTCCTTCGCCAAGACTTGGACGCTCTTGGTCGTGAGACTCATGAGCTCCATGGGCGCGTTGACCGCCGAGCTCCGGCTGCTGCCGTGAAGGAGCTCCGTCGAGGCTTAGACGCTCTAAGCCATGAGGTGCATGGTCGGATGCCCTCTTATGAGCCGCAGGGGTACTCGTACCACTCGGCTTATGGGTATAGCTCTTACCCGAGCTCTTCCCATTCGGTACCGTCATACCCTTCGTATGACTCGCGTGGGCACCAGCCTGTATATCATTCACAGGCTTCGACACCGGCAACTCCGGTTGTCCAGAGAGCTCAGCCTCGTTTCGAGGAGGTGAGTTCTCACCTTGGTCTTCCTCCGTCCGAGAAGGAAGACCCAGCGGATCGTGATACCGCTTAAGATGCCCCACGTAGAACGTCGGGTGCGTCGCCATTAACTTTGGGAGGTCAATGGTATACGCCGCGCCATGTCTGGCCAGGACCGCGAAGGGTCCAATGAAGCGGTGCTTCAACTTGTTGCTCCCTACGGAGCTAACCACCTTTAGCGGTAGGTTTTTAGTGTCTAATAACACCAATTCACCCACTTTAAAAACATTTAAGTTTCCTCTTGCATTTCTGTCTGAGTACTCCTTTGTTTATCTTGGGCTAACGCCATTGCGTCTCTAACCCGGCTGATCAACGTCAGCCTGTCGTCTATAAATGACGACAACTGTCTTTTTAAAGACTCGGGCTCTATTTCAGAGACCTGGGAGGAAAAGGCTTTCCGAGCCTCTCCCCCACTTACGATGGAGGCCACAGTGCCTCCCCGCAAGGTTAGCGGCACCTGGGGGTGTCGTAACCCATTCAAGTAGAACGGGGTAAACCCGTTGATGCGTGTACCGCATTGTTGAGTGCAAACTCAACCATAGGAAGCTGATCCGACCAGGATCGCGGTGCTTCCGCACAGATACTGCGCAGAGTATCTTCGAGCACGCGGTTGACGCGCTCCGTCTGACCATCCGCAGACGGATGGTCTGCAGTTGACATCGTCAACTTAGTTCCCAGCAATTGGAACAGGGTGTCCCAGAACGCACCCGTGAAACGCGGGTCTCTATCCGAGACTATGGTCTCTGGTAGACCATGATAGCGAAACACGCTATCTAGGAACAGCTGTGCAGCTTGTTTCCCGGTGACCTTGTCACGTACCGGAGCAAGACGTACCATCTTGCTCAAACGGCAGACAAACACCAATATGCCGGTGTTGCCCTTGTCATCGGCCGGCAGGCCGAAGACGAAGTCGAGACTCATCGACTTCCAGCAATCCGCTGGTACAGGTAGGCTCTGCAGTGGAGCCGAGGCGTGGCCCGAAGGCTTCACCCTCTGACATGTTTCACATGTCTTGACATAGTGTGCCACCCACTTATACATGCGGGGCCACCAAAATGTCTGAGAGACCATTTGGTAGGTCTTCTCCCGGCCAAGATGGCCACTTATCGGCGCATCATGCGCCTCTAGAAGTATGTCATACTTCAGATCCTCGTCGTTTGGAACGACAACCCGAGGAGGATCTCTAGGGTCTACTCTGTAATGGAGTAACCCATCGGCCAGCTCATAACGATGGAGCTGCGCCCGCTGTCGAGGCGAAAGCCTGTCGACTTTGGCGTCCTTGCCATCGGACAAGAACTGCACCAGTGGTGTATAGTTCTCGTCCTCCTGATACGCCAAGCGTATCCGATCATATAGATCTGTCGTGACCCGACTGACATGAGCTAGCTCATAGTCAGGTCGACGCGACAATGCATCGGCAAGCACGTTGAGCTTGCCCGGCTTGTATTCAACGCGGAAGTTGTATTCCGCGAAGAATGACAGCCACCTCGCCATCCGCTGCGACAGATGCGGCGAGTTGGTGGCAGTCCGCAAGGACGCGTGATCAGTATAGATCACAAAGGGCCTCGTGCCCAAGAGGTGAACTCTAAATTTGACAAGAGCGTACTTCATTGCAAGTAGCTCCTTGTCATGAACGGGATAGTTCCGTTCGGCAGCCTTCAGCTGCCTGGACTGGAAGGAGATGACACGTTCGTGTCCTTCATCGTCCTTCTGCAACAGCGCACAGCCTATTGCATAGTCAGAAGCGTCACAGATGACGCTAAATGACTTGTTTTCGTCCGGCAAGGCCAGGACTGGCGCTTGCTGTAAGCTCGCCTTGATGCTGTCAAAAGCATCCTGGTGCTGTTGCTCCCAGACCCAGTCGGCATCTTTCTTTAAGAGGTCCGACAAGGGTCGAGCTAGTTCAGCGTACCCTGCGCTGTACTTGTGAAGATAGTTGGCTAAGCCCAACCACTTCCGGAGGTCCTTCTGCGACCTCGGGGTCGGCCAAGCCGCTATGGCCTTGACCTTCCCTGGATCGGCGCGTACGCCGACCCTGCTGACAAAGCAGCCGAGGACTTTTATCTCCTCAGCTGCAGAGACGCACTTGTCGATGTTGGCATAGAGCTTGTTAGCTCTCATGACCTCAAACACTCGACGGAGGTGCTTCAAATGCACCTCCATAGCCGTCTGGCCGCCTTCGGCACGGCTATGGACGAATATATCGTCGAAGTACGTCTGTGCGAACGTACGCAATGGTCTAAACAGTTGTGTGACCAAGCGATTGAACGTCGCTGGGGCATTCGATAGCCCGCCCCTGTGGCATCACTAGCCACTCCCAGAGCATCCCGCTTGGAGTGCTCACTGCGGTGAGAGGAATGTCACTCTCCCGCATCAGGATCTGGTAGTATCCGTCTACCAGATCCAGGGCACTGTACAACGTACAGCCCGACATGTTGTTCAGCAACACATCCTTGCGAGGGACGGCGTCTGTGCCGGTACCGTCGCATTGTTCAGCTTGTTGTAAGCATGAACCAGACGCCACTTCCCGTTCGGTTTCCGAACGCAGAAGGTCGGCGTCGAGTGCGGGGACTTCGACTCCCGCACCATGCCCGACTTCGCCTTTTCAGCGAAGAAGGCATCTATGACCTCGCACTGCTCGCGAGGTAGAGGCCACTGCCTCGTGACACAATACTTTGTGCCAGGCACGAGGTCAATCTCGTGCCGAACTCCCCGATCCGGCGGGAGTTGGGATGGTGGGTGCTTCGACACCACATCCGAGTATTCCTTCACAAGAGGATACACTGGATCCTCCGGGTTCTTGAGAATCTCAGAACCCAAGCGCGTTGCACGCTGCTTCGTGAACCCCTCCAGGACGTCCTCGTCCATTACGGAGGAAGAGTTCAAATCTTCAGGAGAGGTCTCCGGCTTCAGGAGCACCATCTCCGCAATCTCTCCGGCCTTCAACTCGGCCAGGAAGTCCTTCATGGACAATTCCTCGAGGTTCAGCAGTGCTGACACCTCCGGCAGTGCCTCCAGATGGACGGCACCTGCCCTAACTTGACGACCGGACACGCCGTCGAAGACATGGCATTGCTCTTCGACCGGCCGTGCCGGTGGAGTCTCAGACTCCGAGTGTGGTGCTTTGTTATCCACACGGGAGGTGCTTAGCGACACCTCCGCACTCGTACTGGTCTTCTTGACCCCGCGTGGAACTACGTTACCCACGCTAGAGACGCATACTGCGCTCTCGATCTTCTTCTCGGTCTCTTCGACCTCGTGTGGAACTATGTTACCCACACCGGAGGCGCCCTCAGCGCCCTCCCCAGCAGCCTCAGCTGCTTGCGGACCTATGTTACCCGCTTGCGGAACTACGTTACCCGCCTGTGGACCTATGTTACCCACTTGTGGACCTATGTTACCCACACAGGAGACGCCTTTAGCGCTCTCCTTAGCAGCCTCTGCTGCTTGCGGACCTATGTTACCCGCCTGGTCAGTGCCGTCCGGCACTGCCACAGTCGAAGCCCATACGGCGCGACGACTCTCAGCGTTGGGACTTGCCGTCGTGGCAATCCCACACGCTTGGCAATGAGCCTTGGTCTCACGACCGGTTGCGAGGCTCATCGCAACATCTTCGTTGGAGTCCGTGACTCCCAATACTTCTTCGGGCGCGTAAGCGCCTTGGCGACCATCTCTGGCGCCCCAGTCCCGGACAGAGGTGGGAACATTACTCACCAAAGCTCTGTCGGAGACTGCGGGCCGGCTAGCCCCAATGGCTTTGCCGCGCCAATCGATCCAGGGTTCGTGCTTTTCGAGCCACGGCATGCCCAGGATCAAGTCGTATTTGTCCATGTCTAGGACAAGGAACGACTCCGTGCTGTCAAAGTCTTCAAACTTTACAGCCAGGTCCATACGGACCCCAGGTACGTTAACCACCGTACTCCTACCATGGGGACTTAGATCTTCCCCAGTAGGGCGCCCCGCCCCTACTGGTGACCCCAGTTCCCCTGGCTCTTGGGTCGCGGCTTCTGCCACGGGCCCCTCGAGCCCCTAGGTTTGGAAGGGAACTTCCTTTGCCCTCCCGCAGGGCAGGCTCGTTGCATGTGCCCGAGCTTCCCACATCCGTAGCAACGGATGGAGCTCTGTACGGCCGTACCCAGTTCCATGGGTACCGGCCCTGTGCTAGCTCCAGCTGCTGGAGCTCCTTGCACTGCGCCTGACGACGCATTGTGGCCTTGCCACACCGACGTAGGAGTACGAGCCTGTCGGTGGCTGTACTCCTCTTGGAGGGCGATCTGGATCGCCTCCTCCATAGTGTTCGCATGCACGCGGAACAACTGTGTGCGGGATGGGCCCACCTTCAGGCCATCCATGAACACGGTCACTTTGATGTGTTCAGGTAGGGGGTCCCTACCAGAGATGCAGTGAGTACTCGCATCTCTTGGATGTACTCATGCAGCTCACGCTTCCCTTGTTTACAGGCAAGGAAGCGCGAGCGCTGGCGATACTCATAGTTCGCCGGAAGGAAGGCGGCTCTAAGCTGTTGACACAGCTGAGACCAGGTTGTGAAACAACCAGGCGTTGTTGCTTCGCGCGTGTACGCCCAGGTCTTCGCCCGACCTCCTAGATTGGACAGGGCGAAAGCGACCCGAAGTCGCTCGGTCGAGATTAGAGCCGCGCCCATCGCGAGCTCGACCTCTCGGACCCAGAAGTGGAGGTTCTCTCCCTCCTTCCCCTCATAAGGGTTAACCTTAAGCCTTAACGGCTTAGGTTGGGCTGGCTTCATCTCAGCCACGGGGGTCTGCAGCCCCTGTACGTGGGCGATAAGCCCTCTCTCGTACGTGTCGAACGCCTCGATGCGTTCGACCTGCTCGGCCGGCGTAGCAGCCGCCAAGCTTCGGAGGGCATCTCCTCCAAAGATGCCCACCATCTTCCGGACCGACTCAAACTGAGAGTCGGTCAAATGAGGGAACTCCCCTCTATCCATCCTGGCTTACCTTGTAGGAGCCACAGAGGATTCAGGTAGTCAATCTACCCGCGTAGGCGTGGATTGACTACAAGTGCTACCAAGTGTGACGGGGTCACACGAGCACCTTGCTTAGAGGAAGCGTGCTATTAAGAGTATACAAACTCTAAGTGAACGGCAGTTCACTAGTCCCTGGTCTGAGGGGACTTAATAGCTAGTTTAGAGTAGATTTTAGACTGATTTATTTATAGTTAATTAGGTTCATTTGGCCTGTAATACAAACTCCTAATTAACTATACTTTAATCTAATTATGCATATAAAAGGTAGGTTTAATGTTATTGGTTGGCCCTCAGCCACCAAACCTACGTGGCAGTGGTGTGGCTCACACCACAGTGTGGCCCACACCACTCCATCAGAGTATTAAAACAAATACTCACAGAAGTATATCTACTTCTAAAGGCGGTACCCTTTCTGGGGTACCCCTTTCATGTAACCCCGTTACAAAAGCACTTGCCTTGTCGTAATCCTAGTACTATATTGACGGAATGTGAGAAACATGTAGCAAATAAAATCATGATTGATGTACCCATGGGGTAGACGATAATCCCTTCTGGGACAGCTAGCAATGAGAAGGTTGAGAGTCTCAATATGAACGGAGTTTTGTGTTTTGTGCTCCATGTATGTTTTATTAAGGGGTTTAAAAACTACGGATGCTTTGTTACACTGTCCTCCATTTTTGGAATATTGTACATGCCAGCAATCTGCTTGCATTCTCGAGGTTGCTTTGTTGTTAACCGAGATTCATATAATGATTGACTGAAGTGCGTCACAGCCAAAATATGTGAGTGATCATTGATAATTTCTTGAGTATCACTGAGAATAGGATGACCTTCGTATTGCAATGATCCGTTAATTTGATGGGATGATAGCAAGAGATCAAATTCTAGTTCAGATTTTCCACGTGGAAAGACTATCCTTTTCGAATGATCCAATCCAAGGCTTATGACCTACGTGCACC
Source organism: Phytophthora palmivora (assembly GCA_008079305.1). Lineage (NCBI taxonomy): Eukaryota > Oomycota > Peronosporomycetes > Peronosporales > Peronosporaceae > Phytophthora > Phytophthora palmivora. The sequence goes on along the minus strand of VOQZ01001244.1, from coordinate 319,251 downwards.
TGTCAGGCCTGACTCAGCTAAATACTACATGCATGTGTACTTTCAACGCACATCGCGCAATGGAGCTTCATTTCGACGATTGGGAATATGGTATGACCCTAAATTTTAAAAACTATAAAGTGTAGTAAGTTCTTATCCGAATTGTACTCTAACACTGCATTCCTACATGTACATCGATACCTTTCGTGATGACTTGTCCCTCACTACTGATGAGGGACTTATCCTCATTCACCGTGGAGAGAATTACTATCGCGGCAATGTGTACAGACGAAGCACATGTCCTTGCACTGTTCGCCTTGCACAGCATTTGGGATCGAGGCAGGGCGATGCAGGCTGCACGGTGCGGAATCAACCTGGAGCCTAGGCTTACTCTCCCTTCGTCTTCCCAAAAACCAGTTGTCAAACGTCCTCTTCGGACAGCGTTGACTGCTTTGCTGCTGAAGTGGCGACCATTTTTCAATTTGCAACATTGGTATCACCAAGACGAAGTCACATGAAGATAAGAGCTACTCTCAACGTTGCAGTCGTCAGTCTTACCATTGCTCAATCCCTGGTGGGGTCAGCTGCGTCATTGGACACGACACAAGAGCAGCAGCAACAATATCAAGAACAGCAAACATCAACTTTGTCGTCAGTATCATCTTCCGATGGTGGCTCTGCGTCCTCGGGTAGCGGTCTTGATAGCTTGATCGGATCCAAGTCGGGGTCGCAGGATTTGGATGTAGGTTCTCCCACAAGCAGTGGGTCTTGGGACGATGTTTTCGATGATTCCGAGTCCGACGCAGCTTCAGAGGGATCTGAAACCAGCAGTGACAATGGTAGCTCGTCCGAAGCCTCTACGGTGACTTCGTCAACGGGATCTTCATCTACGTCTGGATCGACTACACCATCGACTACAGCTTCATTGTCGGCGTCACGTTCCGGTGAAACTAGTGGATCTGTCTCCTCAGGCAGTGGTGAGGTTGACAAGTCTACTTTGTCGTTGTCGACGGCCGGTTCTGGTGATACCAGTGAATCTATTTCGTCTGGGAGTGACGAAGTCGACCAGGGCACAGCTTCATTGTCGGAGTCAGGCTTTGGTGATGCCAGCGGATCTGTTTCGTCCGGGGCCGACGAAGTCGACCAGATTACGTCTTCAATGTCGGTGTCAGACTCCAGTGATGCTAGTGGATCTATCTCGTCGGGTAGTGATGAGGTTGATCAGAGTAATCCGGTTAGTTCCGTGTCGGGATCGCAAGGCGCAAGTACTTCCAAAACCGCCAGTGGGTCTTCGGAGGGGTCTAATGGAAACAACAGCTCGTCAGGAACAGAGATTCAAACATCAACAGCGACAGCGACACCGGTCCCAGCAGCTACAGAAACCCCTGCACCGACAACACCTTCCATGTCTCTGGAGGACTCTGTTCAGCTAAGTGAGAGTTTCGGTGGCCCCCATGGAAATGAGTTTTCAGATGAAGCTGCAGCAACTTCAGGACAAACCATCGGTTCCATTACGATTCGAGCTGGTAAGCGTATCGACGGTATCGCACTCGAGATTAAAGCACCTATAGCGACAACACTCGCCCACGGCGGAGGTGGCGGTGACCCGAAGACTCTTACGCTTGGTGCCGGTGAGTACATTACTTCGATGGAGACTCACTGGGGCGAGAGAAAAGGTCACACTCGTATTTTCTACTTGAGCTTTACTACGAGTGCGGGGAACTCGATCTCGGCAGGAACAATGACAAACGATAAGAATTCCGTGACTGCTCCTGAAGGATTTCAGCTTGGAGGATTTTTCGGTCGTGACGGTGATGAAATCGATTCGATCGGTGCAATTTGGACGAGTATTGCGCTGGTCACGGCACCACCGAATGCAACACCGGCGCCATGGGTAGAAAAGACCATGGGGCACGATGGTGTAGTACCGTTCAAGCAGCCCGAACCTGTCACGATTTCTGAAAAGGCTGCTGTCAAGTTCAAACCCCAGCTTCACATCTCCAATGGTTGTCATGCCTACCCTGCCGTGAATTTAGCTGGAGAGACCAGTGGTGGGCTTGAAACAAAGGGGGCACCAAGCGCGGGCTGCAAAGGGTCAGGGTGGGGTTCTCAAGTATACGGTCGTTCAACTTGGTTCAATGATGTATGGGCCATTATGTACTCGTGGTATTTCCCCAAGGACTCGCCATCCACTGGTCTGGGTCACCGCCACGACTGGGAGCATGTTATTGTATGGATCGATAACCCTGACGTCGCAGAACCGAAGATTCTGGCAGTCACACCGTCAGCGCACAGTGGCTATTCTGCACAGGTTCCTCCTGATGCCGACAAGGTCGATGGCAACAGTGTTAAGGTCAACTATGAGAGTTCATGGCCGATCAACCACGCGTTGGAAAGCACAACTAAGGGAGGCGACTACCAGGATCTCATTATGTGGGAACAATTATCTGAGGCAGCACGGCAGGGACTGCAGAACACCAACTTCGGCAGTGCAAATGTGCCGATGAAAGATGGCAATTTCGAAGGCAAGCTTGACAAGGCCTGGCCGTTTGGCAAAAAGGCATAAGAGCTTCGGTTTCTTGGTTTCTCGGTAATGTTAACGTCATATCCGTCTTTCATACAGTTGTAACTAGTACTAATACGTATCATGCTAACAGCAAACAAATCCGAGACTTTTTCCTGTGGGTGGTGAGAACATTTTGGAGTCCTTCCATAGGAGCACAATCACAAGCTTTATCTACGATAGGACATCGAAATGATAAAGCTTATCTATGCTTAGTCTTCAATTGCTGCATGCCGAGCGACCAAGCCCAAAAATACTCAGAAATTGGACGTGTGTTTCGCTGTACGAGAGACTATGAAGGTAAAAGTGCACGTCGGTGGGACTGAAACATGGATTGCTGCGCTTCCGGAGAGTCTCAAGCATGAATTCTCGCTAGAGGAGCTCGAACAAATGAAACAGCAGGTCTCTCCATAGTGTTCTGGCGAATTACATGTAATCCCGCATGATGGTGGTAACACTTCGTGACACAGTTCTCAGATTTTGATACAAGTGGTGATGGCAGTATTGCAGCCTCCGAGCTAATTGTGCTGATGGAATCGATGGGGATCACCACGACGCTTGATGAGGTACAGCGATATATGATCGTTTTACGAGAGAGTCTAAATGTACTGTTGGAAAACACAGGTACAAGAGCTTATTGACAAAGTCGATGAGAACCGGTCTGGGGAGTTGGAATACCCAGAGTTCGTTAGGGTACGTTGAGTTTTTCTGGCACAACCATTTTCAGATAATAACATCATTCCAGCTTGTGAGCGATATTCGACGAGGAAACGGAGATAAGTTAGCCATATTTCTCCAGTACTCGAAACACATGATGGCGATACGCCATGAACTTCTCGACTTGAACACTCAACCCACTACCAACTCACAAGTTTTTGGTGTAAAAGGTTTGTTTTTCAACTACATATTGATCCTCGTTTTTCTGCTGTCGGACAGACTCTCCTATTATCAAACAGAAAACGCTTGGGAATGGAAAGTGCTTATTCGAGGACCTGTAGGTTCTCCGTATGAAGATGGCGTTTTCAATTTTTGCGTTAGGTATGCTGTAAGGCACAAACACTTGCGAACAATCACTCCGTCTGACATTTGCAACATTTTGTAGGTTTGGACATGAATATCCTTTCGAACCTCCGGTGCTCAGCTGTCTAACTCCCATATACCATCCCAACTTTGTCCCGGTAAGCAGAGCACCATGTCATGCCGAACGTTTTTCTATTGTGACTGACAAACTTGTAAGCTACTAAATGGCTCCATGTCGTTGTACGGTCTTCTACGTCGTTGGGACCCTGCATGGCGCATGCGACGTCTTCTTGAAGAGATCGAGAAGCTCCTTGCTACGCCAGACGAAGAGCTCATCGCTGAGTTTGAAACTGAAACAGCTCAGTTGCTAGTGGGCGGAGGAGTTGACACTCCCTCCGCCACTGCGTCGATTGTTGCCACAGCCAAATCCAAAGCTGCTCGACATCCTCGAGTCATTACACTCGAATGCATCACTTCCTACCGGAACGATCACGAAGTTTTCATCCATGACGCTCGAAAACTCACTCGTCAATGCGCTTCAACTTCAACTGTAGCCATGTAATGTAGCCATGTTCTTATATAGAAAGATACTTGTTCTTATACAGAGATGTCGATTGACTGGGCTCCCAGTATTCGATACGACCGAAAATGCTGGCGCAACAACAGGAAGTGGAGGCTGATGTATGTGATCTGGCAGGTCATGCACGCGACTAAAAGACTAACCATAATAATAAACAGGTCCGTAGGGAGGACCAGCTACGTATCAATGAGTTCGGCCGCAACAACGCGTCGCTGCACGAGATCCGCGAGCAGAAGAAGACGCTCAAGGACAAGCTGGACACGCTGGACGACGCTAATACGGACCTGATGATGGGCGAGGGCGACAACGTCCAGTGCGTTTTAGAACTTCTCAGTTCTATTTATGTGATTTATTGACTCTAGATTTCTAGGCTATTTATAGGGGAGAGCTTTGTCGAGGCGTCTGAGGACTTTGCGCAGGAATACCTCGAGAAGCGCGTGGAGGTGGACAACGCAGCAGTTAATTGGTGTAAAATGAGGTTCTGATGTTTAATATGGTGTAGGAAGCGAATAATGAGCTCAAGAAGCTGCAGGCAGAAGAATCGAAGCTCGAGGCCCGACAAACGGTTGGTGACTAGAGATGCAATGCTGGATGAAGCTGATGGTGTTTGGTGGTTGCAGGAGTTGAAGAAGGTGCTGTACAGCCGCTTTGGCCAGAGCATCAATCTCGAGGACAGCTAGAGCACAAGGAGGCTGCATGAGTGGCTGTTTGCTGGAAACAAAGTTCACTTTGACATGCAAATGCTGCGTTTATTTGCCATTCTTTATCATACTAACCATTTGTAGCGCGATTTTTGCTCTTCGACGAGGAGGTTGTCAGTGTGCCACAGGGATTTCTCCAGCTTTGCGAGGAATTCGTCATTCAACGCTGCAGCTTCGTGATATTTCTCGCTCACAAGAGCCCATGCATCCATTGGTGTGGTACGAACGTCTTCGAGTGCCAACTGGATCAATACAGCGTGCAAATGAGCACGGAGTGCGTCTTGAGACGTTGCGTGCTCTTCCAACGCGAGATCAATGCGATGGTGTCCTCGTTCAACGGCTTTTACATTCAGCAGGTACTTTTCAGCTGCATAGAATTCCTTGAGCTGACTGAGGGTTTTTGGACAGCCATGTGAAAGCTGGTCCAGTGTGGCATCTTCGCAAATGACTGATTTTCCGTGAACTGTTTGGTATCCAGTTAGCATCGTCGTAATGAACACCTCGCGCTCACTGATTGCCTTCAAACTGGGGATCTCTCTCGCATCTGGAGGTGATTGCAAGAAGTGTGTGGTTACGATGTGCAGTCGCTGACAATTCAGCGTCCTCAGCTGCACGCAGTCCACAGACTTGTACGTGCTGATCATATGCAACATTGAGAGCACCGTGAAAGCAGCCACGACGTTCAACGTCGAAGACCCCGTCCATTGAGAGATTAAAATCCCAAGCCCCGTACCAAAAATCGACGACGCAATAGCTTGCGATCCCGCTTTCGCCGTCACATCTGCCAGGTTTTCTCTGATAGCAAATGAGTTGTGAAAACCTGCTCGTGTAGCACTCGCACTAAGCCACGCCACATTCTTGGCCACATTAGCGAGAGATGCAATGGCCAGAAAACTGCCTGGTGCCAACGGTGTCAAGATTTCTCCCAATACTGACACATCTAGAGCCACGGACGAAGCCACACGCCAACGCTTTGGGTCTGCATCATATCGGTTATTGACGATACTAGCAAACAGCACACCTCCAAATTGACCCAGCCCATCCTTAAGTACCCAATTCACGGCTGCTGCAGTGGGGATAGCTCCAGCTCCCAGTCCAACAGCATAAAGCAGAGACTGCATCGACAAGACACTGGAAGCACAGGAAGCTACAGAACCGACGAAGGTCCATTTGGCGTATGGAAAATAGTCTTTGGTAAGTGCAACATGAGCGTCTTTAGGTAGGAATAAATCCCACAAGACGTCATAGAGCCATGTACCAGTACGTCTCACGGCTGCTAGACTCGTGGGCGCCTTGGTCTTCTCGCTCCATAGTCCCAGTGCCCCTCCAGTCTTCTCAACATGGAAATTTTGTAGTTTCGGATGGGATTCCACGCGGTAGATGGTGCGTCCACGAGCGAATCCGTTGTCTTGCGATGCAACGGGAGCAGTAGAGGTAGAGTAAATGGCGACTACAGGACGTAATGGAGCATGGAGACGACTGCTGCACAGCGGACGCCGTGCCAGTCGCAGCATTTGCACGCTTAATTAAGCGGCGCTTCAAGTAGGATTGGCTGAAAAGATGTGTAGCTTCAACAGTCCTCAATCCGGTAGATTCCTATGATACTAGAATTGTCGAAGCAACAGCCTAACCACTGTCTTGTTAGGACGAAGGAATAATGTCATGAAAGTGGCAGTATTCATCCTATCACTATATGTAATGACATGGAAATGAGTCAGCAACGTCGATTGTTTCGTGGTCGTGGCGATATATACACGACACTGCGCAATAGAGAAAACATTCACGGCAGCGAGTAGTTTGCTAGATGCAGCCAAGTCAGAATTGCTCGTTGATTTTTAGGGCCTGGCAGCCGCTCTAAAAACCGTGTTTTCTGTTTTACCAGAAGGTTGCTACCCCCTGTTCTGTCAAGGGTAGTCCCTTCCACAGTCACAACGTCATCACCCCATCTTTTGTTCAAATAAATTTAGGGACAATATTTTGCGACGAATAAGACCGCATGGAAATGAAGCCGACATCATTCACTTTCCATACTTAGGTCAAGTCAAGTTTCGAATCTCGTCGTGAGATATCCCTCGAGGACCTTCACTGCCCTGATGCATCAACATGCAAGGCTACATACACTTGATTCAGTCTCTTTTGAGCTCATTTCTCTAATTACCCTCAAGTTTTCACATCAACATGCTGGCTTGTGTTGCTAGCTCCACTCCGTCACCTTTGGCAGCCCCAAGGGGACTCCAGATGCAGGAGCCTCAGCAGCTCCGCAAGGGACCATACACCATCATCAAGGAACTCGGTTCGGGTCTGCACGGCCGCGTGCTTCTGGCCTACGACGACCGACTGCAACGAGATGTGGCGGTTAAACTACCGGCCGCTTTGACAGTCGATGCACTGACGACGGACCGTGTGGACGTCGACGAGCTGGAACGACAAGTGACGTCCATTGTGCACGAATGCAACGCTATGCGTCGAGTGCAGCACCCCAACGTCCTACAGATGGACCGGTTAGTGTCCGGCAAGAAGCTCGACTGCGACTACGTGGCTATGGTAACTGAATTCGCACCGAACGGAGATTTGTTCGACTTGTTGGAAGTCGGTGGAGGTCTTCCGGAACCGTTGGTGAAAGTGTATGCATGCCAATTGCTGCGTGCATTGGAGGCGTGTCATGTTAATGGTGTCGTGCACCGAGACGTGAAGCCTGAGAACTTGTTGTTGGATGCCAACTACCAACTCAAGCTCGCAGATTTTGGTGTCGCAGCTATGGCTCCGATGGGTGCTGATGCGACTGAAGTTTTTTCAAGGGATGAGAGCGGAACGGCACTGTATATGGCACCGGAGATTAAAGGAAGACGGATGTACCGCGGCACACCCGTGGATGTTTGGTCCGCTGGTGTAGTGCTGTTTATCCTGATCACAGGTCTACCACCTTTCAATGAAGCACAACAGGGAGACGCGTGGTATGATGATCTACTGGCTGGCGACTTAAAGCACTTCTGGGCGACACAGCCGGAGGAAGTTCTTCAGTCGATGACTCCTGGTGCACAAGACCTCATTTCGTCCATGTTTGTTGCTCCAGATGAACGCATCACAGTGACGGAGGCGCTACAGCACCCGTGGTTGCGAGGTGCAGACTGCGTGGATTCGGTGCTGATTCACAACGCCGTGTCTACCCACCTCGAAGCAGCTCGTGCCGCGAGCAAAATGGAAACTGCTTAAAGCAGAACGAAGCAAAGAGTGCTGGAGAGGAAGCACTCGGTTAGAATAGTAGATAGCAAGTAGTAGTTTACTGTGTAGTATTTATCATTTGCAACAAATGTACAATAGAGTTTTTGCCTGGAAGACAGTGTTATTGCGGCTTGGTCACCTTTGTAAGCTCAAGTTCAGTTAGCGTTCCAGCCAACGCAAATTAATTTCGGTGGAGTAGCGTTACTACAGTCGACATACACATTTCAACCACACTACATACAGCATACACTGCTGCAAGAATGAGCACGGAAGCTTGATAATAAGTGCTCTGTATTTATACACACAAAATTGACCCGCTGAACACACCAAAATGTCGTCCAAGTCGAGACTACAGGACTAATTAGCCTTGTCGGCCGGTCGCATGGCTCTAAACGACATGCATAATAAACAACGTGACGGCACGCGAGTTCCGCACTGAATGATAAATGCCGCACGCTTTACGCGGTGCTGGTGCAAGCTGCCGAGCCCGTGTGCATGATCATCTGCCGCAACTTCTTGATCGTCGGCGACGGTTGTCCGTGCATAATGTTCACAAATGGTTTCCTGAACTTGTTCCCAGAGACCGAGCGACCACGCACAGTCTTGAGCGTGTGCATCTGAAGCTTCAGCATCTCCACTTCTTCCGTCTGCGAGATTTCGCTCGAGTTATCAAAGAACTTGACATTCTCCTTCCAATTCATTCGACGCCAGAGATGCAGTGAATTGGCCCACTCCTTCATGAGGTCATTAGTCGGTGCTGCAAACTCCGTCACACGAGGTTCGCCCAATTTCATCCGGCGGCCTTCCACACGAACCACCTCGGCAGCTGAGACCGTAAACCGGTGCGGGAACTTGCCAGTCACCGACTTCTCGACACGCACTTTGGTCACATGTCCCGCCATCTCGAGCTCCCCGACGACCATGCCTCCCTTTTCAGAATAGTACTTGACCACGCCATCTTCAAACACACAGAAGAGCAATTGCTACAGCGTAAAAGGTCAGTCAAGAATGGACATGCACTAGTGGCTGTAGTGCTGCGTACCGGTGGGTCGTACGCATTGCGTCCGCATTTCACGAGGTATCCCTCTCGGTACATTGTCTGAACTGGACAGGGACAGTAGACTAATGGGTTTGAACGTACGTAGCGAGCCTGTCCTAGAAGTTATCGACGCTGAACGGACGCAAATCGCGCTTTGTAACGGAGACGACGCCAGCAGCTTCCGCTCAAGACGGCGCGGAGCTTTTGCTGTCAACACCTTTGCGTTCTACTACGCCAGCCGGTCGATCGTGTGGGAATGCTGGCAGATGGCACTTCCCATACAATTCTCTAGTCTCGCCACAGTCACGCATCTTCCAGCATTAGCCTGCGCCAGTCTATATCTGCAATCGTACCAAGAAGCCAGTCTCGCACTTAAGTGATTTCGTACTTACACGAGTAACAACACTAGACACCTGTATAATACGATTGTAACTACTTTAACAGGTACCCGTCCAATTCGATAGCAGTTATGACAATGATGCGTCAAACGGTTGAAGTGACATTGCGCATTAGGAGATCGCAGGGAGCAACATGACTGACAAAAGCCTGGCATTGCTGGACGTGGACAAGTTTGCACGCTTCAGTAGCAGCATATTCCGTGCAGACAAATTCTACAAGACCATCGGCTATGGCTTAGGTGCTACTGGTCACTTGTTGGCCCGTACGACGCAGGAGACCGAGACGTCCAAAGGTCTGCGAGCTATTGCGTCCAATATTTCCATGGCACGTTACGTCATCCGCTTCACGGGCGGCTTGGAGTCGTACGCGGCTTGGAAAAACGGATCCTGGTGCTATGGGGACGACAGCGATTATGTCAAGCGCCTCGTGAGTCTGCAGGCGCTGTCCATGATGATCTACTATCCGCTGGAGCACGTCTCCTACGTGGGCTTTGTGTGAGTTTTTGAGTTTTCTGTGGGAGGATTGACGTGATGCTGGTGCTGATTTTATTGTGGTACAGGGCTCCGAAGCTGCTGGACATTGACGCTATGAAGGTCTCACGAAAGTCGTGTCAAGCGTGGGGCGTTTACATTCTGTTGGATGTCTATGCCAATGCTCTTCGGTATGTTGAAGCTGTTGGCTGGTGGGAAAAGTGCTGGTGGTGATAGTGATTTGCTGTAGGATTCAAGCTTTAACTGCCAAGGAGAAGCAGATCAAGAAGCAGGAGGACCTTTCTGACGAAGAGGTAAGTATTCTACGATGGAGCTTGATGTGTAGTTACGGACGTTCAATGACAGTCTCTACTTTACATACAACTCTGTAGCGAGCGACTGAACTCGCCACCATACAAGCTCGGTACGTGGAAATGCGCGCTGTTGTAAGCTGATATAGCGCTAATGAAACCATCCTGATGGATTTTGCAGTCGCCGAGAGCTCTATTACGTGCAGCTACGTAATTTCTTCTACGCTGGGCCTTGCATTCACTGGTGTTCCGAGAAAGGTTTCCTCCCAGGTATGTGCACGCCGAGCACACATGCTGTCTTATTATCGTTTTGTATTGTTTACTAATGTTGTTGATGTAACCAGAACCTCTCGTGAGCTTCTTCTGTGCAGCGGAGGCAGCCGTTGGTATCTGGCGCTCGTGGGTTAACACCAAGTAGCTACCACGAGTCGAGCTCAGCTACTTCCCATCTATGGTATCACATGGCGCACTATGAGGAAACACGAGAGAAATGCATTGGTCTATTGTTCTTCTTCACTGTAGATTTTGTGGTGTAATCTGGAGGAAACTCAAGAACCCTACCAATTCTACATAAAGTACTTGTGGTCATTCTTCATGTTACATGCACAGAACTAGATAGTTAGATGAATTTATTGCTTACCAACGTGGACTTTGTTAGCAGGCCCTACGTAGTGTGATGCATCAATGTTAAAACTGTTTCCAACGATCATGCTGCGCCATCGGGGCATGATGAATGCCTGTGTACCCTCGACAGGAACCAACTACAGCTTCTTACTTGACAAACTCCCATTTGTTGACCATCATCTTTGAGATGCACTGTAGGGCTTGCTTCTGCACCTCGGCATTTTCATGCGTCATGAGCTTCATTGCCACCTTCTTCGCACCAAGTCTCTTCGCAATATGCTTGCCATTTGGGTAGAAGCGCACAAATTCACCCAAATCAAACAGAGCCACGGACACCGTCTTTGGGTCATCGGACTCCAACAAGTCGATCAAAAGACTGCAGTGCAACACCGTTAGTAACTGTAAATATTGTCTTCATACGAAATAGGAAGCGCACCGAATCAGCTCGAAGTCCTTGTTTTCAAATGTCATGAAGTTGTCCTTCCAAAACTTATCCGTGTGGAGGAGTCCCCAGTTCAATGTCCCTGTTCGTAGTTCCTTCTCGTACCGCTCCATAGTGCTGTACAAGCAACCAATTGGTCAAGATGGCCGCCAATGAAAATATATGTAGAATGTGCATACTTCAGCTCCTTGTATTCGCGGATGAGCACGTCACGAATAGCCTGAATACCCTTTGCAATATCTTCATCAGCCCACTTTCGCTCGCGCATGTTATTCAGTGTTTTCAGCAGCCCACTGTCAATCATGCGTTCGTTGAAGAAACCACTGAGTTTTCCGAGTAGATTCTGTGTAGTAACAAGTTTGAGCACTTTGACGACTTCACCTGCAACATATTCTCGGATTTACTCTAGTAAGGATGATCAATCTCACCTGAAGGGCTTCTAAGGCGACGCGAACGACCTTCTCACGCGGAGCTGCTGCCACTTGCTGCACGATCGCATCCAATGCCTTGGCAGCCACAAACTTCTCCAATGCTTCGTCGCAAAATGCCAACGTCCAAAGGATAAAAGTGAGCTGAAGAAAATGCATGAAGCCATTTCAAAGTCAGCATGTTTAACGCAACCACTAGACTCAACGGTAAAGCTTTGAGCATACCTCATACGCAAGTTGCGCGCGGTTCTGTGAGCTCTCCAACAAGTCCACAACTCTATTGCACGATAACATAGAAATATTGAGCAAACATTCACATCAATGAAACCAAATGAAATATCTACTTACGGAGCAACACCCCCAACCTTGACGAAAACCACACGCAGCTTCTCGTTACGCAGGAGAACCATCAGGGACGACACCGCAGCTCGTGTTACATTTGCACGGGTTGAATCGTTCGTCGACGTGGGCAACGCACCCGTCTTCAATGCCTGGATCGTCCACTGGCTCAATGCCTCAGCATCTTCTTGACGCGGACGAATTCTAAAATCAACGTACCAAAGGTTAGTGTTTGTATTTCCACGACAACGCCTACAAAATACACACGTGAGGAAAAGTGCCAACAAGTGGCTTGCAGCGTATTGCATGTAGCCCGTATCATTGCGGATCATTCTCAAGAATGGCGCAGCGTCAACAGTGCTTCCTTCTGGCACAAAGTACACCATCCGCTTGTGCAGACGTAGACCATCTAACAACAGCATCAGCATCAATGCTATAACCTTGCCAAAACTTTAGCCAGGTCCGTACCAGGCAGCAATTCTTCCATGCGGGCTAGACAGTATTTGAGTACTGTGGGTTCCGTCACATTCTTCACGAGCTTGAGCAGAGCACTGCCCACCAACGGTCCAGCGTCTGACACAACCACAAAAATCAATCTACAACGTTCCAAATTTCAAATTAATTCTCTCACCACTCATGAACTCATCCACAGCCTTGACCTACAGCAACACAGCACCAAATAACCAGCAATACTATTAATTCGACTGGAAATTCTACTATCCTCGTCAGAGCCTCACATTAGCGGCGTCATCAGCCCCAGGCTTGATCACTCCCTCCAGGTCCTTCAATGCTGTGATCTCCGTCTTCTCGAGCGAGAATCCACCCACACTAAGAGCAGGAAATAGCGAATAATAAGTAAATTCGGATTGCAATTTTACTAAAAATTCGGATAAATCCCTACCGCGTGTAGGTGGCCCAATTGATATCTCGGAAGCGATGCAGCGCCTCCTCCCTGGCCAGCGCCACGTCCAGCGAGCCGCTGCCCGACATGTTAATAGCCACGTGACTCTTACTCTCCATCCTCACTCGCTCGTGCTTGAAGCGATCCTTCCTAATGCGATCTCAATAGCGAACTTAGGATTGTGCCTAAATTAGGATATTTGTGTGGTGCACCTGAGTTAGATCGAAACGAGAATTTGGTCCCCTCGTCAGTTGCAAATTTGACAATAAGGACGCAGATGAGCTCGACGTTGGTCAAGAAGATTCTATTCGTGCTGGGCGGTCCTGGGGCCGGCAAGGGTACGCAGTGTGCCAAGTTGGTGGAGAAGTATGGCTTCGTGCATTTGTCGGTGCGGAAATTCTAGTTGCAAAGGTGAATTTGAAAGAGATGCTGATGTATCATTCGTATTGTCATTTTTCTAAGGCTGGTGATCTTCTACGTGAGGAGCGTCAGTCAGGCTCGGAGAATGGCGAGCTGATTGACCGCATGATCAAGGAAGGCCAGATTGTCCCTGTGAAAATCACGCTGAGTTTGCTGCAGCAGGCCATGATCAAGAGCGGCCGCGACCTGTTCCTCATCGACGGGTTCCCGCGCAACTTCGACAACCTGCAGGGCTGGCAGGAGGAGATGGCTCAGGATGAGTTCCAGGTGCAGGGCGTCCTCTTCTTTGACTGTCCGGAGAGTGTCATGGAGGAGCGACTGCTGGAACGTGGCAAGACCAGTGGACGCACGGACGATAATGCCGAAGCCATCCGCAAGCGCTTCCGCACGTACCTCGACTCGACCATGCCAGTTATCATGCATTATGAGAAACAGGACAAGGTGTTCAAGGTGGATGCTACTCCCGGCCCTGATGAGGTTTTCGAAGCTACCAGTGCGCTCATCGGCCCTCTCGTCGCTGACAAGTAAACGTGCAATTGCTGGACGATTTTGCCACACTGTTGTCAAATTCAGCAAGCTAAATGCCTAGTTGAAGGACATCGCCTTCGACCAAACTGCATAGATAAAAGTGATTACACCATGACGACAAGCACAACACCACCTCAAGCATTTACGCCATTCCTGTGACATGTGTTTGTATCCATCCGGTTAACGTCATGATGTATCCATCCGGTTAAATTCGTCAGAAAGTGTATCCATCCGGTTAAGTTCAGTGTCACAATTCGTCATGACCTTCGAGGAGAGCGTCACGTCCTTCTACGTGGCGTTGGCAGAGCAGCAGCTGGACCAGGTATGTCAAGCTCTAGGGGACATGCGTATGTCTGCCAGACGAACATCTGACGGGGACGAGGCCGCTGCCTCCGTGCGCGACGAGATGCTGCGGAACTGCGAAGCCAAAGCTCAAAGCCTGCAAGACACAGCGCTCTCTCGACTGCAACAGGCCTGTGCAGGCTCCGACGTGGACGTGGACGCAGCGCTGACTGCTTTTGCTCGCTGTGCAGCTCTGGGCACCGCGCGTGAGGCCGCGTCGCAGTTTTCCAGCTGCTTAAGCGCCATCTTTGCTACCCAAGCACGTGCCAGTCTGGACGGCGTACGGAGCAGCAAACAAGCAGCTAAAGTCAATGAACATGGCTACATTGATCGTGCCTTTTACGTCGAAGCTCTGAGTGAGCTGTTGACGGGAGCTACGGACATTATGAACGCAGTGGCGGACGTTACAACGGACGCTCAAGTGTTACAGCAAGTTCTCGAACCTATACACACGTCGTGTGCTGATATAGCACTGCAGGTGGTGCAGATGTATGCAGGTGATGCGCGCATGGTGGCGTGGGAACGGAGAGCCAATGCACAAGCTCAGAGAGATCCAAGACAAGTGTTGGAAGGGGGTGATGTTGAGGCAGACGAAAGTCTGCAAATGATTGACTTGTTCCTGGATGAATTGGCGTTTATTATCCGAGTACTTGTGAGTTATACGGCGTTTTTGACGACAGTGTGTCAAGGACTGGGTGGGAATGGAGGATTTCAAATCAAGGTGCAGGAACTTAGTGGTGTGTATGTGGTACTGGAGAGATTCTATGTGTTCCAGTCAGTACATAAAGCTACAGCAATTGCAGAACCTCAGGAACTGGAACACGGAGTTTATGTGTCAAGTGTCGTCGAGGACGTATCGTTTGTGCTGAATAAAGCGTTCTTTAGAGCGTCACAGTGGTGAGTTTTTGTTGGTGTCATTCATTTACATGGTTTCTTTTACTAACTTAGAATACGTTTGATGGTATTTCGTGCAGTATGAACTACCATACGACTCTTTCCATAGTGATCGCGCTTGTGGATGCACTGGAGTCGCAGTATTTGCCAGCTATCTTAACTCTACCTGGCCGACCGTGCGTGATCCCGTTAAGCCCTAACTATGCGGTGTCTGCGGATTCAAATGGAACAGATAATACCAGGGTCAATGATGGCGCTGACAGTGAGAACCCAGTGTCTTTCTCAGATATGCTGCTGCAGGCAGTGGATGAAGATTTGGAGCGGACGTTACAGGAGGAAGCGAGACTCATCATGACCATTAACTCGGCATTTATGAGCGGCGAGTTTGTTCGTGCACTACAGGAAAAAATTGACGAATACTCACGCGCGGGTTTTCCTAATGAAGCACCCATCCTTGAGTGTTTGCCCACTCCTATTCACGACATGACAGAAGCATTCCACTCCATTGTGTCCAATGAAGTGCAAGAAGTGCTGTCACGATCACTGCGCAAGCGACTGCTGGAAGTGATTCAGCGTCAGATGGACGAGCAATTGAAATATGTGCTCACATCAGCAGAATATGACGCTTTTGGCTCACGAGGGTCTCCTTTATTGCGGCTGGTAGAGCAAGAAGTGATGAAGAATCGGGAGCTGCAGCGCTATGAGCGCGCACTCTGCAGCACTCCGTTTGAGGATCTGGTTGAAGCAGTCACACAAGAACTTACTTCGTGCTTAGAGCACGCACTACTTACATCCAAGAAACCTTGCAATGAGCTGGGTGCGCTGCAGCTTGAGCGCGAGGTGACAGATATGCTTGCACGTGTGTCAACACTCGTGCCTCAGAAGAGTTTGCGATCGGCTTTCACCCGGTTATTCCAGGTTGTGTTCATTCTGAACCTGATGCAACCCTCTCACGTATTGGATTACCTTTCTAGTGTTCGTGAAGAACTGTCTCTAGAGACTATTGCAGTTGTGCTTCGTATGCGTGTGGACTTCAAGCAACAAGATGTCGCCCGTGCAATTGACCAGATGGCTAAAGCGAACGCTAAAACCAAGGCTGTGAAAGTTGCAGGATCGTCCTAGAAATTTGATACTCGAATGTAGTAGTTACTAGTTGTTCTTCAGACATTTGAGTTCATCGATTGAATAGACAAAATACTGAGTTTCGTGCATACTAGCGTTAGGATACTTTGTTCAATGAGTGCACCTCGTTTCACTTAGATAATGTACATGTTTTTATCTGCATGACAGCCTTTTAATAAATTACTTTTTCCTATTCTCTCTTTTTCACGTGAATTTCGCTACTCACCCTGGCAAGTAAATTAATTGTATGGGGTGCTAGAATTTTAAGAATTCGTTTAACTAGTCTGGTGGATATTTGAATACTATTGGAATATAATATGTATTAGTTGACATCTTTGAACACAATAACTTGAGATATCCGCACGTTACAGCACAATGGCATTTATATTATTGCAGTTTCAATATGATTTCTGTATTTATCTTTGCTGCGATTCACATTGCACCAATGGACCGAATCATATTGGATACAAACGGATGCCTAATGGATTGATGGTACTACAACTCCTGGTAGGTCGAATACAACCATACTACATGTAACATATCAAGGCTTGACTCACGAGACACGTCGGGTGTATGTCTGGTTGTAATTGGTTGGACTTGTCTTGATCTCGAGCGAGGAGCTCATCTTGCTAAGAAAGTTTGCCCTGCCCACAATTATACCATCTCCCAGAAACGTCTTGGCTGCTGGACCAGAGATGCTGTCTTTGGCAAAACGCTAGAAGACCCGTTGCTTCGCACAGACTTGTCACTCGCTGTAACTTGCTAACCAAAGCGGAAATTTTCACATGCGGCTGCGAACAACCTTGCTCATGATAAACTATACAGGAAGTCCGCTCTTCAACGGCTTTCAGGTCTAATAACGCCAGAAGAACGGCGCAGTCATGGCGTGAGACGCATGTCGCACAGAAGATCTCCTCAACCTGAGCTCGCTGTCCACTCATCGGCATCCGGCTCGTTGCCCCAACTTTTTGTATGGCCATTTTCACTAGAAAAGACGACGTCTTGATTGCTATAGGGTGGCGCCGAAGGAGGTAGGTCAACTAAGATACACGTAGCTCTAACCTTGTAATCGAGTGCTATCGAGCACAGTGCTATCGAAATGTAGCTACACCTTGTCACGAGGACGTCACGCAGTCAGTGAGCGATTCCTTGCAGTTGGTAACCGTCGAGTGGCGAAACCGGCAAACACCGCCTATTGGTTGTTCGATTGGGTTCCGAATTGGAACGACGCGGTGATTGGTCTGTGGACTGGGTTCCGTATTTTCGTTGACGTTACGGGCAACTTCAACGACACGAAGCACCAATGGCTGGAGTGAAAGTAGCAGAACGTGCGTAAGGCCACGCAAGCTGCTTCATCGCATGACGAAAGCACTCGATAGCGATACGGGTCCTCGAGCTTCTGGAGTTCATTCATTCTCAAATTTCCCTCGCGCTGGGTAGACCAAAAAATCTTCAATATGGATGCTCAGGTAGTCATTTCGCTGTTGATCCTCACATTCGTGAGCTGCGGTGTCATATACGACGTCGAGTTGAGTCCACAAGGACGGAAGCTGCACTCGAGACGCTATCGGTAAGACAGGAACCCTGCACATCGTCTTTGCAATCGCTTGACCATTTTGCTTTTGTGTACCCGAGTAGATGGCGACGACTACAGAACTGGTTCCCTATGGGTGTGGCCTACGCCGCATTCTACATGGCGAGATACAATGTAAGTGCAGGGAATGTTTCGTCAGTGCGCAACAAACTTGGATTCTCTTCGGTCTATATGGGATGGTACGCTTCGCCTCTTTCAGTGTTTGTTTACTCCGACCACAGAGCTAACTTTACTTCTGTTACTGCTTCAGGGTTCTATCGGCTGGATCGTGGGCGTACGCTATCAGCGCTCCATTCACGGGACAGATCACGGATCGCATTGGAGGTCGGAACGGCATGCTTGTCGCTTGTGTTGGTGCTGCATTATGCAACATCGCCCTCGGAATTATCTTCCTTAGCAATGTGTCACATCTCCTTACGCAAATACTCTTCATCGCATTCTACGCGTCCAATGTGTTGATGCAGGGCTTTGGAACTAGTGCCGTTGTAAAGATCAATGCGGCGTGGTATACGGCAAACGAAAGAGGGGTATTTGCCGGTGTCTTCAACACCATGTTGACAAGCGGATACTATTTGTCACTGGGCACAGGAAGCACTATCATTGACTCACTGGGCTGGGCATACGTGCTCGTCATCCCAGGAGGAGCACTTATCGTAATGTCGGTCATCATCCTATCTCTCGTGAAAAGTTCGCCTGCTGATACTGATCACTACTCAGCAGACCAGTTACCAACTTGCTCAGCGCAGATTGACCCTACGCCTCGTAAAAATGAAATGGAGGAGGAATCGCTCACACCTAAAGAGCAGATGAAGCAGCTCCTGCGAAACTTCACCTTCCTCGGATACCTTGCTGCCTTGTTCTTCCTCAGCTGGACTCGCGACGGATTTCTCAACTGGTTCTTGTCATTTTTCGACGATGTGCGCTCGGAGCCACTTACGTCTAGTGATACGGCCATCATTGGTGGTGCCTGGACAATTGGAGGGTTTGTTGGAGGTATTCTCTGCGGCTGGATTAGTGATGCTGTCTTTCAGTCGAATCGAGTTAAGCCGATCTTCATTTTCTCACTACTGCAAGCTATCGTACTTGGAGTCATTTATTTCGTGAGTGCAAGATGCAGTGTGTTGGCACTCGGAGCTCTCACTTTCCTCTCAAGTGTATTTATTCTGGGTAACTACACGTTGCTAAGCTACACGGTTCCGACAGATCTGCCTCAAGACATCGCTGCTGGAGCTACCGGTATCATGCACGCTGTTGGGTACTTCTCTACTGGCCTCTCCAGCGCCGTCATGGGCAATGTAATTGATGGCGCAGGTTACCTCGTGTGGGCGACATCCCTCATTGTTGCGTCGGTATTATCGGGTGTGTTTGTTAAGTTAGGATCTCACTTTGCGAAGAACCGTAGCGGGTCACGACACCAAGGCCCAGAAACCAAGCCAACAGAGGCATCCGACGAACTGTCGAGCTCCTCCGTCTCCTCTGATAGAGATTTCGTTGTTGTGGAGACACCCAAGCCTGCGAATGACAAACTATCGTATTAAATCCTAAATGAAATATGAATTTGTGTAATGAACGACAGCCAGAGTAATTCTTTGCAGCCACGAACATGCTCGCTCGCCACAACCTCTCTTGGAGTGATTCTACTGACTACGCGAATGATAAGGCGAACAAGTTCTAGCTGACGCAAGCAGATTTGGCACTGCTCAAATACAACAAAAAAATAGCATGGTACCAGATTATCGCTAAGCTAACCATAAAATATCTGTCCATGGTCCAAGTGTCAAACAATAATGGCTGTATCGCTGGACGTAAGAGGTTCTCATGTACAGCATAGCAGACCGCTTTAGATCTCATTCAAACTTTCACTTTTTGACTAATCATTGAGGGGCGTAACCAACATATCACTAAGTACGATTCGTCCAATAGCAAACTGAACGTCTACGGTAAATGATGTCAAGTGGTCTACTAACCTACGAGTTCGTGTGCAAGCTGTCAGAGCTGCTGCCCGGTTCCAAGAAATGCATCGAGTTGCCGACGTCACATCGCAGTGTCATGTTGCTCAACATCAGCGGACAAGTTTTCTGCATGGATCAAGCCTGCTATCGTGAGTTTGTGGGGGGATGTCCTCATTTTGGTGGTGGTGGCAATGGTTAATCGATGCTAATTTTACTGCAGATCATGGTGGACCTCTGGTCAATGGGGACATTGAAGAAATGGGCGGCAAGACAACCATCAAGTGTCCGTGGCACGCCTATCACATTGCGGTGGAGACGGGGGAGGGACTATACAAAGGTGTGGACATGGCTATGAGCCCATTGGGTAAACTTTTGCCATCTTCGCCTAGACTCAAATCCAAGGGTGTCAAACAACGCACACACTTCGTGGAGTTGCGTAATGATGGTCAGGATATCTACGTTGCAGACTCCTCTGTCATTCCAGGTATTGATAACTACGTGAAGTACAGAGTACACAAGGTGTTGTATGCACTGACTCGGTGTCCTATTCTACCTATTCTTCAGGTGCGTCCATGATTGAGTCGGATGTGTACGCGTTCCGCACTGCAAACATCCCTGAAGCCGCCAAAAAGGGTGAGGTACGGATCCACTCACGCTTTGAATAGTCAGACATGTAAATCAAGAACAACAGTAGAGCCATCCGCTGAGCAGGTGCTTGTTAATTTATTGCCTGCGCCATCGTTTAAATGCCTGACCTAGTGCCGTGATTGCTGTGCGACTTGACCGCAACCTCAAAGCATCGACTTCGTCACGATCCGAGCGGCCTCTGCACGAACGAAGAGCTTCGGGCGGATGTACGGCTTCTGACTAAGCAGCCAGTAATTGGCATCCTCCATCGTCACCTGGTTGTCGTTGTTGCGAGGTGCATACTTCGCAACAATGCTCTCGTTAACGCGGCCATCCACCTTTAACATCCCGCTCTTGTCTTGTTGCAGCAGACGTTCCTTTAGGTCCTTCACAGCCAGCTCCTCTACATCCATTTCTGCCTCGTCACGCTCATCCTGGTTCAGCTTGCTGCGGTCCACCTTCTTGCGCTTCTTAGCACGCTCCTTCTCGATTTGCTCCTCGCGCTTAGCATCCTCCAAAAGCTGCGACCGTAATCCCAGATCCTCTTGCCTCAACTTCGTAAATGAGTCTTCGCAGCTTACGCGCAAGATATCCGTCGCAGTTAGTTCCATGTGACCCCCACGCCGCCCATCCATCATCGCTCCAATTCGATGTGCCTTTTGCAATGCCTCCAGCGAATGCGCTTGCGAGTCGCCACGCTGCTTCGAGATCTCCACCATTTCCTCGATTACTTGCTTTAGGTACTCATGAAGAGCATATGCCATCACCTCGCTCGCTTGACCTCCAAGCTCGACACCTGACCGCCGACCAACCTCACGCATCTGGGTACGCAGTTTCTCAGAATTAAATAAGTCTTTCTCCACCCACTCTTCCTTTTGGCACGGCAGCTGCTCCGCCATGCGTGCACGACGAACACCGCCCTCCATCATGATCCGACGTTCTGTGCCCAGCTCAATGCTAGTATGAGTAAGCACATCAGCTTCCTTACGGATGTCAGCGACGCTAGCTTGGGCTAATTCTTGGCTGACCAACTCTGACGCAGCAGCGCTCTGGGCTGCTACTTCTGCAGCTGTAGCTTTTCTTTGAGTCGTAGAATTCGTACGCGGCTTCTTCAATGGAGAACGTGGAGTTGGTGAAACAGCAGTACTGCTGCGTTTGTTCAACCCTACAGACGGTGAAGAAGTCACTGCTGATCCTGGAATGATAGTGTTTAATGCTGGGGGGCCAGGCGATTTCAATATCTGTGAGGGAGGCGATAGCGCTGGAATAGTACCTGTAGACGCTGGTAAAATCGGCAACAGCCCTATCTTGCACATTGGGCAATTCGCTGTGTTATTCTTCACCAGACATGTCTTGTAGTGTCCATATACTTGCTTGTACGTTTTAGCACGAGCCTGATTCCATCAAAAACAAACATTAGAACCCGACTCATGTCCTGTAGATAAAGTATACTACGCATACCGGCGGGTTTGGAGAGCTCATCTGCTTCATGATCATCTTCGACTCTGCGCACTCCTCGCCTACAGGGCATGCACTTGTTGTACACTTTTCCACGTGAAGAATTAGCTGCAACAGTCGACCATACTCCTGCGTCATGTTAGCAGTAACATTCTTTTGCTGTGGTTTGGCAGCGGCTGGAATGGAAACCGCTGGAGTTGCGGCCGTGATGCTTGGAGTTGCCACCGATGATGAAGGTCCTGGAGATGAGCTGTTAGTCCTTGCAAGATTTCCATTCGACCCTTTACGCTTGAGGGTTTGAGCAACTGCACCTCGATTAGCTGTGTTCTTTGGTGATTTTGCCTTTGCATTCTTCTTGGCTTTGTTTACTGCTGAAGACAGCGGTGTGTTATCATCGTCATCATCACTGCCTACCCCACGCAGGACACCAGTAGTTTGTGCTGCTTTCGCCTTCGCCGCTAACGATGCTTGATTCTGAGCGTACGTACGCCGCAAGCCATCGCAAAATGGGATCGAGCAGTGATCTGTAATCCCCACCGCACACTCCTTGGCGTGGTATTTCACCAATCCCTTAAGCTGTTCACAATGCGAGCACCCATTCGTACCTCCACACGACAGACTGTGCTTGAACACACGACGAACATCATCGCACTTCTTAACCTGGCAAACGCCATGTCCCAGCGAGCACGTCGCTGCATGGGACAACAACCGCTTCGCGAACATAATCTTCTCCAATGCTTCATTCCTCGACTGAGCAACAGCTGACGTCACATTAGGAGACAAACTAGTAGTTGTAGTTGCCCCTGCAGTAGTTGGCTCCGATTTCACTCCAGCCTTTGTTGGCGGCGTACTGATCGTCCCAAGTGGTGGCTGGATAGCTGTTGGCCTATTAACCTGTGCCGCAATCGACGCTGGCATAGCCACTGGGGCCGCAGCGAGTGTTGGAGGTGCAGCAGCAATAGGACGCGTGTTCGGTGCAATCGCAGTAACCTTCGGCGATGTCGTCGTGGTCCTCGCCGCAATTGGTCTGCCCACAGATCCTGGTGACGTGGACGTCGGCACTCCCGTAGCCCCGGGCTCCGGTTTAACAGCATTAAAAGCTCCCTATCACACCAACAGCAACAACATCAGTCCAGCGCCACATCTCAATTTCAAATAGCAGTGCTTCACCGTCGCATTATTGGTCGGGAAAGTCCGCGTGAGATCCATTTTCTGGATCACACTAGAAAAGATTGCATCGCCTGCAATCCGCTTGATAATATCCACAATAGATTTAATATCGTTGCCGTTGCCCTTCCTCATTTCCGAGTGCAGCGTTGCGTACTGCTCCACGGGGAGCATTTGCTTCAGCAGTGCGAACATCTGCTGGAACATTTGTTGTCCTGATCCAGGCGTCTGAACGGACGTCGCGGCCGCTAATGGTTTGGCTTGGGGTACGGCAGGTGTAGGGGCCAGAGGCTGCGGCCGAATGGGCGTCGCGGCAGTGGAAGGCGTGAGAGGCTTGGATACTGGCGTGGTCAGTGTATCGGGCGATAAAAGACCCCCTGGGGGCGCTACAGCCCCTGCGAGAGGGACACCAGAGTACGAGCGCATGGGAATAGAGGCTGCGGGGTTTACGACGTTTTGAGGCGGGCAGAGCGCTGTTAGATACGGAAAAGGTATGAGAGGAAAGAGGAGATGCAGAGGCACGTACTGTTCATCTCATCTTCGTCCCCAGAGTCGTCGCCGCCGTACAGCAGGTCGTCGATGGGTGCGCTCATGTCGTTTCCCTCCCTCGCTTCGTTCTCTTGCAAATGGAAGAGTGAAGGTCGGAGCGAAGGGGAAGGGAGACAAGGTAGCACGAAGGTTGCACGAAACAGTGAATGATGTGCACCACATAAACTACGACCTATCTTAAAATTAGGATTACCGTAGGTATAATAAAATAAAATCGTTTCTATTACTAACTAAACAACGGACGTATCTGTCAAAAGTTATTGCAATTTAATAAGAAATTGAAGGTGTTGAATTGATTTCGTTGAAGTGGCCTATGTCTATATAGTCACATTTAACGCTGTTCGTCGAAGGGCCAGGCCTTGCCGAGCTGTAGAAGGAAGTAGTCGTCGTTCACGGGGACCTTCACGCCACCGAAGCTCTGATCGTCGTTGAGAGCCTCCTGAGCTTCAGGGGTGAGCTGGTGCCACAAGATGAGGTTCTGGCTGTCGCCTACCTCGGTCGTACTCTCCAGCGCGTTGTTCTTGTAACTGACCTTGACACTCTTGCCGGTAACCATGGAGGCGTCAGGCGGCACTTGAGAAGTGTAGCCACCGGTAGAGTTTGATGTCGTGACGGCCAGAATGACCTGGTTCGTGACGTTCGGGTTGTTCGTCCAAACGATAACGTGTTCCCAGTCCGGGGTGACATCTGGAAAGTACCATGCATACATGATAGCCCAGACCCTTCCGAACCAAGCAGAGCGGCCGTAGACTTGCGTTCCCAACTTTGAACCGCCGCATGCGGCGCCTGTAGGATCAGCTTTCTTGATTCCCGTGCTGATTTGACCAGCTTCGTTCACAGCAGGGTAGGCGTGGCACCCATTGGCGATGTGGAGCTTCGGCCTGAACTTGATCGCTGCCTTTTCAGTGACCGTAGACTCAGAAGGCTCCGGCATCTCGAACGGCTCAACCTGGTCGTACGGTAGGGTCGGCGATAGCGTCGACGACTCAACTTGCTTCTCTGGAGATGGCGTCGCTTCTTCCTGGAGGTTGTCTTGCAGTGTGGGGTCCAATTGCTCCTCCGGCATCGTCACCAGTGGCGTTGGAGCTGGAGTTGAATCCTTCGTCTCCTTCGTTTTCTGTGCCTCCGTCGCGGCGAGGCAGACAGCAATAACACCGAGGAGTGTGCTGATCTTCATCAGAAAAGTTGGAACTCGGGTGAACTGGTGAACGGCGAGAAAAACGAAAAGTGATTAATTCTTTCGTCAGCCTGAAGTGTGCTGGAGGCTTGTGTTCCTGTTCACGGTCGGAGATCAGCCAGGAATCCTGGTTGATCTCCGATCGGGGACACAAAACCAACTGGAATTTGGGAAGGGAGGAACAATCGAAAGGCACGTGAACGGTATTTCTTCTTGTCTTGCTTCTCGACTCGAGTGGTGTAAGGTGCTGTCGTCCGTCGGTGATCACGACGAGGGAATTAGGCAAACAGACACGATTGGTATTAAATCACACAAGCATAATCTCGACGGACAGTCGTGGTTTAGGTTAACATCTATCATCAAATCCACAGCCCAGCAAATCAATCATTTCCGAAATACCGTTGTACCCAACAGCCCGATGCCGCCACCTCTGACGCATTCAGCCCGGTGGTTCGAATGCACCCCGGGCGCCGCTGAAGAGGAGGCGCAGTGGCTGGCGGTTTTCGAGAATTTCGATGACGTGGAGTTAGGAGATGAGGTTGCTGGGCTCGTGCTTCCAGCACCAAAGGCAATTACGTGGCCGTGTGATGACGATTGGAGAATCGACATTGAGAACCCTTTCATAGATGATCAACCATCATCCATAGAGCAGGTGCTGCAGAGCGGAATCCCAGCCGATTCAAATGACATCGATGTTGACATGAGTGGTGGAGATGCTGATAACGATCTTTCGCTGGAGAACGCTACGACTAGTATCGAACCTATCGAACCGAATGAACCTCTCATAGATATCATTGAGATTCCGTCGTCCTGTTCAGACGAAGATAGCGACGACGACTTACCGTGCCAGCCGCGGCGCCGACTGCGGTCGTACAGGCTCATGGAAGACGAAGATGGTGATACCGAAATGGAGGGGACAGTACCAACAGTGCATGAGCCCCAATCACTAGCGCTACCTGACCCTCCTTTGTACCACCCCGTCACGAAGGAACGCAACATTGCGTGTGCAGGAGAAGAGTACGATTTGACTGTAGAGTGGGACGTGTGGGCGTTACTGGACCGCACGAACAAGGGCCTCCCTAATGAAGCTTACCTTGTTCAATGGAGTGACAAGGAACGTCGTTTCTGCGCTACGTGGGTGTTCACAACGACACTGTTTGAGGATGGATTTTCAAAGGAGATGAAGCGCATAGACGCGTGGAAAGACAAGTTCTCGAATCTTACGTACGCAGAGTTTAGCCACAAGTTTCCATCGACTTATACAGTTTCCAAGGATGCCAAGTGCTTTTTCAAAGCTATCCGCATAGCGTGTCATGTAATTGAAGACCCAGACCTGGTGCCACTTCAATTAATCGCCGAGTTCGAGAAAATTCTGGATCAAGAAGCGGGTGTTGAAGATACGAAAGAGGGCGTGACTAATGCTGACATCAAGAAGTTTTTGGCATTTCTGCGGATGAAGAAAGCACCTGTCGCCTGCAATGTCTTTGCGAAGAACAAACTTACAAGCTCGATCAACACGGTGCAAGCGCTTAACGACTACCCCCTTGATCCTGGCGTCTACGTGGTTGGAGCTTCGTGTCCGAAGAGAATGAGACACTGCTTTGTGCTACGCATTTACGAGGACAAACCACGAGACGTTTTTGATCGGTGGTACGAAGGTGGCGAAGATCACGAATACTACACCGAGCCACTGACTAACCTCAAATGGATTCGTCGCTGTCAGTTCATCCGCGCTTTCGCTCGTGTTGGCAAGGTACCACAGAAGAAATCGACGTGCAAGAAATTGAAAAACAACAACAAGCTAGCGTAAGGGTAGCTTTCGGAAATAAAGACAGTGTCTTCCCTTGCCATTTGTCTTCGTTGTATAATTGATATGCTTCGGTGAATTCACTGTATAATTAAACAAATACGGTACTCATAACAATAAAACGGTACACTTTTGTAGTACCGTAAAGCATCGTATCGTACCGTAACAGACGTAACAGTACTGAATTTATAGCAGCCATTCATTAACTATAGTTAAGTGTATACGAACTTGACCCAGGCATTTCATAATAACTCTTTTGATACGATGGACAGTCGCTTCTGGGTGTTTTGCTGGAAGTATGGGAATGCTAAGGTTAAGGAATACGTGTGGTCGCGACAGGACATACCACTTGAAGAGCGTAGTCAACAAGATGAACGTTTCTTCAAGGGCGGGCTTGGTAAACGCATGAGGGCAAGATTTTGGCAACACGGAATCACTAGCAACGATGATAGCGACGACGATGACCCGCGCGACGAAGTTGAGTTATTAGCTATGTGCGTGCGTGACACGGAACGAGAGATTTGTGCAGCCCCTGACTC
Source organism: Phytophthora palmivora (assembly GCA_008079305.1). NCBI lineage: Eukaryota > Oomycota > Peronosporomycetes > Peronosporales > Peronosporaceae > Phytophthora > Phytophthora palmivora. Next base: position 292,057 of record VOQZ01001244.1, on the reverse strand, counting down.
AGTACTCCTCAAACGCGCTCGCCATGGATACATTCAGCGTCTGAAGAAAGCTCGTGATGAACGACTGAAGCTTCGTCGTCTGAATCAAAGAAACATGCTAAATGCAATGACCCACGCAGTATTGCTTGAGCGATTTACAGAAAGTGCGAAGCTGAACGGCGACGATACACCTGGGATAGTGTCAAAGGACAAAGCCGACCAAACCAGCTCAGACCAAAAAGCCTAGCCTCTAGGTAGCTTTTACATACGGATGTTATGAGGGAAATAGTAACAAGAGCAAGAATGGAAAATGCATTGAGGATAGTCTTCGCATTGACGTTACTTGACGTGTTACTCAAGTAAAAGTGCGTGTCCGACCGCACGGTTCCTTCCTTTCCTCGTACGTCTTCTGTTTGTGAAGCGTTTTTTTGGTTGTCTTTCCCCCGGAATTGGTCTTCCCGATGCACGTAGCGCTGCCAGTACATGAACACACATTCGATATTTGTACCACGAGCGGCACTGACAAAATTTACCTTCCATATCAACTCTCCATCCTCCGACTGGCTGCTCCATTGTCTCCATGTAATGTTTGTTACGCTTCCCCAGCCTTTTCTTTTCGTTTCCTTGGTCAGGTACTGGCAAGCGCGGTGGCGCACCCCGCTGGTACACATATGCTACGTGCGTTTCACTTGGTCCATCGAGCAGAAAATCCAATCCGTGCTTGTGTGGTTGGATAATACTGAGACGACCTTCACTAAGTAGGTATTTGTAGCGGTCCTGAAGCTCTCGGTTTGGCTTCGAATCTAGCGAAAACACAATTGTGCCCCTAGACCGATGACGACACATCAGAGTTAACTGTTCGACAAGAGCTACTAACTTCAAAAGTGTCCTGAGTGAGTAGTCTCTCTTGATTGCATTGTTGAACTGCTCCACTGGATTGTTTGTTTTTGCGAACCCCGTAGGCGTATGATAACAACCCCAGTTAGAAAACGGGGAGTCGATCCACTGTTTCTTGAAGTATTCAGTAAAGAATTTGAGTTGAGGGATCGCCGTCCACGCAACTTGGGCTGCAGCATACCGATCTGTAAACTCTGTAGTATCTCGAGCGTAGTGCATCAGATAGAGGTGCTTGAAAACCGTTGACACCACATCTGCTGGAAAACTTGATACTTTCTCTGCTATGTTCTTGACCACATGGAAAAAGCACATTAGGTACTTTACCATACCCTTGGTCTGACGCTTAGTAGATGCGATGTTCATCACCGCATTATACTGAGCTTTGTCGGCGTCTCCCATACAAAAATGGATGTTTGGGTATTTACCAGTGATTTCCTTGTACTTGTCGAAAAGTGATCGGAGAGCGATACCTATTAGCTGACCTGTCTGCTGTGATGTTACGAACATTGCCACCGGATGGAAGGAACGGGACTGATCGGAGACACCGACGACGAGGACTGGGTATCCCGACTGATCGAGTTTATAGGTAGTGTCAATGTGAAGTACGTAGTCTGTCGCGAACCGTAGCATTTTTACCATGTACGGCGTTGAAATTCCTACAATCGTTGGGTCGTGATCCGAGCCTTCGCCGATCGCAGGGGTTCCATTGGCATGCGTGTGGTATCCGAATGTAAAAGCAGTACCGTCTTCCATGTCCAAGGTGAACCTTGTTTTCTTTACTAATGCCACCATATCGTCCACAAGGTCGGTTTCGTTCATAGTCGTACGTTTAACATGACTGACAAACGTTTGAACTTGACGAAGAATTGGTGACTCTCCCTCTACGTGTCCGAAATGATCAAGAAGGTTGTTGTATATCCGATTCGGCTTCATTCTCATTGAAATCAATGGCTCCACGTACGATTTCATTTCTCGTGTGAGAGTCGCTTTGCGAGGTGATGCAATATCAGTGCGGTGCCTCCCATGCTGGTAAATATCGCTCTGTTGGGTTGCTTCGCATGTCATAATTTTTTGTCTCCATCGGCACGTTTCTCCTAGAAATGCCCCACAGGTTGACGACGTACATTCTAGTACTCGGTATCTCATCTTGTGGTTGTCAAAGTTGATGGAGCACAACTGACACCGCACTTTGTGGCTAGTAGGTGTCCGAAATGAGCGACAACGATCCAGCCATCCATTGATTTGGTTCTGGTCTTGCTTGGTGGCCACACTAATCCATACATATGGAGGTGTCATCGAGTGGTGCTTGTTGTGTGGGAAGGGTGGGTTATTCAACTGTGTGTTGACCACTCAATCAAATCAAAATAACAGCGTCGGTGTATTTCTTAGAAATTAAAGTAATTCTGATGCACAGGTGATAATTCGTAGTACTTAAATGTGATTTGTTGGACCCAGTGTGCTCGCACATTACTTTGTCCATGGTAATGCATATCTGTCTGTAGAGACAGCGTAGTGTCTGAGTGTTAGCCTCTCTATGCGACGACTCTCGATTTGTGCCTGTTCCAATGGTGCTCTCTGATCACGACCCGTGAATCACAGGATGGAGCACATATATGTACAGTATCAAAGTCTATCACCTCGATACTTCGGAGACCATGCACATCATTACTTACATGTACCAGTCTTAATACTTGTCAATCGTGGGGACAGCATGTCGCGCATTATGCACAATTAGTGCAATGTAAACCTCACGTCGCCACAACCGCCAAGTTCCCGCTTCCCGTTTGCCAATCCGATCCCGTCTCTTCCAATCCTCTGTAATGAGCATTTGCGAGACCGGCTCCAACTTCTTGGGTGCGTGCCTGTCCAAGTTGGACTCCAGCAGCTAAGTTCACTTCACGGAGCAGCAATAACTGACAATAGCTTGCGCGTATCGTGCATGTGCTGTCCATCTGGGCCACGAACGTGGTTGTGTATGCAGTGAACCACTGAAATGGTGCACACCAAAGTATCAGTAAGTGTCCTACTAAGTACTGTATACACATGAATGAATCGGTCATTTTGTGGATCATCCCCACCGCAATCGTGCATGTTCTATTAACACATGCACGATTGCGGTGGGGATGGTGCACAATTCTTTCCACGTATTATTATTTTTTACTTTGTGAATATCATTTCTCCTGGTCATTCGAGTGTGACCGCGGTCAGTATAGGTAATGTGACCGATTAAAAATAGCAAATTTTAGAAATGGCTAAGAATACGAATTTGGCAAAGTTTTAGAAATGGACTGGAATTACATTTGCACAGTCATGTCGGCACCGCCATCTCGCGCTGGAACAAACGGTGCGAATGCGTCTCGAAGCTACTACGAAGTATCACCTAACACGATGTGTATGATGTTGTTATCCAGGAGTGCAACTTAACCGAATATCAAGTGCTGCTTCATTGCTAGCGGAGCATAATGAACGTGCCGTTCAACTAGCCTTACTTGAGAAAGAAGCTCTACTCCGTGTCCATACAACAAGAAACTCTCAACGACCACGTGCAACTCAGCTCCTCTATTCTCCAAAAGCTCTCGAGTTCATTGAGTGGATGAAAAGTGTAGGGTATACCGATGAGTTGGTCAACGAATCAAAAATGATTCTATTCCTCACTACGATTCAAAATCGACCTGTGCGAAAACGAGGACGAAAACGTAAAAGCGACACCGGTAGTTTAACCTCTCGCTTTAGTGGTGGAGATACTACAATTAGCTCTGATGAATCTGTGATCGGTCACTCTACTTTGGCTGCATACGTAAATGCGATAATGGATTTGTGGAGACTGCAGCATAGTTTGGGATCGAATACCCGACTACCTATCCGCCCAAATTCAGTTAAAGAGATTCTAAAACAGAAGAAGGTTGCAACTGTACAACAAGAGGTAGACACTTTTCAAGATGCGGGTGAAAAAACGATGGTAGATGTCACTTTTAGTGACACTACCGTACGGAAAATTGTAGATGAGATGTTTAATAGCGGAACAGAAGAAGGACTTCGCCATCGTGCTGACGTCTTACTCTCGCTTGGTTTGTCGTCGCGTGGAGACAACATAAGGAGACTATGCTTACCTCACATAGGACTAATCACTTACGAAAACGAAGGTGTATGCGGTGCAAGTTTGCTTCGTACAGTCTGGAAAAAGTCAAAGAAAAATCAATATGGAAATGTCGAGGAGACAGCATTGATGAGGCACAAACTCGTGGAACGTTGTCCTTTTAGTGCATTAGCCCTATACTTTTTTCATCGGTGGCACGTAGGCGATGAACCATGGCCAGACTTCAGCGAGCGTAAACTGTGGTACTCCATCTTTGTACTCAAGGGGTCTGGGCCAACTATCCAATCCACTTATCCACAACAATACTCGGCTTTAAAAGAAGTATTCGATTTACTAGGAGTACAAAGTACGGTGAAGACACAGATTGGTCGTAAACAGGCAGCGACAGCGGAGTCTGGTGGTGCTTCGGCTGAGTCAGTTGACAAGCAAGGTCACTGGGCAACTAAAAGTCGTAATGGCGCATACGCAAATCATGTGATTCCATTTGACTGTGTTCGCGTTCTTGCTGGGTTTGGACCTGAACCAAATAGATATTACATATCTCGGGCTTTGCTGGACCCCCCACAGGCTTTGCAAAAGATGATTTTTCCGAATCTATCTCAATCAGAAAAATGCATGCTTTCTCAGGGTCGTGAAATTGCAGGAAAGAGCTTTATGGATCTACTAAGATATATGCGGGTCGTAATTCTTCAAGATGTAGTTATGTTGATGCAGATGCAGTACCATCATCCATTATTTCAGCACTCGATTTTTAAATCAGACATGTTTACAGCTTTCAGAGATGACCTCATACAGAGAGTTTCCACGACACCACAACCGGAGAATGTGCTTCTGCAACAAGCAATTCCAATTGTATCAGAGGATATTCGTGAACTTAGAACTTCAACTGCTCGATTATTTCAGCACATTAACACCTGCTTCGAGCGTCTTACCTCTGATATAAAGGGGAACACCAGATCACAACAGCTAGAACTACAATTGCGTTTTGGTGAGACATTAGTTGAAATGGGTACTAGGCTTCAGTCTGCGCGCGAACAAGAAGTAATCGATTCACCAATCTTTCATGGCTTTGATGGTGAGCCCATCCACACTCATCAGCGTCAAATATTAACAAGAAGTTCTAGCGAGAGTATTCAACAGAACTTTCCATTGCCACGTACTCTTTGTGGAGAATTTCGAATGTCACGACAAATTGACACTGTCACTTCAGCCTGGCAAGAATATAGTGTAGGAATTCCGCCGAACCCGTCTGTGAAAATGATGGAGAAGACATTCGGCACCCTGTGGAGAAAGAATAATACGGATACTCAGTTTTATTATCGTCGCAAACCGATATATGATGTCATAGAACTAGTTAAATCCGAAGAAGCTGGGATTGCTGAACACGAGATCGTTGAATATTTTGAGTTTCATCGGCAGCGTATGAAACTGAGGAAATTCTCACGAAAACTCAACGTCGCGCTCACTTCATACAAGATCCAAGACAACCAGATTAGCTTTCGTCAGTACTTCGATAAAATGTAAATTACTCGACACATCTTCAAGTTTATATGATTGGTCACCGTTGAAATGTAGCATACCATTTTGTAGGCGATTCACAAACCCTCTCATAGTACATGTCAATTTGTGCAAACTAATTGCCAATAGCCTGGTCATGCCAGTTTTTTTAAGGCTCCGAGCAAGTACGGGCTTCAGGTACCTTGGTACCTACACCACTAAGACAAAACAATTTTCTATATAGTCATGAAGAGCACTAAATAACAGACGATAGTTAAATGAGTACGAACCTGAATACATGAGCTACAATTTCCCTTGATCATCGCCCTGCTCAACTGCTTTCAAATGCTAATCCGTGCGCTTTTACTTCCTGTTTGATGTCTGTATGAAAGGAGTATAATTTAAATGAATTGCAGATAAAATGTTGTTGACGTACATACCAGATAAATAGTCCTTACTTCTAATGGTTCGTTGCACAGCAATGTTAAACGCCAGGTTTCTACGTACTGGCTCGTACTGACAGTACATACAAAACAAAACAATGGTACAGCACGGCATACGTCAGATTACGAGATGAGGTGAACGGTACTACTTCATTGATGGACTCGCTTAGCTTACCTCAACCATGTCTTCGCTCTTTGCAAAACGTGAATATGGTGACGTTGATTTGCCTAACACACCCGCATTTTGTCCACTGATGTGCGTACTAATTTCATATTTGTTATCTCTCTTTCGAGAAAGTTATTTTAGATAACTTTATGACTACTTTGTGACCAGTCTCGCACCAACTTGCTTTTTGTATGCACCGGTCATGACCGAAAAAATGATATTTTAGTTCTGTTTAAGGAATTTGGAGTTTTACGACAAAGCACGCCGATGTGCTCCGAAACTTACGATAACGAGCCTCAAGATCTTTGTGACGCTGTATATCTTCCAAAGCTGCTTCGAGAGGGATGAAATATCCATAGTGAGCGGCTCAGATAGTCGAGTGTTCTTGCTCGCGTCACCGCCGCTACAGAGAGGAATGCCGTGGTTATTTTAGCGTGTAGTGATTCGTTAAGCTAAGAATCACCTTTACAACGGGGAGACCTTGACACTTCACCGATATCAGCGAAAATAGTTGAACAAGTCGTGCTTGGATAATTTTGATGCTGAATGAAAGATTTGGCAAACTGTAATTGAGATTTCCGTTCTTTTACGTGTTTGTATTAGAAAAATTCCTGGCGGAAGACCATAAAGTATGATGTAATCGGGATGATAATCTGAGCGATGCTATTGTATTTTTGTGATATTTTCTAGTGTACGAAGGCGATCGCTACTTCGAGTCCGACAAAGAGCTGATGACTCATACCGCTTAGGATAAAGTTGATGGTTGTAAGGGAGACACCAGACTAGGCATCTTTCGTGATGAGGCTTGCCAATTCAACATGAAGCTCTCTGATGCGTGAGTTGCTCTACAAGCAAAAAACCGTCGAGACGATTGACGTTGTTAACCCCTTAGTTCCCTGGACAAACGTGAGAGACGTATTTTCCCCTTAAGTTGGATCTCCAACTTCGTAAATATTGTGCGTTCTTCTCAATTGAATCGACCTGGCCAAACTTTTAACTGAGTTACACGAAAGAGTGTTGTCATTCTTTTGAGAATGGGTATATAAGTCACGCATTCGTACTAGCGTGCGCCACTCATCTCCACATTATGTAGTTTTCAGTAGAGTTGATTATAAGTTCGTACTGCAGACCAAACATAAAATTATCTATAAATGTATTCCATCGGAAATCTACCCTATTATTGTGAATTGCTGTTCATTAGGAGTTTGTAGGCACACTTGGTAGCACTTATAGTCAATACGCCTACGCAGGCAGATTGGACTACCTGAATCCTCTTTGAGCTCAACAAGTGAGCCAAAATGGAGAATTCTCTCATCTGACTGATGCTCAGTTTGAGTCCGTTGGGAAGATGGCGGGCTTCGTTGGAGGAGATGCCCTCCGAAGCTTGGCTGCTGCCACGCCGGCTGAGCAGGTCGAACGTATCGAAGCGTTTGACACGTATGAGCGAGGCCTCATTGCTCATGTGCAGGGGCTGCAGGCCCCCATGGTTAAAGCCAACAAAAGCTAAGCCGTTAAGGCTTAAGATTCATCTCTACGAAGGAAAGGAGGGAGAGAACCTCCCCTTATGGGTCAGAGAAATATGGATGCGGCTCTCATCTCGACCGACCGACTCCTTGTCGATTTCATCCTATCCAACTTAGGGGATCGTGCGAAGCCCTAGGTGCACACGCGCGAAGCGACGTCACCGGGTTGTTTCACAACCTGGGCCCAGCTGTGCGAACAGCTTCGAGCCACCATACTACCGGCGAACTATGAGTATCGCCAGCGTTCGCGCTTCCTTGCCTGTAAACAAGGAAGCGTGAGCTGCATGAGTACATCCAGGAGATGTGAGTACTCGCTTCATCTCTGGTACGGCCCCCCTCTCTGACCACATCAAAGTGACGGTATTCATGGATGGCTTGAATGTAGGTCCATTTCGCACATAGTTGTTCCGCGCACAAGTGAGCACAATGTAGGAAGCGATACATATCGTTTTCGAAGCGGAACACAGCCACAGACAAGCTCGTACTCCTACGTCAGTGTGGCAAGGGCACAATGCGTCAACAGGCTCAGTGCAGGGAACTCCGGCACCCGGAGCCAGCAAGGGACCGGTACTCATGGAACTGGGTACGGCCGTACAGAGCTCCATCCGCTGCTACGAATGTGGGAACCTCGGGCACATGCAACATGCCTGCCATGTGGGAGGGCAAATGAAGTTCTCTTCCAAAACCAAGAGGCTCGAAAGGTCATTGGCAAAAGCCATGACCCAAGAACCAGGGGAAATGGTAGGGGCGGGGTGCCCAACTGGGAAAGATCTAAGCCCTCATCGTTTGGGTGTGGACGTGCACACCATGGAGGCTTAGCCCCTGAGAGCCTAGGTACTCTCGAAACGAGGAAGAGCAGCGGCGGATTGTTCGTGGTATACGCAGATGTACGGTGAGACGGGGACCCCTTCTGAACCCTAATCGATTCTGGGTCATCGACGAACTTTGCTCGACGCCAGACAGTCGCACGCAATAGCGACAGGTTTACCGATCCAATGAAAGTAAAGGGAGGGACCAGGTCTCGGTACGACTGGCCGATGATACGGTGGTGAAAATACCTGGGGTCCGCGGGTTTGGATGGACCTAGCCGTAACGTTAGAACAATTTGACGGCTTTTTGACTTTGACGTGGATCGAGAAGCACGATCCCTGGATCGACCGGCGCGCCAAAGCCATTGAGGTTAACCGGCCCGCAGCCATTCGTCAAGGCATTGGCGCGTCATATTACCACCTCTGTCCGAGACTGGAGTGCCCGAAATGGACGCCAAGACTCCTATGCGTCCGAAGGAATACTGGGGTCACTGACTTCTATGAAGATGCTGCGACGAGCCTTGCAACCGTTCATGAGACCAAGGCTCATTGCCGAGTGTGTGGGATTACTACGCCGATAACTGCCAACGCTGGAAGTCGCTGCGTACGGGTTTCGACTGTCGTAGTGTCGGACGGCACTGACAAGGTGGGTAACATAGGTCCACATGTGGGTAAGTAACGTAAGTAACACAGGGCCAAGAAGAACAGTACGAAGTCAGACTACCGTGAGGATAATAAAGCACCCCATTCGGATTCTAAGCCCCACCGTCACAACTGGTTAAAAGTTCGTACCACATCTTCGACGCGCAACCGGTAATCGAGTTAACGCAGGTGCCGTCCATCTGGAGGCACTGAGGTGTCAGCATTGTTGAACTTCTCCTGAAGATTCGAATTCTTCCTCCGTAATGGACGAAGACGTCCTGGAAGGACCCACAAATCAACACACAAATGCGCTTAGGTTCTGAGTTTATAAAGATCCCGAAGGATCCAGTGTATCCTTTGGTTAAATTGTTTAACGAATTCTCGGATGTGGTGTGGAAACATCCACCATCCCAACTACCAGCGGATCGGGGAGTTCGGCTTGAGATGGATCTCGTATCTGACAGAGTACTGTGTCACGAGGCAGTGGTCTGTAAGTCGCGAACATTGCGAAGTAACTGATGCCTTCTTTGTCAACAAGGCGAAGTTGGGCAGTCGAAGTCTCCGCATTCGACATCAACCTTCGGCGTTCGAAAACCGAACGGGACGTGGTGGCTCATCTATGATTAAAACAAACTGAATGATGCGACGATACGAGCACAGACGCCGATCCCTCGCAAGGATACGTTGTTGAATAACAAGTCGGGGTGTACACTGTACATCGCACTGGATCTGGTCGACTACCAAATTTGGAAGCGGACGAGTGGCATTCCTCTTGCCGCAGTAAGCACCCCGAGAGGGATGCTTTGGGAGTGGCTAGTGACGCCACAATGGCTTTTGAATATCCCAGCGACGTTCAATTGCTTCGTCGCCCAATTGTTCAGATCATTGCGTATGTTCGCGCAGACGTACTTTGACGATATCTTCGTCCATATCCGTGCCAAAGACGATCAAAAGGCTATGGAGGTGAACTCGAAGAGCCTCCGTCGAGTGTTTGAGGTCATCAGAGCAAACAAGCTCTATGCCAACATCGACAAGTGTGTTTTGCAGCTGAAATAAAGGCCTTCGGCTGCTTGTCAGCAGGGTCTACGTACGCGCCGATCCAGAGAAGGTCAAAGCCATGGAGGCTTGACCGACCACCCCAAGGTCTTAAAGGACCTTCAGAATCGGTTGTGCTGAGCCAACTATCTTCACAAGTACAGCGCAGGGTGCGCTGAACTTGCTCGACCCTTGTCGGATCTCTTGAGGAAGGATGCCGACTAGGTTTGGGAACAACAGCACCCGGGCGCTTTCGACAGCATCAAGGCGAGCTTACAGCATGCGCTAGGCCTGGTTCTACCGAGACAAAGTCTTTTCGCGTCGTCTGTGACGCTTCTCACTATGCAATAGGCTGTGCGCCGTTGCAGAAGGACGATGAGGGACACGAGCGCATCATCTCCTTCCAGTCCAGGCAGCTGAAAGCTGCCTAACGGAATTATCCCGTTCATGACAAGGAACTACTTGCAATGAAGTATGCTCTCGTCAAGTTCAAAGTACATCTCTTGGGCTCTAGGCCCTTCGTGATCTATACTGATCACGCGTCTTTGCGGACTGCCACCAACCCGCCGCATTTGTCGCGGCGAATGGCAACGTGGCTGTCATTCTTCACGGGATACAACTTTCGCATTAAATATGAACTGGTCAAGCTCAACGTGCTTGATGCATTGTCGCTTCGACCTGACTATGAGCTAGCTCATGAAAGTCGGGCCACGACTGATCCGTACGATCGGACACACGTAGTGTATCAGGCGGACGAGTAATACACTCCCCTGGCGCGGTTCTTATCTGAGGGCAAGGACACCAAGGTCGATAGGCTCTCGCCTCGATAACGGGCACAGCCCCGTCGTTATGACCTGGTCGACGGACTACTCTTGTATAGAGTATACCCAGGGGATCTTCCTCGAGTCGTTGTTCCGAACGATAAACGGCCACCTTAGCTGACAGAAGACCTATCAAGCGTTCTCCCAGGCATTTAAGTTGCCCCATACTTCTAGTGGATGGCTCACTATGCCAAAATATGTGAAACATGTCAGATGATGAAGCCTACGATCCACGCCTCGGCTCCATTGCTGACCCTTCCAGTGCCAGCGGATTACTGGAAGTGAGTGTCGACATCGTCTTTGGCCTTCCGGCTGATGACAAGGGCAATACCAGTATCTTGGTGTATGTGTGCCATGTAAACAAGATGATGTATCTCACTCCAGTACGTGACAAGGTCACCGGGAAACAGGCTGCACACCTGTTCCTAGATAGCGTGTTTCGCTATCATGGTCTACCAGAGACCATCGTCTCTGATGGAAGCCCGCGCTTCACAGGGGCATTCTGGGACACCCTGTTCCAATTGTTGGGAACTAAGTTGACGATGTCAACTGCAGGCCATCCGCAGACGGATGGTCAGACGGAGCGCGTCAACCGCGTGCTCGAAAATACTCTACGAAGCATCTGTGCTGAGGCACCACGGTCCTGGTCGGACCAGCTGTCTATGGTTGAGTTTGCGCTCAGTAATGCGGTACACGCATCAACGGGGTTTACCCCGTTCTACTTGAATGGGTTACGACACACCCAGGTGCCGCTAACCTTGCGGGGAGGTACCGATGCCTCCTTTGTAAGTGGGGAGAGGATCGGAATGCCTTTTCCTCCCAGGTCTCAGAAATTGAGCCAGAGTCTTTGAAATGAAAAGACAGTTGTGTTTAAAAGACAGTTGTCGTCATGTATAGACGACAGGATGACGTTAATCAGCCGGTTTAGAAACGCAATGGCGTTAGCCCAAGACAAGCAAAAGGAGCACTTTGACAAGAAAAGTAGAGGAAACTTAAACGTGCTTTACGTTTGGGGCTTAATTCTCCTATACTCTAAAAATCTACGGCTAAAGGCTGTTAACCCCGTCGAAAGCAACAAATTGGAGCACCGCTTCATTGGACCCTTTGTGGTCCTTGACAGCATAGAGTCGCTTATACCCATCAGCCATCCAAAGTTCATGTCAACGCACCCAACGTTCTACGTGGGGCGTCTTAAGCGGTACCACGATCCACAGGGTCCTTATCCTCGGACGATGGAAGACCAAGACGAGAGCACACCTCCTCTAATCGAGGCTGAGTCGTGAGAACAACCAGAGCATCCGGTGTCGGGCCTGTGAATGCAAGACAGGCTGGTACGCGATTCATACGAAGAGTATGAGGGTGCCGCATGGGAACAGCTCCCGTAAGATCCATACCCATGTGCCGAGTGGTGTGAATACCCCTGCGGCTCCTAAGGGGGTATCCGACCATGCATGGTCTCTTTGAGGAACTTCATAGTTCAGGAGTTGAAAGAACTCCAATAAGATCGCTTGCTGTCGTATGTCTTGGACCAGCGCGATCTTCGCATTGCGTTTGCCCACTTAATAGCTAAGCGGTAACTCCACTCCGTCATGGAGGGACTTAGACAGCAGTCTAAGTCCAGCGCTCATGATGAGCGCGGGCACGGTTCCGTTAATCCAGGAACCGTACACCGTAAGGCGGCTAAGAAGCCACGGACTACTTACACCCCGGCTGTTGTCTCTGATCTCAGGTCTCAACAGCCTTCGGGTAGTCAGCACGGAACCGGTCTTCCGTCTGCCACGAGTTCTGTGACGAGGGATAACCTCGCCACATCACAAGCAGCTGGTGCTTCCCAGAGCGTCACCGCTCTCGGACGATTCGATCCAGATGGAAGTGGAGCTCTTCGTTCCGATCAAGGAGGGCGGGAGGAGCCCTCACACCGCTTTTGAGTATGAGGCTCCTTCTCAGCCTCATACTCCTGGTCCCTCCACTTCGTGCCGGGACTCTGTGGGTTCACTTTTGCAAGACGAAGTCCGTCATTTTCGGAATTGCCCTTGGGCTGGGACCTGGTGGTCAGGTGCTTCCCAAGCTAGCAAGCCAGGGGCCCTTGAGGTCCTTCGTTAAGATGTAGACGCTCTTGGTCGTGAGACTCGCGAGCTCCACGGGCGCGTTGACCGCCGAGTCCGGCTTCCACCTTGAAAGAACTCCGCCGAGGCCATCTCCAGAACAGGTCTTCTGCCTGAGATTGGGTCGTCGTGTTCTCAGGCTGTACCCAAGGGTATCCCCACACGAGGAAAAGTACCCCGCGTTCTTCTGGTTTCTTCCGGAGGCTAGTGAATTCCATCAATGGAATTTGGCGTGGTGCGAGCAGCACACACCTAGCGGCTTCAATGCCGCTGACAAAGAGTGGTTTGTATTGAACCAAGGCACGCTCGTAGGCGCCACGAGAAGTGCGCCCATGCTTAAGACCATGGGTTTTCTCAAAACAACTTCGGAGATCCAGTCCCCTCAACCAGTGGGTAATATCCGCGAGGTTACACCGGCGTAGAAGGTACAGCGGATGTTACCTCGGAGGCGCCTTGATATTGAGCAACTTGATAGTTTTCTTGCTGCTCTTCGAGTTCGTTAGAAATTTCTCGGGGCTACCTCCTCTTCACCCTAATCGGACTTAGAGTCGAAAAGGGTGCGACATCCTTTCGCAATAGGAGGTTCCTAAGTAGGAGGGCCAGGGGCTGCGCGCTTCTTAGCATCAGCACTCTCTTCGGCGCGTACCTGGGAAGCTGCTTTCGTAGCTTGGGGTCGAGCCTGCCTTCCACTAAGGTAAGGATCTTGGGAGGCGAACTTGTTGAAGTCTCTTTTGCCTCATATGGCTTGGAGTCGCCCACAGGAGTCTCCGATGCTGCAGGACCCTTCTTGGATCCGGCGGTGCCCTCGTCTGACTCCGATCCCGTTTTCATAGGGATATCGAAGACCAGGGACTCCGCCCCTGGCTGTCCCCGGTAAGTGAACCGGGGATTGGTCGATCGTCAGGCGAGAAGGAGCGAGAGCGACTGCGTTGCGAGCTCTCATTTTGAGTCGCATCTGCAGTCGTAGGCTTGCTAGCTACCTTGGAATCCGCCTTGCGGACTTCCGCACGCGGAGTGGACTTGAGTTTCTACTAGCCTTAGCAGTCTTCGACCTCGTGATCTTAGACTTAGAAGGCCGGAAGCTCCATGGAAACTTGCCTTCCGGGGCTTGTTTGGGAGGTTGACATAGAAACATCATATGTGTCTTGCTCGAGCAAAAGGCTGAATGAAAGCCGCGAAGTTACAACGGTGGTTTGTTGATGGATATCTACACGAGAAGGAAAGCGCGGTCTACCTTCTAATTGGTTGGGAGTATTCCCAAACTAAGTGGGGGAGGATGTAACGGGGTTGCTTGAGGGATATCCCAGATTGGGTACCGCCTATATACTTCAAGAGTATTCACGTTGGGATACTCTTGGTCAGTGGTGTAGGACGCACCACTGACACGTACAGTGGGACCCCCGTTTTCATGCCCACTGACTTTTAATATACTGCTAGACTTTATACTTACAAGTACAATTATGATGGTGAAGGAATGTGCGCATACAGGTGCCTATCTCCTTTTCAAGGTTTTCCTCTCGTCTAGGAGGGATGACACGTCTGCAAACCCTGATTCATACTTATATGGGTTGGATACAAAATCCCTCATTTTCGATGTGCAAATACTTGACTTGGCAAGTCACCCCTCCTCCTATTCGACATAAGTACATGCTCAAAACCATCGACTGTGCATTAAGGCCCGTGCTGAGCCATCGTGGACACACCAGCGTTTAGCAACGTGAGCAGGTGACGAGTTCAAAACGCCTACTGTAGTGGGTGTGTCTACAGTTCATGGTATTACCAACAACAAGCGCAAATTTCAAGAAATTCCAGAGACCCAGGGTGATATCTACTGAATTAAACAAAATAACATCCATACTTATTCTTTTTAAATGAGTGCGTGAAAACCTCTGCAAATCTAATGACCTTGTAGTGTATATAAGGTCCACCCCCGCGAAAACGGGGGGACCCACTGTAGGTTGATTGGCTGTGAACCAACCAACAGGGTGCGATCAGAATGTATATAGGAAAATATATAGTTAATTAGTAATGTGTGTTATGGGTCAAATTATCTAATTAACCATAAATTTAAACAGTCTTAAACCTACTCTAAATTAGCTATTAATCCCCCTAAGATCAGAGTCTTATGGACTACCGTTCACTAAGAGTTTGTATTCTCTTGATAGCACGCTTCCTCTAGGCAAGGTGCTCGTGTGACCCAGTCACGAAGGATGTCCCGTAGTTCATCGAGATACTCATCAATCTGAGCACTAGCCGGAACTTCGTAAAGGTAGGCAAATAATATTTCCGCAGCGGCGTGGGGCACTGATACCCAGTGAATATTTCCACAGGCGATCGATTTTCCAGCGATGACACGGAGGGTTGGTTCGGGGTCGCTTGGGTCATGGTGTCACAAGTTTTGGTGAGCTCTCTTATGGGCTTGGACTAAAATATGATTTGGCAGTGCTTTTAGAGATATCGATACCGTTGGTTGTTTTATTTCGGTTGTGGAGCCTCTGTCAAGGTCCCAGATATCCCAGAGAACTCACGAATTTCTTGGTCAAAGCAGGTAACAAGATACTCAATTTGCAGTGAGCCCTTGGTGGTGGATTTCGGAATGAGAGAAAGCGAGTCATCTCGCCGTGCATGCGCCTCAACACAACTCTCTCTCTCTCTCTCAATTCTCAGTCTCATTCATACTAATTGTAGACTATACTAAATGGGCTCTTGACGTGGATCGAGTTCCTAATCTTCTATACAGCTAGCATTCAAGTGGAGGCGCCTGACTTGGGTTCAACCCAACGGTGTGTCGCTTAGGTGGCTTGTAGGATATATTTGGCGCGTTGGCCATGATAACTTTCTCCCGTGGTATCTTCTTTGTAGTCCTCGCTCCGATGATAATTATAACCACCTTTCTCTACCCGTTGTAGCACAGATCATTCAAACCCGTGACACAAGGCCACGTAGTATACCCAGATCAAGTAGTTATTCTTGTAGGTTAAATCATTGTTCTCGCCACTTGGCGTATGTCCCCGTTAACTCGCTCAATTGATCCATTGATCTATCGGCCGTATGTGGGTGTAAACATCTGTTAAGTGCGAAGCCGTCTGCTTAGCTCTACCACTACTTCGTTCTTGAAGCGAGTACCATTTTCCGAGACCTGGAATGCTAAGGCAACAGCGCTTCCACAACGCTGTCAGGTGTGTCTGCTACCACCAGCTCGCGGCAATGTGTGGAGTGATCCCTAACAATGAGCAGATAAATGCTCTCATCGTAACTTTCACCCCATATTGCGATAGTCAAAATGCAAGACACCATTGCGCGTGCTGTACTCAATCGCCTCCTTCCACAGGCAGGGCAAAATCTTCCCCCTTTCGAATGCAGACACAGGAGGAAGTTTTCCACACACGCAATCACTTTGTCGGCGGCATGGTCAATGGAGAAAGTCGGCGTAAGTGGGTGATCATTGCGTGCTGGTCACTGTGGCCCTGGGTACCGCAATGCGCCACGATACAGAGCCGTTGTATGCGGTCCGTTCCCTCAGGAGGAATCCACAAATGGTCTTCACGCACCAGCAAATCGTCCTTGTTGCAGACTGAATCAGCAGGAGATGAATACTTTGCTTGCACTGTTCGAAGTTCATGAAGTTTCAGTCATACGAAATTGCCATCACCCAGCGCTTGTAAAGCGGAAACAGGTCGTGTGAGTCCGCGACAAAAGCTGATCGGATCGTCCAAGCTTTTCGGAGCGGGTTATGATTTCTGACCCACCGGGATATCATGTCTGCTCATCCGTTGGTATGTCCTAGAACACGATCCACGATGTAGCAATAGTAAACAAGTTTCATCGCCCACCCACCGAAGCAGCTTGCCCTTGACGTGCTTCTTTACCGACTCGTGAGGCGCGGAAATGTGAATTAGAGTTCTGTTGTCGCAGTAAATCCTAGAAGGTCGAGGTCGTAGCAGATAATCCAATTTATTGTTGACCACCCCTATAGGAAATGTTTCTTTTTCTATTACGGCCCAGTTGCATTGGCTGTCAGCGAATGTGCCGCTTGTACAGTGAGTCAAACGGTGCTGTTGCTCTGTCGCTGGCTTCAGCGGGTCGAAATTCATGAGTTGAGTAAGACTGATAGCGTAGCCAACATCCGAAGCGTCCGCGGAAAGACATGTAGTTGCTTTGTTATCAGGAAAATAGAGGGTGGTTGCGTTCGCTGACGGCTCTTTGAAGCCATCAAATGCTTTTTTTATATTGCTCCTAGAGTTCAAGCTCAATGCTTGCAGCTGCCCGCGTGTGCGCTTTGTGTGAGCAAGGGCAACGTTGAGTCGTCGCTGTAGGAGTTCAACTTGCCTGACGAAAACAATGGTGCTGTCCCGCATCCAGTTGATAGCCTCATACGAACTGCTGGAATTCGGCGGCTATGCGGAGATATGGAATCGCGCGTAAGGAGTCAATCCGCTGGTTATCGTGGCGATCGCTTTTGGCCATGGGTCCCTGCCGCCCCATGTAACTTACGTCTGGTACAAAAAATCCTGACTTATCATCCTTAACTTTAATCCAAATTGATTAAGGAGCTCAAATAGTTCACTTAGTTTAACCAGATAGGTGTCTTTGTCAACGACATATAGAAGGAGGTCCTTAATCTAGATGAGTAGGTGTTCGTAGAGTAATAGCGGAACACATTTCCATTGTCAATCAGGAAAAGATAGTCGCAGCGCTGCTGCATTTTGGTACGCGGCAAGGAATGAAAATATTTTTATCATTCATGTAGGATAGAATATCTTGGCACAGTTCAGCTAATGGTACTTGCCGAAATCCTTTGAGAAAATCGAATAATCCAAAGTGCCTCATTTCACGTGCATATCCCATCGCTACTGATAAAATAGGTATCACAGCAGTTCTCATGTCCTACAACTCGATCACATCTCTGTACTCAGAGTTTTGACCGAGACCCATTAGGTCTGCAGCCTTCTTCACGGATAAGACATGACTCGCCCATCGACTGTCAGGTTTCTCGTAAACCAGACCTAGTTCAAGCAAAACGAGCATTAAATACACGGAGAAATTGGGAAATATGAGGCAAAACATGCATTGCTTACATTTCACGGGACGATATCCTTCTTGCACAAGTGGTGGCACTTCGCTGGAGGTTCGTCAAGAGCTACAGACGCCACACGTCATACGCGTGCACAACGGTGCGGAGAGTCTCCACACGGTCAACCGGAAATTCATTCCCCATGGCATGAGTTAGCAATATTTCCACTTCTGCAAAATTATAATCAGTCGATTTAGTATTGCACACTGGTGATCCATCAGCTTCCAGTTCAATCATATCACCACTTCTTTCATCTTCTCCACGGTCAGCCAACATCTCTTGCCGCCTGTCCAAATAAGTACCAAGTAAATCATTGCCCACAATAAGCCCGTCGTCATCAACATCATGATCAACACATCCACTGCGCTCATCGATTGGACCGTTCCCTCAATTGCGTTGATCAGCATATGCAGCTTGGTATTCCTTCCAGCCACCACCCGTTTGAAGCCATAAGCTTGTTTCTTCATTAGCGCATCGAATTTTTCAGCTCGCACAATTGGTTCTTTGAGTAAGTCCCAGTGTAAACGACAGATGACTGTCGTGTCGGAGTCACTGCCAGAGCAAAGGGAACGATCAGAGGCAGGCAGAAATTAAACGAGCCATTTGAACCGAGCATGTTTGGGCTTGGTGCGATCACGTAGCTGCTAGTGCAGCTCGTCTCTGTTCTCCTCGGTAGTGATCTTATTGCACTCACGAACCCGGTGGATTTTTTTGCACTTAGGCCGCGATCCTGTCGGCAGTCGTTGGGTAGATGACTGATTGCCAAACAACGCCACGGCCTTGTGGCCTGCCAAAATCCCCATGGTATTGCTCGATGGCGGCTGGGATGATCGCGACCTTTGCGACTTCTTCTTGGTCTTGTAAGATTCCTTCTTAGACAGCTTCTTGTCATGCTCCAAATAGTCACGCTTGGTAGCCTTGAGGCGTTGAGACTGTCGCTATTATTCAGCAGCATTCCCCACGGTAAGTTCAAAGCGGTCGTGGGTCAGCTGCGGCGAGCTTGCGAGCTTAGCGTACACACTGCTTAACTTCAGCCGTCATCGCAGCTGGGTGTAGCGAAGCCACTTGTCGATTGCACTTCTCAGCTTCCGCTCAGTCAGGCCATTGGGGAGTACAACTAGGCAAAACGTGTTAAGCAAATCCTGCACCCTGACGTCCACGTCGTCCTCAGTCATGTCGAAACGTAGCTTGATCTTGAGTAGTGCCTTGTTGTCATGCAAAGTGCCGTTCTAGACGCTCCCAGCTATGTGGTCAAGCCCCGCAATCAGCATCCCTTCCGTCACATCCGCCGAATTGCGATTTAGCTGTAACTCACAGAACGTGTCCAGTAGTTCTGGGTCGAGCGATTCAGTGATGGGGCGTGAGCACGGCGTCGTTGCCCTCACCAGGACTCTGTAGCAGGCTTGCCAGTTTTGCCACGTATTCCTAACGGTTGATCGTTCACTTGGATAGGAACTCGTGGGGGATGCTCATAATCTTCGGTGACAGCCCAGTGGTATAGCCCCGTAGTTATGCCGGCTCCAATGTGCAGCCAGCACACGAACTTGCTGTGCCAGCATTCTGGTGATCAAAAGACTCACGACCCTCAACATTTTCCACACCTCCACCGGTCGGACGGCGCGCAGCCTATTCTTGATATCCAGTAACAATTCGCTGTACTCAGGGTCTGCTCGACGTCGCGCGCTTCGAATCTCTCTCGCACCCGGGTCAATACACTTCTGATGGTACCGGTTAGTTTCCACCTCGATATTTTGCCACAGGTTCGGAGGCATAAAGAGGAAAAGCAGCGCAAGGGGTCTTCTGCAAGATTCAGTACGGCATCAGTTGGTCCATATGACCTTCATACAGTCCTGCATACGTTGGATCGGGTCCAAACTTCGCTGGATCTACAGATAGATCTATGAAGCGATCGTACTTCTGGATCGCACGTAGAGAACTTAAGATCCAATTTGCAATGAGGGACGCCGATACGGCCCAGCATAACGCTTTAAACGCCGAGTTTGGAGGTACAATGGGTTCATAACAATTAAGTGTTTCTTCCATGTCATGAAAAAGCCTACCAAGTAATTCAAGGGTTTCCATCGAGAGTCGCGACTTTGATCATGTTCACCATGTATGGCATATGCTTATCGCACAGTGATAGCGCGTATCCCTGGCAGCTGATAGCCCTCGAGGAAAATGGCTTAAACCCCTGTATTTGCGCACTACATGTGGTCGTTGTGGCTTACTGGTCGGTTTAGCACGTGTCAAGTGTACACAACTCCGAGCGGGTTTGCTTCCACTAGTAATCCGGAGACGACTTTCAACGCACTACTCAATCGCGACTACACGCTCAGACGTCGTCTTTGTATGCGCGGTCTGCTGAAAAAACTACGGAATTGCTGTCGGCCAGCTCGCGGGCGTTCGGGCGGCGCCCCTTGAACAGGCTCAAGAGCAGTTTTAGGAGCGCTTAAAAACGTTCAGACCGGGAAACCTGGGTGCTGGGGTCATTATCGCTCCAAACAAGCACTCGAAGACAGACGTTGCACTGCCGGTTCAGATGGGACCTAACTACGCACGCGTGGAGGTAGATGGACAACCCTGGGGCGGCCGGTTTGTGAATATATACCATCATTAGTGATGTGGATGCAATTGCATCTACGCGTTTGGGGTTTGTATCCACTTACTTGTTGCGATCCACCCATGGACCACATCGACATTATCGGTGGAGAACTGTAGGTGAGCCAGATGAAGCGAAAAGGCGGGCTCGGAGCTACAGAAGACGAGGCCATTGACGAAAGACCTTCAAGACAGGATCTCACTTTCTGAGAGCCTCGCATACGGTAATGCCAGTTCCAACATCATCATGCATGTTAGAAAATTGATTATGTTCCTCTTGCACCTGCACACCACGTGTTCGCTTATGTAACCCTTCCTCGCGTGTAGATGTACGATAGCGTTTAAGAATAACTTTGAACATCACCTTCCATCGAGTAGCCTATTTTCTTTGTCTTGGGTGTCAACCCATAACTCGAAGAATCATAAATGGAGCCTTGCACCTGGTGCTGCAATACCTGCTTTCATTTGAGTCAGCCAGGTCGCTACACTCTCACATCGATCGGTTCCACCCAACAATCGTCACAACCGCGCTGGAACAAGATCTATTTGATAAAGTTTACCGTAAGTTGCGCTCGAGCTTTCGCACTTTAGATTATAACTAGCACCACTTCTACTGTCGTTCTCTGTATTTCAACGGCAGTTATATGTGGAACGTACGCGTGGCTCATGAAGCGCACCACCAATCCGCCCTCCAAGACCTTGATGCAAACAAACTTCCCGTCTCAGAAGATTCGTTTAGCAGCTTAGTGTAGCCGCTGTTCTGCTCCATCGTCTCCGAGATCTGTCCTTCCACGAGCGCTGTGTAGCCGCACAAGCGCACAACATAGTCTCCAACACTGCCGCTGATTTCTAAAATCATAATTGTGAAGGAACCGAGGCCAACACGGTCGGTTTCATCCTGGTTCAGCGTATAAAATGTTCAGGGAGCGTTGCCGCAAGCGGCGTATAGTGAACAGTACAGAATGTAGTGGGAGCTGAGTTGCTGCGCATATCCGTAAACCAGCCACCAACACGGTGGCGCGGATCTCCATCACCAGCATCTGTGAACGAAATTCCCTCTGGCGTTTGGCATACATTGACGTACCTCCCGTTGGGTGGCCATGGTATTCCCACCTCAATAGGATCAAGGTTGCTCTGAGTTCAACAAACGACGGTCGGAGCGCATGAAATACACGGAAACGTGGAAAAGGGTTGCATTGTCTTACTGTTCTTCGCCATCAGTGTGTCATAAGGTATATCTGCGTGCCACGCCGCGTAACTCCACGCTTATGATGATTATATCGCTTGCGATACCGTCCCACATACCATGATCATGTTCGCTTTTGTATCTGGTGCAGTATATTGGCATGTTCCCTGAGAGAAGAGAATATTTTAGATAACCATCCGCTACTGCTAGTTCCAAAGCGTGTTGGAGTCTCGGTTGTCGTACCTTGTTGTACCTTTGCTCTTACAAGCTTCGAGCCCGACCACTCTAGGTTCTCCGACGTAGTCCGGCGACATAATTGCAATACTCGTAAGGTTGGATGCCTCTTCAGCCTTGTCGGCCTCATCAATAGCTCCAACGTGCTACACAGTATTTGCCAAAATTTCACAAGCAGTGTCTGCCTCGGTTTTGGGCGCAACCTGAACCTAGCGACACCGTATATCGTGTGGCGGGAGCTGGAATGGCAGGTGCTTCGAAACCACATCTAAAATCCCTTCTCTAAACGACACACTTGATCTGTTCATTCTAGGAAATTTTAAAACCTAGTCCTGTAGCGCACTGCTTCATGAACCTCTCCAGGACATCTTCGTCCATAATAGAGGAAAACGTTTATCTTTGTTTGGCCATTGAAAAGTTAACCAAATGTTATTTAAGGCTAAGAATGAGAACGCCACAACAAATGGTTGATAATAGCAACATGTGCCGCTTGTGAATGATTTCGGGAACGCAATTGCCAGATCCAAAACGACCCTTGGCAAAGCCCATCGCAGGTTGATTGTGCGCGATCACCAACAAGTGGTTGTGAGGTATGTCACTGATCAAGTAGTTCCTGTCGCTACTGTCTTTCCCTGAGAATGGATATCTCCAGTAATGCCTTCGGTTTCGCAGAGATCAAACGAATACAGGCATTAAAAACAGATAATCAAAGGCAACACGGTTTGGTCGATCCCGTCTGGATGACGACGGTGTTATTTGAGCCCAACGTTGCACAAAAACTCTGCATATTGTAGACGGATCTAGCTGCTATCAAGAACATAGGATGTACAGAGATCAAGTGTTATATGGGAGCGAGACAGTGTCGATCGGGCAACCGTTAAAGACGAATGGCTGGTGGTTGTATAATCTCACGATATCATTCACTGGAAAGTAGTTTAAGGAGCAGTTGACGAATTTCAATGGTTTTGGTTGTGAATGGTTTGGCAATTCAAATTATGTAGTAATTGCGAGTTAACGCTGGCTTCGCCATTGCGTCTTTATGGACAGCTTCTCTGTTGGGTGTTCAACCGCTGCGGAAGTTGTTAAATTTTGGCGTGCATCTTGCGGAGCAAGAATTCATCGTGACGATTGGATTTCATTTGGCAATACATTTCAGACAATCTTTCGGTTGTTGTATAAACGACTAACGTTGCAGTAGCGGTAGTGACAGTATTAGTTTTATATCCGAAATGTTCAATTTACAAAAAGACAGTAAAAACTGGAGAATCAATAAAAGCGACCTAACTGCGCCAAATTAATAAGTGGTTTGATCTCCAAAATTATGGGCCCCTACTTTTCGTGCGATTCAAGGCTGAGTGGTGAGATACATAATTTTACCATGATCACAATTACCAGGATTGCAAATACTTGAGGACACCACAACTCGTGATAAGTGTTTTGTGGTAAAGTGGAAAGGAATGTAATTTCCATATTACACGTAGAAGCAAAATAGTGAAGACATCCTAATTTTTTGTTGAAGTTATACATCACCCACTCCATCGCTATCACCTCTTTCTTCATTTTCCTCTACGTAATTCTGGCTGGCAGAATGCAAGGCACGAACGGTGTCTGGGTTCAATGAACAGTCCTTTCTTGTGATAACATTACCTCTATCAGAAACCTCGCTTAGATAGAACGATGTCACGGTAGAATTCAACCACTTCCGAGCAAATGATTCCATAAAAGGATACCTTCCTCTTCTATTCTTTGACCACCAATCCAAATGGGTTTTAGTTGCAGGCGTGTCGTGCGCATCATTTAAGTAAAACGTGAGTTCGGACTCATACTTCGCTTTAATTTTCCACTGACAACAGCAAGCTTCTCCAATACATTCATCCATAACTGAAGGACATTAATATATAAGAAATCACTCCAGAGAGCATTGAAATGAATCGAATTCATTCGAAATTAATGCTAGAATTGGGTTGTGTGACTCACCTTAGACCGCGGTCCGGTGACCGGTTTCGACCGCCACGCTTAGGATGGTGAACTCGAGACGGCACGGATGGCTGTAAGCATGAACTAGGTAAAGAGTTATTAATCTAGAGTCTTTCTTACTTCTCAATACACGACGGTACCCTCAGCGTCTAACAATTAAAAGCTGTATGAGAGATAAAATTCCAAAATGTTGACTGTTGATTAAACGAAGGGGAGATATGTCGCTCTAGTCATTCCGACATCGCTAACAGACGTTGTGTCCTTGCTCAATCTCGTGTGTGAAATTCGGAAAACTTTTTTTCATTCTCTCACCGGCTACTTTCCATTTACGTAGGTTTAATTGTATTCTCTGTTGCTTAATTGCATTCTCTATGGTTCACTTTACAAATTATAATTCAATGTGCGTGTATCATTTAGTCTGTTGTCGTATATATCTGGTTTTTGCCAGGCCAATTCGAACACTAATACATCTGGTGCATGTGACTTACGTAATCTAATATCGATGATATTTGGGTTGATCAATTCACTAGTACAACAAGTACGACAAATAAGCTGTATTAATATAACCACAGAAACTAGTGCAGCGCATGGTCGACGGTCACAACTGTATTTACCATGCAGCCCCCAACCAAACGCGTCAAGTGTGAAGAGATGGAATTTCTGGAAGACATGCTCAAATTCATCCAGCGGTTCACCGAAGTGCAATACACACAGTAGCTCCAGTTTCGAGGGAATCACGGCGGACCGTTATCCATAATCCGCTCCTAACCGAAATTGACGGCATGGTTAGCGAGTCTGTTTTTCTATCGCAACTGACGCTGATGTAATGGAATGGGCAACTCCTGCGATGTGGTCATCAGCTCACACTTTCTTCCAAAACAAGCGTTATTCAATTGAACAAGATGGCCGCCGCATTGCTCGGGCACCTTTTCGAATTTCAACACGAGTTGCTTGTGTTTGACTGTTTCACGGATACGCTAGACATAGGTGATGGTTAGTGGGTATTATTTTCTCGTTACGACAATTTTTCGGACTGCCTCCCGCATGTTGCTAGGTCAAAATGAGAGTGTCTTAGGGGTGACGGATGGAACCTATTAGTTGCACTTTGGTGGGTGGACCCTCGTTTCCTTCGGAACGTTCGGTATACGTTACACCGCTAAGCAAAAGTATCGAAAGAAGTTCTATCCCATCGTATTTATGTTTGTCCGAACAGCAACAACATTTGCCTATGCCCGAATGTTTTCCGTTTGCAAAGAGCGCTGTCAAGAATTTTTCGAAAGTACCATGAATCTGCATTTGGCTCTATGGATCATTATGATGCGATCGCTAACACTTTCCGAGAGGTGTGGCCTCGTATCAAGCTGTTGAATGGTTGGTCTCGCCTTGAACAAAAGTCACGAGAGGAGAAAGCCCTTTTGTCTGATCGTGAGCGACACAACGATATTATCAGATCTCAAATAAGATACTTGAGTCAAGCAAGATCACTAGACAAATTCATGGCTCTTTCTGAGCTGGTAACACAAAACTGGGCGGATTTGGGAGAGGATGAATATGCGCAGTAGTTGGACAGCGACTATCTCACAGATCCATGGGAGCTTTGGTTTTACGCAGCTAGTGGTGGTTGTGGAGGTGTACCGAATCCAAACCCTATCAAAGCTCGCCATCGAACAACTAAATCAACCGCAATAAACCATTCACGTGCTGCAACTGGTCACGTCCTAGTGTCGACTTTACTTTAAGTCCTAGTTGGATGTGCCATAATTATTGGATCGGATCCCATTAGACATTAAGCACCCGTACCTGTGTCAGCGG
The DNA here is from genome assembly GCA_008079305.1 of Phytophthora palmivora. Taxonomy (NCBI): domain Eukaryota; phylum Oomycota; class Peronosporomycetes; order Peronosporales; family Peronosporaceae; genus Phytophthora; species Phytophthora palmivora. Next base: position 266,162 of record VOQZ01001244.1, on the reverse strand, counting down.
AAATACTTGAAAAAACATCGAATTTGTGTGTGGATGCCAATCACTACCCAAGACACACCCGAAACTCACAGATAGCGTTAGCTAAAATCGTAATATACTACTTCAACACAGACTACTACAGTGTCCGAGATGATAATGCGAATGGCTTTTCAGTAAGCGCTGCTAGGACACAAATGCCTGCTCGTTCTCTTCAAAAGAGGTTACGAGCCAATGAAGCGGTCAAAAACATCCAGTTGCGCTATCTTTCGCTCAATTGCGTTGTGATTCAAGAGCGTATCGCGTACGCGCATGACCGGAACAGCTCGGCTTGGCCTCACGAAGCCGTGCAGACTCTCTTGAAGAAATTACGCTGCGAAAAAGACTTTTATGTTCGCGTAAAACTCTCGTAAAAACTGAACATGGGGGTGTTGCTGGTGCGACTTCGGTCACCACCCATCCCGTCATCCCATCGATGACAGCGAGCCTGAAGCTGAGCACCAAGAATGATGACAAGATTAAGACATTAGATCGAGTAGACAAGGGCGAGTCGGTCGCCGTCATAGCACACTCTTATGGTGTCACGCGTGTGACAATTTGGCGGTGGAGGAAACAGCAGGCAGCTTTACAGGCTGCAAAGTCGACGAAAGTGTTTTTAGGTAGAAAGGTGCAGGTGACGGCAGTATCGGCAGATATCGAGAAATGGTAACGAGCATATTCTGAATCGATATACTCGTATATCAAACACGTATTATTACAGATTACTGGGCTGGGTTAGCCATATGCGTGGACCAAAGTACTTCTTTATAATAATTGAATGCATCAGATATTGCTCGCGCGTATTTCGATCCATCTTTTGTGGAATCGAGAAGTCGCGATGAGGTGAAAATGTACATTTTTCACTTTCTACGTCGTAACCGTCTTACATACAGAAGGACCACGCATCGTGGACGCGAACCACGTCCTGACATGCAGGTATGCATAAATTTTTAATGTTTTAAAGGTAAGTTAGTACTAGCAGTAACTTTAATACAGATTGTTGCTGATCGTTTCTCTGAAGCGATACTTCATCACATCGAGAGCAACGCTTTCTTTCCTGTGGGGATGAGAAACCGATATGAGTACATACAACATGGATCAGACATCAGTGTGTGTCGATATGAATCCACATAGTACGATCGATTTTGTCGGTGCGCGAACAGTTGACGTTAACCAAGGCATGTATATTAATGAAGTGTCTAATTCTAATCAATAACTATGTGAAAACCAAGCAAGATGTCCAATTTATTTGCTAATCGATCGATTTAATGACCTAATAAGAACGATATGCTATATTCTCTGGATTTTAATCCAGAGTTTCTACAGAGAGGTCATTCTACCCAAAATAACTTTGGAATATTATATACTGGATACCCAAAATAAAAACTTAATACAGTTGCTATGTATAGAACTTGTCAAAAAACAAAGACTGATACATTAATATGTTTTTTTAAATTTTTTAGACAAGTGGGGGTTATTCTTCTGTTTTCTTATATATGCACTATATCAAAATATTCTAAGTGATAGGTTGAATACATCATTGATACCATCGAACCTGCTGTTTTAGATAGCCGCTGGATATTTAAAAGGTCCCAGTGAATGTTACTTGTGGCGGCTACCTGCAACATCAAAACCCAAATCACCCAGGAATGTTGTCTGAACCGCACGGGTTTAAACAGATATTGTGACAATCCCGCGAAAAAACCACAGCTTATAGACCCTTCTGTGATTAAGTGGTTGCATGATTCAAATGTGCAGCACGCATTATAGGCTGCATGCTATGCAGTGGTTGCACTCGCACAGACACACGCCACGGAAAGAAAGGATGCACGACACAGGCAATGAACTGGGCTGCACAATGTATAGCTATTTGGTAACTCAATTTTAGAGAAATGTAAAGATCATCATGCCTCAGCGTTCGTTCACTGTGGTTGTGCAACAAGTCCCCTTAGTTCCTGCTTTCGCTCTCACCAGTGAAAAATGCCAGGGCCTAACAGTGATAAAGATTATTCTTGGTCCATTGCGGTATTCAACACGGCATTCTCCTCAGCGTTCGTCATTTTACGTCGCTGTCACTCGAGTGAAAACACTGTGTCAGCTGTATCTTATGGAGCCGTTATCGCTAAGTTTTCTTAAGTATTTCACTCCGCTGCAAGATACAATGCAGGAGAATTCGCGCCTAGAAGATTTAGAATCCGGCAGCGATTACTAGTGTGTTCTCAACCCGCTAATCTTTTTCAATCGCATTTTTCAGCGAAAACATGTTTAGTATCTTGTTGCTGAGAATTTTAAGATGTAGGTGTCACTTACTCTCGATGATATTGATGTACCTCGAATTGTCACAAGCATTTCATCTGGTTCAGAACGCCTAGTTGTATTCAATCCAGAGCTTCCCCGTGTATACCACGGTATTAGTATAAACGGAGCGCAGGGGAACTAATTAAACACCGGCTGTCCGATTTGTACTTCGTTTTATAAACTCCTATCTTGTTTATATATACATGATCGTCGTGCAATGCCATGACTGGGTTTTCTGTGGATTCGGCACTTATATAAACGTCATGGAGATAAGTTGTGGTAAAAGTAGGCGAGTGCAGCCACTCGCACCTGACTAGTGTCTATGTTCAAGATGCCGATTTTGAGAAGATCGACGGCTTCGAAAAAGTTTATTGGGTAAAGCAAAACGATTCAGTAGAGGACTAGCGGTTTATTCTGTCGCGACAACTCGTATATAAGGCTCTACGTAAAAGGTAAGTCAGCATACAAAACTAGCGCAGCTTGTTCCACTTCCAAGTCCCCCCAACATGCACGTTATGTTTGCATAAGGGAAGACTAACTACAGCAAACAGAAGACTTCCGATGGTCTAAGTACGTGTGCACCTTCACATGGATGCTTCAAAGGGAGTTAAATAAAGCCCACAGCTGCCGTCTATACAAACTCGGATTTCTTCTCCGATTTAACAGCTTCTACCATGATTTGTATTCTGATTTACATATTACAAAGCCTCAGTTTATTTGCATACCCTTAACCTAAAACTGCCAATTAGCGTCCGATTTTGACAGGACAAAGCATTCAACGATCACAATAATCTATTCGATTTATGTTGTCAAGAAGGCGCCTCCACCTGCCGCGGTGTACCAGTAGATACCGGTACGACCTTCACTCAGTGGCACCGCAAGCATTCCCGTGATTACGTGAAGCTGATTACGGGACAAGTGTTTACGCTACAGGCGTGCGTGGGTACAAGATTGTGGGTACAAGATGAGCGTCGACGTGGCAGTCGCTGATTGGCTGGGGTAGCTCAGTATCCAGTTAGGAATCCAGTAGTGCGTATCCAGGTAGGACATCCAGTAGGCTTAGAGGTAGCAGGCAGATTGCGAACTAAGGACCTAAATCAATCACTTTGCATTTTATCATCTAGTGCTCAAACGATCTTGACTTTTGGTTATGAGCCAAGCCCCGTTTTCCCTGCTCAAGACTCCGACTAAGCCTTCGCCATGGACTCTGCCTCGACGACGACCTCCCGCATCAACAAGTTCGACGGAACCAACTTCCACACGTGGAAGTTCAAGATGCGCATGGTGCTTGAGGAGCGCGACCTGTGGGAAGTGACAAGTGGAAAGATCAAGCTGGAGCACCGCAGTACTGCGCTGGGCCAATCGACATTCAAGAGGAAGTCTCGCAAGGCGCTGGCGACCATCTGTCTCGCGATGGAGGATTCGCAGTTGCCGCTGGTTCGGTCGGCCAAGGATGCGTATGATGCATGGTCAAGAATGGAAGGACACTTCGAGAAGAAGAGTTTGGCCAACAAGCTCTTCCTTCGTCGACGTTTCTTCACGACGATGATGGGCGAAGGTGATGATGTGCTGGAGCACATTAACAAGGTCAAGACGCTGGCGGAACAGCTCGACGCGGTGGGCGCTCCGGTCAGCGAGGACGACTTGGTGATCACGCTTCTGGCAAGTCTGAGTGAGTCGTACCAGTTCCTCATCACGGCGTTGGAGTCGAGAGCCGACTCGCTGACATGGGAACTCGTGACGTCTCGGCTGCTGCATGAGGACTTGTAGCGCAAGGAACAAGGTGGCGGTACTGAAGGAACCGCGCACGGTCAAGCATTCATGACAAGCGGTAACGGGAAGAGCAAGGGACGACAGGCGCAGAAGACCAGTGCCTGCCACTATTGTGGCGAACAAGGACATTGGATCGCCAAGTGTCCTGTACGGATCCGTGAGAACGCGAAGCGGCAGAGGCCGCAACGAGCGAACGTCGCCGATGATGATGAAGACTGCGGCGACTACCTGTTCTCGGTTGGTGGTAGGACCTCCAAGTCGAGTGAAGTTTGGCTGGTCGACTCGGGTGCAACGCAGCACATGACGTACTCGAAAGAGTACATGAAGAACTACAAGAAGATGACTCCGGTGGACGTGCATCTCGCGGACGACGGAGTGGTTCAAGCGGTCGGCAGCGGCGACATTGTCATGTCAATGAAGACTCCACGCGGGATCAAGAAGGGTGTGCTCACGAAGGTGTGGCACATCCCCAAGTTGTCGCGCAACCTGTATTCGGTCGGGAGATTCACCAAGGATGTTGGGCCCGTGACGTTCGAGCGCGACGGGTGCTTCGCCGAGACGAAGAAGATCAAGTGGCGGTATGGAGCGCGTGAAGGCAAGGGACTGTTCAAGCTGTGCCTGACTCCGATCATGCCTGACGAGGCCAATGTGTCGATCCGAAGGATCGCAAAGGGGACACCACGTCGTACCTCTGGCACCTTCGACTTGGTCACACTGGCCATGGCGGTCTAGACGCCATCGTCAAGAAGGGTTATGGGGTTGGCATCAACATGACGGCTGTGAAGCAGTGGGAGTTGTGTGATGGGTGTGCACTTGGCAAGCAAACGCGAGTGAGTTACATGCCCAAGTCGCCAAACCACGCCAAGAAACTGTTTGAATTCATCCACAGTGATGTCTGTGGTCCCATGAAGACGCCGACGTTCAGTGGCAAGAAGTACTTCGTCACGTTCATTGACGAGTACTCGCATTTCTGTGTGGTATACTTGCTGCGGAACAAGTCGGAGGTGGCTGCCAAATTCGCTGAGTTCGTGGCGTTCGCTGAAACTCAGACGGGTGGTCGCGTGAAAACTCTCCGTGTGAAGCAACTTCGCAGTGACAATGGTGGCGAGTACAAGTCTCGTGAGATGGCCAAGTTCTGCCGAGAGCGTGGGATTGTGAAGAAGTTCACACCGCCGTATACGCCTCATCTGAACGGAGTGGCGGAACGGATGAACCGGACGTTGGTGGAATATGCGCGCTGCATGTTGGAGCATGCCGGACTGTCCAAGTCATATTGGGGTGAAGCGGTGATGACAGCGACGTTTCTTCGGAATCGCTGTCCGACACGCGCTACCAGCCACGGCAAGTCTCCGCACCAAGTTTGGACGGGCAAGAAACCGCTGCTGTCCAACCTTAAGGTGTTCGGATGCCATGCGTATGTGACGGTCCCGAAGGAGAAACGCACCAAGTTCGACGCTCGGTCGGTGCGTTGTCGGTTTCTCGGGTACTCGGAGCACGAGAAAGCGTATCGGTTTGAAGAGATCAAGAGCGGTCGTGTGATAGTGAGCCGCGATGCGCAGTTCACGGAAGACGTCTTCGACGGTGGGAGACGCAACTTTGGTGAAGATGTGGTCGTGGACCTTCGCGTTGAAGATGCCACAGACCAAGAAGAATCGTCTGAGCCAGAAGAAAGCAAGGAAGAAGAAGCTGCGCAGGACGAAGACGTCGAGCCTGGCAGCAAGCGACACCAGCGGACTAGGTCGTTAGAGGAAGCGGTGGAGATCCCAAGGTCTAAGCGGCATAGTCGGTCACAAGCGCTGGATGAGCTGTCAGCCATCGCAAATGAAGAAGGCTTCGACGCGGCCTTCGTTGTGGATTCAGTGGGAGAAATGCTGACCACGTTCACGTCGGCGATGGAATCCAGCAACGCGGCCAAGTGGAAGGAAGCGTGTGATTTGGAAATCAACTATCTTCGCAAGAATGAAACATGGGTGTTGGTGGCGTTGCCCAAGGGACGCAAGGCGATCAGCTGCAGATGGGTGTTTCGGATCAAGGAAAACCAGGCTGGAGAGATTGAGCGGTTCAAGGCACGACTGGTGGCCAAGGGATTTTTGCAGAAGTACGGCATCGACTACGAAGAGACCTTCGCGCCGGTGGCCAAGTTCACGTCAATCAGGATCTTACTCAGCCTGGCAGCCAAGTACAACCTTACGGTACACCAGATGGATGTAAAGACGGCGTTCCTGAACGGGTGGTTGGATGAAGACATCTACATGGTGCAGCCGGATGGCTTTATTGACGAGGCGCACCCAGACTTCGTGTGCAAGCTCAAGCGTTCGCTGTATGGTCTCAAGCAGTCACCGCGAATGTGGAACCAGACCATCGACAAGTTCATGCTGGAGCTGGGGTTCAAGAAGTGCGAAGCGGATCACTGCATCTACGTGAAGCGGAACGACCAAGACATGATCTTCGTGGCGCTGTACGTGGACGACTTGATCCTCGCAAGCAACAACGACGAACTGCTCAAGTCGACCAAGGAGGCACTTATCAATCGATTCGAGATGACGGATATGGGTCAGCTCAAGTACTTCCTCGGCATGGAAATTGATCAAGATCTTACGGCTGGAAAGGTGTCGGTGCGGCTGACCAAGTTTGCGAAGGACATCCTGGAGAAGTTCAGCATGGAGAAGAGCAACCCTGTCAAGACACCTCAAGACCCAGGACTCAAGCTGATCAAGGCCATGTGCGAAGGAGGTTGCAAGCACGAAGAAACCATGGCGAAGGTGCCGTACTGGAATGCAGTCGGCTGCCTGATGTACCTCATGGTGGGGACTCGACCAGACCTTGCAGCCGCAGTGGGAGTTCTCAGTCAGTTTGCCGCCGATCCGTGTCCGACACACTGGCAAGCGCTCAAGAGGGTGTTTCGCTACATCCAAGGTACGAAGACTCATGGCATCGAGTTTCAAGCGAGCAGTGAGGAAGGACTCCAAGGTTATTCGGATGCAGATTGGGCCTGCGACATCGAGTCTCGACGGAGTACAAGCGGCTACGCGTTCATGATGAACGGCGGATGCATCAGCTGGAGAAGCAAGAAGCAGCGGACAGTGGCGCTATCATCGACGGAGGCAGAGTACATGGCGTTGACGGAAGCGACACAGGAGGCTATCTGGCTCAAGGCGTTCCTGTGCGAGATCGGCGAGATGAAGACCAAGTCGGCAGTCAAGATCTACGAGGACAACCAAGGCTCCATCGCGTTGGCCAAGAACCCGGAGTTCCACAAGCGCACCAAGCACATCGACATTCGCTACCACTTCGTGCGCGAGAAGGTTGAAGACAGCCAAGTGGTGTTGGAGTACTGCTCGACAAAGGATATGCTGGTGGACTTGATGACCAAGCCGATCACCGTCGTGCAGTTCGATATCCTTCGGAGCAAGCTCGGGATACAAGGCGCCATTACGGCCGAGTCGAGTGGGAGTGTTGTCAAGAAGGCGCCTCGATCTGCCGCGGTGTACCGGTAGATACCGGTACGACCTTCACTCAGTGGCACCGCAAGCATTCCCGTAATTACGTGAAGCTGATTACGGGACAAGTGTTTACGCTACAGGCGTGCGTGGGTACAAGATTGTGGGTACAAGATGAGCGTCGACGTGGCAGTCGCTGATTGGCTGGGGTAGCTCAGTATCCAGTTAGGAATCCAGTAGTGCGTATCCAGGTAGGACATCCAGTAGGCTTAGAGGTAGCAGGCAGATTGCGAACTAAGGACCTAAATCAATCACTTTGCATTTTATCATCTAGTGCTCAAACGACCTTGACTTTTATTTATACAGCCACAACACAGGATTCCTTTCGCGCAACTGTGTATCTATGTGCATCTGGTACATGTCACAAGATGCGACCAATGGTTGTATTTGCAGGGACTCCAGGAGCAGTTGTACACAACGAACTTAAGCAAGATAGGGACTATGACTGGGATAAAGTCTATTACACGGTTCAAGCAAAGGCGTACTGCGACCAAAAGGTGGATTTACAATGTGTGGGCCACTGATATTCAAGGTTCAAGCGTCTTAGTTCTTGATAGCCTTAAGACGCACAAGATGGAATGCATTCGGACGCGATTAGTTGCACATGCGCACATAAGCGTCGTTTACGTACCCCCATGTATTACAGGGCTGTCGCAACCCATGGATGTTTCCTTGATGAAGCCTTTCAAGGACAGGGTCAGAGATATCTACATGAAGTATGTAATCCAGAATGGTATTTTTACGGATGCAGCTCAAAAGCGGTGGTATATTGCTAAATCAGTCCTACAAGCGTGGGAAGAGGTCAAGGAAGTCGCTATTCGCAACGGTTTTCTGAAAGCAGGACTAATTGCAACAGATCCGCGCGATCTGGAAGGTGTGTTCACAACAGGCATGCCACCTCCTGAAGGAATAGTTGAGCTGACATAATAAATAATAAAAAATAGTGTTCTCGTGAGGTCGGAGGTTGGTGGTAAGATGGGGTGTCACTTTATGAGTTTGGTCGTGATGACATAAAAAGACAATTTTTACCATGGACGAACATCGTACCAAGTGTTACATGATCGCCGTTATATACGGTACAAGTGCTACCAAGTGTGACGGGGTCACACGAGCACCTTGCTTGAGGAAGCGTGCTATTAAGAGTATACAAACTCTACGTGAAAGACAGTTCACTAGTCCCTGGTCTGGGGAGACTTACCGTAATCTTGGTGTTAAGTGTCACCCCCCACCTTCAGGCAAATCACAAGAACAGGATAAGTTCAACATTCATATTCATATGGTAAAATAAGTAGTATAGACAGTTCATTTAGTCGCAATTATGTTGTCTACCTACACTTCAGCTTGAACAATGAACCGCTCAACAATGTCGTCGTCCCAGCAAACCTGACCAACATCAGTATCGAGCCATGAAAGTGTATGCAGTTCTTCTACCAGACTATCTTCCACCTCGTTCGGCTCCACAGGTTTGCTCGGGGTGTTGTAACGTCCATCAAACATAAGGTAAATGTGTTGAAACCCTCTTTGAACTGTCGTTCTGCTAAGACCACTCCATGCAGTATGTAACCATCGTAGAACACGCACTCGATCTGGCGCAGTAAGCTTAGGCACCTTCTCCTCTCCCCGAAACAAAACCTGTGTGCACTCGTCTTTCAAATATTCAGTCCAAAACGCCCGCATGCGATCTTTTAGAGGCTTATTCGAAGAGATGTCAGCAGGCTGACAACAGTGCGTATACCCAGGAGGTACACGCTGCAATACAACATTCTTTTCAGCTACAAAGGCGATGATTTCATCGGTCCAGTGAGCGCTGAAATCGTCCCAAATTAACATGACATGGTCATCAGTAGCACAACGATCGCCAAAAAAATGCTCCAAGAACTTTAATGATAGCTCAGCATTCCACCATCCCTTTCCATTCGCGTAAATATTGGTATGTGTTTCCATTTGTAGTTTTTCGATATCAAGCCACATTCCTCGACTAAATCCATGTCTTAACCGCGTGTTTTCTACACGGGTGTCATCTTTTTTTGATGGTCGCATCTTAACAATAACCCACGGGTCATTTGTGACCTTCGTTATCTGCAATTAACATTGCGGTTAACCGCTCTTTGCTTTTCCTCCACATTTTACCCATACAGTTTTAGTTCCCCGTTGATCGATAGTGTGCTTCGGTACATATTCAAAAAATATAGCGGTTTGGCCGGCGTTGTATATCTTTGTAATTCCTTCGTCGACTACACGACGTCGCACTGTTGCAGTGAATTCTCTTGCAACTTCAACAGAATCTTCGGCAGATACTTGACCTTGGCATGTTTTTGCCCTAAGGGAGAGGCTGTACCGAGTTAAAGTATGAATGCATCCAGGTGTGTGAAGCTGCAAAAACAGATCTAGGAATATCATAGAGTTCTGCAATAGATAATGTGGCGAAGTGGTTCTGCGAAATCGCAAGATCGCAGGAGTCCTCTTGCACACTGCGCCCGAACTGCCGACTAACGGAGGGGTTACTCCGATCTTCCGTGAAGTTACTTGATCTCACCTTGTATACCCGTTGGTGGGACTAGATCGCTCCTCGGGTGATCTCGATTAGACGCGCTTGTTGTCGATCTTGCTGTCTGACAGGACAGCGGGAGAGGTGGCAGCAGCGGGGATACTTCTACTCGCTGCGCCGTGTGGTTATCGAGCTTCGATCTTGGTTGTACTTGGTCGATCTTGTTCTGACCAGTGTCGATCTTAGCTCGGGGGGTCTTGTGGTCGGTGTGTGACCTTTATCCAATAGTTCCAATACTTGCTTGCCGCTTCCTATAGCGGGGTCTTGAGATTTGAGGGTTGACGAACGTCCAGCCAAGCAATCTGGGCGTAGGGGTTCCACTTAGTGTCGATCTTGATCCTGCGTGACGTCGGGAGGGCCAATCTTGTATATCCCTACCCGGAATAGCGAAAAAGAAGGAAGACTTGTGTAGTAGAAGGTAAAAACAACTCTGAATTAATGGTTAATGTCCTATGCTTCCCATCTGTGGCTATCCATAATGCACTGGCTCCATAATACCTATAATAAAGCTAAGATCGATATTTACCTGTCAGGATCGATATCGCGTGGGTACAATCGTCTTGGACGGGGATGATGGCGCACGTATTCACTTGGTCATTATAGTGAATGTCACTATATCGAGGATCACCATAGAGAGGAGTTACTCGCGACCTTGATTGACGGGACATGATTGAAGTCGGAAAACTTCTTATCCGCTTCACCACAACCGTCCCCTGCACGAGCGACTGCCGCACAACGGTTTTCGCTCGCTGCATCGTAGTCCAGGTTCAATGCCAACTTCGCCTCGAGCCACACCTTCTAATAATGTTTTGCTGATGTAAGATCAAGACTTGTCTCCTCGTTCGACGTCACTGGCGCCTGAGATTGGTACGGTCGTCGATCTTCCATGCCTAAGATCTAGATCGACCGGGTCTGACAAATATAGATTATTCGCCATTTCGGGAGATTCAAACGGTCGTCGATCTTCCCTGTCCCAGATCTATTTTTCTCCTGCAAGATCATTGCCGCCGCCTTCAAGATCGTCGGATAGTCATACGTCAATCATTTCGCCCAACGTCGATCTTCCCTGTCCCAGATCTATTTCCTTCTGCAAGATCATTGCCGTCGCTTTCAAGTTCGTCAGATAGTCGTACGTCATCCCTTTCGCCCAATTTTACCAAGATCGACGCGATGAATTAGTCCATGAACTCGAGCACCGGCTACTTCCAAACCGCGTGAAGCTTATGACCCACTGCAGTCCACATCCCGTAGCACAGTCCACTAAAATGAGATCATCAATCTCAGTTGCTAAGCTCAAGATCAAGATCAACCGTTGTCGGTGGCCCAACAGCAGCTGCAGGTTCAGAGTCCAAGCTTGTGGGCTTCAACATCAGGTCAATGTACAGAATCGCCGTATCATCTGACTTCAGGAGGAACGAGATCAACTCCAAGAATGGTCGGATTGAACGAGATCAATCGGTGGCGAAATAACCTCCTGTGAGCGTCTAGATAAAAGTCGCGCTAGATCTTCATGCTTGTGGTAAGTACTTGGTATGGAATTTCCAGATCGCGACATTATACCCCTTCTCATTTTGGTCTTGTCTCAATGTCTCACGGCGACTTAGTTAGTCCCTGCTCAGAGGTTGGATCGTCCCAGATCGATCTAGAAACTTCTGCAAGATCGCACTTTCACTTTCTGAAGCCTCGTCACTTTAAGATCTGGTACCACAACGTGACCGCCGTTACATTAGCGGATGCACTGTCGGCCGTCGATCTAGCAGAACCTTGATGGCTAAAATAATAACGCTGAACTCTCGCTGATCATCCAGCATCACATATTCCACACCTCTGAGACGAGGTGTTAATGCGACATCCTCTGCGACGGGATCTAGCGTTGAAATAGTATAACCTGGCCAATAACCTTCATGCTCTTGTAAAACATTCCATATCCTTCGCTGTGATATCCTTTTTGCGGTACGTCGATCTTGAAATATCAACGTCTTCAATCTAGTGTCGCATGACCACTAGTCGGTTCACACACATCGTATACACCACTGTCTACCTGATCTACCGCCATCCGATAGATCCTCCACCTGTTCCTTCGTGATGTGACCAGGTCACTTCACGATCTCGCCTCCTCATGGCTCCTCATGTGATTGCATGACTTCGAATCGACTTCGATTCGTTCGATCTCGCAAATAGTCATACAGTAGAGCTCCACAATTAAGATCGGCTTCATCTACCCATGTCGGTTCGTCATATCCTTTCCAGTGTACCAAGAATTCACGTAATGTACGTCCATATCGCGTACGCTTCCCGGATCGCATGTCTACGATCTTTTCGACTTCATATTCGTCGGTATCTAGATCTCGTGTCCAGCTATCTTCAGGTAACAGTGCTTCATCAAAATCGAATCGATCTTGATCTTGTATTGTCAACCGCATCTGTGGGCGGTCCGGAACTTGTCGTACCGGCTTGATCTTGGAGACATGCACCACCGGGAAGAGTCGATATTCTGTACCGGTGATCTCCAGATGTACTGCGTGTTTTCCACCAGTTCCAACACACGGAAGGGGCCATGCCACATATGCGCCAACCTGCGCGCATATCCCTCCTTAACTCGATCTAGGTATAACCACACTTGAGTTCCAACTTCGATCTTGTGTGGTAAGACAGTTTCATTGTGTCGATCTGCCCTTTCTTGGATCGCATTTCGCAGTTTCTCGTTAACCTGCTCACGTGCTTGCTGATATTGCTTCTGGATACGGTATCGCCACCGACGGGGTCCACGATCTCGCCTTCTCGTTGATCCTAATGGTATCATTGCTTCCAACGTAGATCGTGGGGCCCAGCCGTGCAACAGATAGAACGGGGTATCTCCTCGGACGCGATCTTGGGCAGTATTGAGCGCGAAGGTGAGGCGCTCCGCATATTCGTCCCAATCTCGCTGATCGATATCTTCAACATACAGCTTGACTGCACGAGTTAACGTTCCCACCATCCGTTCGGTTGTACCGTTTGCTTGCGGGCGGTATGCCATTGTTGCTCGCTGTCTCTGTCCCACGATTTTGTTGAACGATCTGAAGAAGTCAGACATAAAACCGGGTTCTCGGTCATGTCGGATAGCCTCGCTGGCACCGAACCGGCGGAAAACACATTCCTCATAGTTCTCAGCAACAGTCTGAGCTGTCCTTGATGCGCTAGCTTTCGCGATCGCATATCCCGTGAATAGATCGATCCAGATCAGCAGCTCGGTGTTTCCTTTGAACGATCTTGGTAACGACGGTATGTGATCCATGCCGATAATCTGGAACGGGTACGTAGCTTGTAAATTACCCGGTGATTCCCCATGGATCGTGGGCTGTCCTTTTCCTGTCTCGAAGTCTATGCACTGACACACGTAGCGTTGCACACTCTGATATAATCCGCGCCAGTGGAAATGAGCTCTGATCTTGTGGTATGTCCGTCCAATACCTTGGTGACCACCTTCCAGCCTCGAATGGTAGTGGTGCATAAGATCGTTTTGCAATGTTTCAGGCACTACGAGCTTGACCACAAGATCGCGATCTTCGTCGGACTGCTTGGTCGGCGGAAAATAAAACAACAACCCTGATTCATCTGTCTCATAGCGATCTGCGATCTTAGCGCAGCTTTTCGCTTCAACCGAAGTAAGATCTTGTACGTCCCCTCGCAGGTAAGCTTTGAGATCGACGATCCATTTCTCCTCATCTTGAGCTCGGCTAATACGCTCCATTCTCATCCTTTGCACAATCTCTTCTTGTAACACCTGAGGTCGACATTTCTTACGTGATCTTGTGACAGCAGCGATCTTGACTGTAGCTACATCATTCTTGGCTATTAGCAACTCATCCAATCTATTGAGAGTCACAAGATCTTGGCGCTCCTCTTCCGTGACAATCACAACTCCACTTTCGCGACGTAATGCGGCACTCGCCAGACTGTCTGCGCTTTGGTTCCAGTCTCGCTTCATATGAAGGAACTCATGGTTGGGCCAAGATCGGAGGTGTTCCAACGCTTGTTGTCGTAACAGCGTTAACCCTGGGGCTTTGCATTCGATCTCACCCTTCATTTGTCTGATCACCAAGTTAGAATCTCCACAGATAATCAGGCGTCCCCTGTCCATATCTGACAGGAGATTGAGGCACAGAAGCAGACCATGGTACTCGGCCTCATTTACCGTAAGATCGAGCTTGTACCTCGAGGCTGCTGAGATCACTGTCCACTCCGGAAGGTTCCACACAATTCCACTGTATGCCCCTCCACTTCGTTTCACACGCGCTGATCCATCAAAGCTAACAACTAGTAATCTCTCGTCTGGCTCCACTGTCGGAGCTGGCATCGAGATCACTTGTCGCGGTTGTTTCCTGGGAGCGATCGAAATCAAGATCGAGTCCACTTCCCTGCGGGGTGTAATACTTGCCGCGATCACACCTAAGATCTCATCTTCCCCTCTGGCACATTTCACGATCTCGAGAGTCCAACTCGATAGAAGTGCAGCCCATCGCCCTAGCCTTCCCTGCAACCCGGATGAATGAAGTAACCACGCCAATGTAGAGTGGCGCGTCAATACTTTGATCGATCTTGTCACGAGTTGAGTATAGCAGATATCTAGTATCCTGAGCAGAGCCAACACTTCCTTGTCGACCATACCGTAGTTGATCTCATTCGGCTTGAGCTTGCGACTAGTGAAAGTTACTGGCTTGTACACTCCATCGTGTTCTTGCATCAGGGCAGCTGAGATCGCCCACTTGCTGGCGTATACTACCACCACCGGTTGACGATCCACATCAAAGTGTTGTAAGATCGGAGCATTCACGATCTTGTACTTTTGTGTAGCAAACGCTGCCTTAGCTTCGGTCCAACTGCCATCCTCTTCTGCCACGACACCCTCATCGTCCCCAGTCGATTTTATCTTCCGAGTGATCTCGTAGAAATCCGCTTCACGTAGTTCGTACAGAACTGATGCGTAGATCGCAAAATCTTCAATAAATCGGCTGTAGTAGTTGAGGCTCCCCAAGAATGATTGTATCGATCTTAGGCTGGTGGGGAACGGTAATTCTTGTAAAGCCGACAAATCCTTTGGATGTGTCTCCAAACCTTCAGCTGATACACGATGACCTAGATAATCCACCTTTTGCCGACCCCAGAAGCTCTTGGCGACACTGATGGACAGGTTCCACTCGTCGCAGGCATCCAGCAGCTTTTCCACCTTTTCGCATAACGCATCCCACGATCTTCCAGTTACCAGTATGTCGTCGATGTAGGATCGACGTCCCAACACTGACTCATTTTTTGCTAGATCGGGTTCTCCTGTCTCGAACACGTCCTTTCGGTCAGATCGATCTTGACCTTGGGTTACTTTTACGAATCCATGTAGTGCATTGTCTAGGAGTCTCTGGTAGATCTGGGGCGCGTTTTTAAATCCGAACGGCATTCGATTCCACTCAACAATCCAAATGGAGTAATAAATGCCGAGATCGATCGGGCTCGGTCCGTCATGGGCACTACCCAGAAACCGCTGGCCATATCCAAAGAACAATACCAGAGAACCTTGTCGAGATCATCCAGCAAATCATTGATCAGAGGCATGGGATATACCATGAGCCTTGTCAGGCTATTAACCAGGCGGTAATCGATGCATAACCGGATGTCGATCCCATTCTTCTTGATGATCACAACTATGGGTGACGCCCAAGGAGAGGTCGAGTGTCGGATCATTCGAGCAGATAGTAGTCCCTTGATGAGTTGATGCAACTTTTCGCGGAACTGTATCGCCACTTGCGACAACGTTGAGCGACTGGCTTTGCATTTCCCACATCTATGTCACATACCACTCCCTTCGCAGCTGGTGGTGAGGCATTACCCTTTCCGATAAGGAGGTGCTTCCGTTTCCAGATAATCTGCACAAGACGCTCGATCTCTTCCTGGGTGTTGATATTGGTATCACCTATTTGAAGATCTTCGATCTTGACTTCTTCCGTGGTCGTGGTTACTTCTGGTAGCACCGCCATTTGATCTTCCACATCTTCTGCGAATAGAGTTCCTCCTTCCTTGATACAAACTTCATCATCCATCGTAGGATCGCCAATGTTTGCCTCAATCTTGGTGTGAAGATCATTACTCTTAACAGGATCGATCTTGCCTTGGTCAGATGTACACTTGCTTAATAGTAGACTTACGTCCCCGTCCCCTGCGATCTCGATATTCTGGACGGCTATTGCCGGCCGTGGTAAGATCGCAGTTGGTGTTACGTACTCGGGACGTTCCACCGCTGGCTCGGCGACCTGCTCGTTAATATCCACTTCACTGATCTCATCCGTAGTCGCCTGATACGCGAGATTTTGCCATTCGGCGTATCTCCTCGACCCTACAGATACATATCCCGGAATTCGGGGAACTCGATCTCCACTCAACCACATCGCGATTCTCGATCCTTCGTGGAGAGTTAATGCATGATCACTTATGTTGGTCACCTGTAGATAACGCGTTCTTCCTGGTCCGACTGTGCTCGTTGGCACCCATTGATCTCCCCTGGTGACCCATAACTTATACTGGTTTGACTTCTGACCGCGCAGCCTGATCTCGGCCGTCTGTCCGACATCGATCCAGTAGTGATCCTTCCAGCACACATGTTCGACCTTGTCGCCGTAGAGAGGACGCCTACCGGCCATCTGAAGGAGAACTTCGTCTGGCAAACATATCGTTCCATCAGCGAGATCGAGGCGGATACCCGCTGGCACCATGAAATCATTTCCTAATATCAGATCTCGACCTCCAGTGGGTGGACCTACCCATGCATCAAAGAAGTATACTAGCGATCCTGCCAGCGTGATCTTGAGACGAGTACGTCCCTCGATCTTATATGGAGATCGTCCAACTCCTTCGCATTCCAACGTTTGACTCTCATCAATGTGGCACCCGACCTTACGAGCAAAGGTGGCATCCAGTATGGATACCTCGGCACCACTGTCAAATAGCAAGTAGCTTTTTCGTTGTTGATCCTCCCCATCGCCTTGGATTGCTTGAACTTCTTGTCTGGAACATGATACTTCCAGTAATTTCGCGATTCCCCAGGGGAGATCTCAAGAGCCATCATCACACTCGATCTTGCATATTCATCGATCTGGCGTAGACTTGACACTGTAGCGGTAGATTTCTCCAGAAGATCACATGTATTGTCGATCGGATCGATCAGCTGATTAACTGTTGCCTCCGATTGTTTCTCGACATATGCATAAATGCAATAGCTAGAACGCTCGTCTCGTACCGGTTTCCAAACCGGCGAGCGTCCTAGTTTAACATCTTCTCCGCAGTCTCTGGCAACATGCCGGCGTGCTTGGTGGGATTGTACCATTGTCGGATCGAGTTGTAAAACTCCTTCATGGTACACTTTCCCGCTTCGTGGATGTCACCACATGCCTTGCATGTGAATAGGCAGCGATCTGAGGGATGTCCTTTGCGACCGCATTTCTCACACGTTAGACGTCCCCAGCACCCAAGATCGCTATGTTTGCGCGACCCACAGTGCGAGCATCGCTTAGGTGGCGACCCTATATCATGTCGATCTTGTTGTGCAGGATTGTTTCCGGTCTCCGAGCGTCTGCGATCTTGGTTCCTTTGATCTTGATCTTGCTGCCCTTCATTGTTTCCAGATGCTGCGAGGTAGACACGACGTAATCCTGCTTCGCCATCCAATCCACTAGAGTCCTCTTCAGACTCGCTGCTATCTGAGCTCGCCTTGACAGCTCTGACGGCCCGAGTTGAAGCAGACGGGGCTGCTGCACTGTTGTTCTTCTGACGAGGCTTGATTGATCCATAAACAGCCTTGCTCTGTCGTGCTTTCGCTCGTTGCCGAGATCGAAGTGCTTCTTCCAGAGTGTCAGCGTCTGGAATTCTTAGTAGTGACAAGTGATCTGCAAGATCGCGGTCGTCAAGAGTTTCAATGAAGTGCTCCACGTGTTCCCGTCGAACTTCCGAAGGTTCATCCTTGATCTGGAGGCGGGCCCTAAGCCCTGCTACATTGAGCCGATACAAATACTCCAGCGGGGATTCGTCCGATCTCTTGCGAGCGTGGTAATATTGCCTCGCGACTGACACTCCTCGTCCACAATATTGAACCTGGAAGCTGCGGAGCAAATCCTTCCAGGTACTGCGTGTTGTGCGACTAAGCTGTCGGTACCAGTTTCGCCCCGATCCTGTGAGGAGATCGCCGAACACCAGGCACTTTTCCTCGTCTGGAGCTTGATCTCGCACAAAGGCGGATTTTACTTTGCTAAGCCAGGCCCTGGCTCGATCTTCATCTCCTTCTTTCCCCGCAAACTCCTTTAGTTCAGACATGGCGGAAACTCGTATACGCGGGACACTTGTCGATCTTCCGGTGGTCGTAGCTGATGCTGATGCTATGGCCGCACGTCTGGGAGGATCAAGGTCGAGATCATCTGGGTCGTATTCATGAAGGTTTGGGTGTTGATCTAGCGACCCCACAGACTCCATATCCACATCTCGATCTTCTGCTGGTGCTAAGATCATGGGATTGCTAGGGCCTTGTTGTTCCTTCAAGAATCTGCTCATCGCCGCCTGGAAATACGATTCCAGCTTCGCATTCGATCCTTGTGTCATGTTTGGCGCGATGACATCCGTCACTCGCTTGGTCTCATGATCTCCACGCTGCCGTAGCATAGCAGCACCTGACGGTCCCAGCGTCATTCGGGGTGGGTCATCTGCACTATCGGTGTCCACTTCCTCGGTCGCCGACTCATAATGCGAGGATGTTCCTGTCTGATCTTCCAGTGTGAGTGCTGGTAGCGATTTTAGCATGTCGTCTGTCGATCTAGTCGTGATCTTGGGAGTTACACTCTTTTCACCCACCAAGGGCTTCAGTAAGTCAAAGATCGACATCAGGGCTATGTTGATCGCGCTGAGCCTCGTGTCGAATAGATCGTTAGCGTTGAACGATCCTGCGGTAATCCCTCTTTCCTTGATCAGATGTAATAACGCTTTTGCAGCTTCAAGTTTGCTTGATCTTGCAGTTGGTTTCTGCACTGGGCCTTTTAGATCGCTGATGATTTTTGGCTTGATAATCTGCATAACGGGATTCTTGATTAAGAAGGTGTGAAGTTCCTTCTTGTGGTATGCGATCTCGAGTGACTGGTCAGTCCACGCTGTTTTAAGATCGTCTTGGTCATCAGCGTCGGATCCTGGTGCTTTCAACTTCTTCCGTAGGGGCTTCGATCTTGCTGACTTCTTTTTTGTGCTCGACTTGGAGACGAGCGTTTGGATGGCTTTCGCCGGTGGACTTTCGTCCTGCAGATCGCGACGCAAGTCGGAATTTGCTGGGGTCTCCGAAGGGACCTGGGGAGGAGGTAGAGGCTTCTCTTCTAGGTCCGTAGCCGGACCATCCTCTGTTCCGTCGGTAGAGCTCCTCCCAAAGCTCTGTCGATCCGCGGATCGATCTTGATTCAGCGGTGTCGTTGGTGATCCGGTCTCCAACGACGCTGGTTTCCCTGATCTAAGATCAGCATGCGCTTCTTCATGGGACTCACGGTGAAATCCCGAGTCACCCAAAGATCCGGGTACGCGCACCATTGTGGCGAAGTGGTTCTGCGAAATCGCAAGATCGCAGGAGTCCTCTTGCACACTGCGCCCGAACTGCCGACTAACGGAGGGGGTACTCCGATCTTCCGTGAAGTTACTTGATCTCACCTTGTGTACCCGTCGGTGGGACTAGATCGCTCCTCGGGTGATCTCGATAGACGCGCTTGTTGTCGATCTTGCTGTCTGATAGGACAGCGGGAGAGGTGGCAGCAACGGGGATACTTCTACTCGCTGCGCCGTGTGGTTATCGAGCTTCGATCTTGGTTGTACTTGGTCGATCTTGTTCTGACCAGTGTCGATCTTAGCTCGGGGGGTCTTGTGGTCGGTGTGTGACCTTTATCCAATAGTTCCAATACTTGCTTGCCGCTTCCTATAGCGGGGTCTTGAGATTTGAGGGTTGACGAACGTCCAGCCAAGCAATCTGGGCGTAGGGGTTCCACTTAGTGTCGATCTTGATCCTGCGTGACGTCGGGAGGGCCAATCTTGTATATCCCTACCCGGAATAGCGAAAAAGAAGGAAGACTTGTGTAGTAGAAGGTAAAAACAACTCTGAATTAATGGTTAATGTCCTATGCTTCCCATCTGTGGCTATCCATAATGCACTGGCTCCATAATACCTATAATAAAGCTAAGATCGATATTTACCTGTCAGGATCGATATCGCGTGGGTACAATCGTCTTGGACGGGGATGATGGCGCACGCATTCACTTGGTCATTATAGTGAATGTCACTATATCGAGGATCACCATAGAGAGGAGTTACTCGCGACCTTGATTGACGGGACATGATTGAAGTCGGAAAACTTCTTATCCGCTTCACCACAATAACGCCTCTAATTCAAGCATTTTAGCTGATACAGGTATACCATGAGAACGTAGAGCAACAAATCCACTCTAAAATATCCATTTCTGCGTCGTCGGAGAGCGTTTTTGCGGCACCCATTTTGCGTGATCTCTTCTGGTGTGCTGTCCGGGTTTTTGCTGCCATTGCCATGACGTGAGCTCGATCGTGCTTCCAGCGTCGAATGACGCGCGTTTTAGACTTGTAGGAGGTAGAATTGGGGTTGATTCCTGGCCAAAATGTGTCGACAACTTGAGAAATAGTGTTTGTGTCATAAAAAGAAAGCACAGCAGCCTTGAATGCAAATGTTTCCGAGCGTAGTTTATGCTGAATAGGCTTGCGCCCTCCCCCTTGTCGTCCTCTCATCATTTACTGTTGTGCGTGTCAGTTTGTTGTAGTATGGTTCGTGCTTGCTGACCAGTGAACTGATGAGTGGTTAGTGACCACTGGTCTGTCTTTGCTTGGGGTGACACTTAACATATAACTGCAAATCTTCATCTGATACGGCAAATACTTCGCTATGATTGGTCAATCAAGGGGGTGACACTTAACAACGCCGGACACTTAACACCTAGACTACGGTAATAGCCAGTTAGAGTAGATTTTAGATAGTTAATTAGCTCATTTGGCCTGTACAAATAACTAATTACCTATAGTTTCTTCCTATATATGCATATAAAAGTAGGCCAAATACTATTGGTTGGCCCTCAGTCACCCGACCTACGTGGCTGTGGTGTGGTCTACATCACCCACGACTGGAAGTATATCTACTTCTAGAGGCGGTACCCTACAGTGCGCGTCAAATGATTAGGACCCCCAAATTTGGTGCAGACTTTTGGCGATTTCTCGGCTTGTACGTCGAACTGGCAGCTACTGTTTAGATATGTTGTTGCCTCAATGCATGCTAAGATCCTACTGGTGCTAACAACTGTGAATTCAAAGTCCTTGGTATGGCTGCCATACAGACTGTAGGTTTCGGCGGGTGCGACACAATTTGGTACCAGCCCCTTTTTCTGACAGAACATACACCTTTTATGCAAAACCATACAAACTTCTATATTAAAATATCGTACTTAATAGGATATGACGAATGGCGGACACTAGTTCTCCGCTGCTAGCTGCACCTTTCTCGAGGCTCCCAGAGCCTATCATTCTTCAATGGGCCGCGGCAAGGCCCTCACCGATCAAGAGTATTGGTGGGTCATTGGTCTCCACGAAGGCGGCACGTCGTTGCACGAGATTTCAAGGAAAACCAGCCGCTCTCGCACCTGTGTGCGGAAGGCGATCAAGACTGAGAGAGGGCAACATACAGACGGCTGCGGCGACAAAGCTCAAGGCGGGAGGCAGCCTGCATTGACCGAGAGGGAGGTGCGTCGCCTTGTCCGTGCAGCAGCGCCAGGAAACTACTTCGCCGCCGAGCTCAAGACCAAGCTCGGCATTAAGGCGTCGGTGCGGACGGTGCAGAGGGTGCTCAAGCGTGTTGACCATCTGGTTTATACCAAGATGGACCGCACGCTACCTCTCACCGCCGCCCACAAAGCAGCTCGTCTGAACTGGGCTGAAGAGCATATACTTAACCCAGGTAAGGTTGCCAACTGTTGCTGCTCAATTGATGATAATCTGCTAACTTATGCAATAATGTGTAGGAATCTGGCAATACACTGTGTTTTCAGATGAAAAGAAGTTTAATTTGGACGGCCCTGATGGCTACAAGTACTACTGGCACGACGTCCGCCACCCTGCCCGCCGGTACCTGCGCCGACAAAATGGCGGTGGAAGCGTAATGGTGTGGGGCGCATTTATCGCGCAAGGTAAGAGCAAACTGGCCATTTTGAGAGGGCGACAGCATTCAGGTGACTACATATATACAATCTCTGAGTATATGTTGCCTTATGCCCACTCTAACCATGGTACTGACTTCGTTTTCCAGCAAGATAACGCATCGATTCACGCTTCGCGTGAAACGAAGAGTTTTCTGGCTGAAATGGAAGTCAACACCATGATTTGGCCTGCCCGCTCGCCTGATTGCAACCCAATTGAGAATGTGTGGTCGGTTCTGGCGGCTAGAGTTTACGCTCATGGTCGCCAGTACCGCACTATTGACCAACTTGAGGGTGCAATCCTTGTAGCCTGGGACTCCATCGAGCAGGAGTACTTGCTCAAGCTCGTGGAATCCATGCCTCGCCGCTGCCTCGCTGTCATCAAGCAGAAAGGAGATCTCACTAAGTACTAACTTTTAATATAGAAGTTTGTATGGTTTTGCATAAAAGGTGTATGTTCTGTCAGAAAAAGGGGCTGGTACCAAATTGTGTCGCACCCGCCGAAACCTACAGTCTGTATGGCAGCCATACCAAGGACTTTGAATTCACAGTTGTTAGCACCAGTAGGATCTTAGCATGCATTGAGGCAACAACATATCTAAACAGTAGCTGCCAGTTCGACGTACAAGCCGAGAAATCGCCAAAAGTCTGCACCAAATTTGGGGGTCCTAATCATTTGACGCGCACTGTATCAGGGGTATAACCCCGTTACAACCTCTCTAAATGCAATAAATCCCTTTAAATGGAAAATAGCCAATAATAAATGAAAAGCAGTCAAAATGACCAGGAATGGAAAATAGCCGTTAAAAGAATGAAAAAAATCCGCACCCCGTGAAATTGCTCGTGCGTGATGACAATTTACTTCGCTCGCATTGGAGCGGACGCAACAGAACTCGAGTTCAATCGAGACTTGCGAACCTATCTAGTCGACCGATTAGGTAGAAGGGTTATTAGATTTCCTAGCTAATTCAATATACCTCATCATCATCAATTTACTTTGTTGCTATTCATGTAGCTGTAGCTCCGCATGGCTGGCATTGGACAGCTGGAAACCTTCCAAGGTCAGAGTAAAAGCATGCAGTCCTGGGATTTTCCTTCTATTGGAAGTTTGTAAAAGGTGTAGATTAACTTACGCTATTCAAAATCAATGAAGGTGGGTCTAAATGGTGCTGGGTCGATTTCGTACGGCCTTTACTACCTCTTCTGTATCAAATTTGATCCCTTTCGCCGTCCTCCATAAGTTCCATATCGCGTTGAACTTCGTTAGATCTGCATCTGTAATATGTTTGGAGAAAATGTCCTCTCTAAATTTCGGGTTGTTTAGCATTTTGTTGAATATGTGATTTCCCTTGTCGATGAGCGCTTTGTCAATCTTCTTTGTTGACTTTACGCTGAGAAGATCGTCAATCTTCATGAGGTCATCGAGAGTCGCCAGGTTGGATAGAGTTCTTTCCTCTGCTTGGTCGATTGTGTTTTTTTCGCCCCGCAGAAATCGATGTTGGATACCGTTCTTCTGGGGAGCATTACTTGTCGGCGATCCTTGAGTTGACGCCATCTGCACTACTTGCGCGTTGTTTGCAGTTGTAGCAACTTCGCTGGGAACGAGAACCGCAGCTGCAACCACGAATAGAACGTAGCACAATCGCATCTGAAGATGAGGAGCTGTTGCACTAGGAGCAAATTGCAAAATGGAGCGTTAGATTAGATGAACAGCAAATCAATAGTTCTTGATAGCCACCGCTGCCTCCACCATTATGGCACCATAGTGACCATACAGTGCACGGACGCACTAATTGTCATAATCAAGATTGGGAGCAGTTGATCTCATGGGAATGCTCTGTGCGCACAGAACCTGCTCATAGATTTGAAAGAATGAACAAGCGCGCGGCCGTGAGTATCCAAGCGATAATTTGGCTGAATTTTGTGGGCTCGAGTTCACCCGCCCTTGTCTCCCCTTCCAGAGTAAATTTTACAGATGTTTGATTCTAAATTACATATTCTTTGTGGTAGCAGCATGTTCCAGCAATGATGAGTGCACAGCTAATAAATAGCAAAGCAACATACTGCAGTACAAAAACACATGAACCTGGCCTGTGTGCGTCTTTATCACAGCTGGATGATGGAGCTGGTGACCAGTCTGGTTTATGTCGTTTTTACTAGAATCTGATCGTCAGGAACCTAACAGGATTCGTTGATTTTATCATGCGTTTGCAAATTTTGCATACCGTAACCAGGTAACCGGAAAAGCATCTGTTTTTTTGCAGACAGCGGAGTTGTAATTCCAACTATTTGCATTTGCAACTCTATTGAAAAAAGCGGTGTTCCTCGACTCTATGATGCAAACACGGAGCTCCAGGAAACACTTAGACTCCAAGTTAGAGCAAGGGCCGCTGCTGCTACCAATGTTAGGGTCAATATTTGGTTTAAATTTGGTACTTCTTATGAAATTTACACCAAATTTGGCCTTGCTTGGAGAAGGTTAGGGTAGTAAGGGGTGAAGTCAAGTCCAGCCAAATTATCGCTTGGATACTCATGGCCATGCCTAATGTTCGTTCTTTCGGCCCTATGGACACGTCGTAGACGCTAAGTGCATTCCGAAGAAGTCATACTCGCCAAAAATGTTTTTTTGCTTAAATAAGATGTCGAGTACCCTTTAGTTGGAGGATATGAGTGTCATGACATCCGTCTGTGAAAAGCCAATCAATGGTCATCTAAATTTTGTAGCGATGTTGTTGACGCCATTGTCGTCGCCACCTGTGGAGGCTGACAGCATTGTCGCGGGCGAGTGCTTCCAGACCAGAAGTCGTGATCCAAAGCGATGCAACATGGGTGTAAAGCCAGTTGCAAAAACCTAGGCGGAGGTACATGTACCAGTGCGCCGGTGGAGGATCTGACTAAATGTGCGCCGATAAACTGGAAAAGGCAATCGCTGGACATCGTCGAGCCGAATGGCAACCACAATGTATACGACAATCTGGTGTTCCGTCCACATGCGAGCCGCGGACGTCGAAGCATGTACCTTGTGCCTGCACCAAATTTGATCAAAATGACATTCCATGCAAGCATTTCATTGTAGCGTTAAACTATCTCGATTGGACTACAGAGCGTTTACAGTTGTCGATGACTGCTTGAAAATTGGTGTCTACTCTGCTCTGTATGGTGCTGAGGCTGACTTTGGTACCCAATTAGTTCTTAGTGAAGAGCTAATCAGCAACCTTCAGCATCGTCCACATAAGGTCAGCTCGAAGCCTAGGAGGAAGAATGAGAGTCGACTGCCTAGCAATGGTGATACCAGCAAGAAAGTCAGGAAAGTGAAGCGAACATGTTCCTATTGAAACTGCGGTCAAAACGATCACAACAGGTGGAGCTGCTCGACGAAGTAAAGGCAACCTAGAGGTTAACATGAACAGCGGTATATTTGTTTGTCTATAGTCTGTGTGCCTGTGTCTGGTTGGCTGCAGTAGTGTGCAGGCTGTTGAAGGACAGGCCACAGGAACTCCGCGTTTTGCAACAAAGTTGCATAGGCAAATTAGTTTGGAATAACTCCGCTTTTTGCAAAAAAGCAAATGTACAGTATATATTCTTTCAGGTTCCATGGCTGTTAAAGTATGGGATTTGCATAGAAGTTTGGAGTAAGAAAGAGAGTTCAGTTGTATATAAACAATAGGAGGAAGTCCTGAAAAAATTTGCGTATTGAGAGCTGGTGCTTGAGTGTCAAAACAAGAGTGAAATCAAGAGTGACCAACTACACCACTCAAGAACGAAATTCCGTAGGTATAATCTATATGGGGACAAACAAAAAATACTTCCATTGATAATCGTTTCCAAATTGGAGATGCATACTTCAACAATGGCCAAGATTTTGCTGCACAACACATTAAGAAACCACCACAGCATACATACTTCGCAGACGACCGAGTCCAGCTTGTTTATAGCTCTGCAATCTACGCTAGCACTTTCATCCCTACAGGGCGTAGACTGCCAGGCTTCACCAACCCAAATTACACAATTAATATGCTACCAGTACTGTAGTGTACTGGATCTGTGCAAATGTCTGCAACCAACTAGGAAATGCAGAATACTAAAAACTAGATCGACTTCACTTTGAACTCGTACTGGGGGTAGACAAATAATTATACGTTCCTTGTTTTCGTGTAGTTAGTGTAGTGTCAAAACACAGCTGCCCCATAATTAACGAACTTCCGATTTCGCGTTGCACGCGAGAAATTGCGTAAGGCCTAACGTGTGCTCTTGTGACGACGCTCCTCATACTCCAGCTGGATTTCCGCGCTTGTCTTGCCCGACGTCTCCGGTACCAACTTCAGTGCCATACAGTAGAATAGAGCTAGCAAAACTACAAAGGGCACGTAGCTTAAGTCTTTTAAAGCGTCTGCCAGATACGGGTACGATACCCCCACAACGAGGTTGCAGAACCAGTTGATGCCAATACACAACGAAGACGCACTTGCACGGATCGAATCCGGGAAAATATCAGCCGTCATAACCCACACAAGTGGACCCAACGTCACCCCAAAGTTGATAACATACAACGCCGTAAAAAGAATTGAAAGTGCTGGCACATCGACAAGAAAGGCCAATGTCATGCCAATAGCCATGACCAGCATACCAAGTAAACCCCATAAAATCATGTTGCGATTACCAAATCGAACAGCTAAAAAACCCGTGAAAAACGCTGGCCAGATATTGATGAAATCAATAATAAGCGTGCCCACACGTGGGTCCGAGATGCCTGCATCTGCAAAAATACTGTTGGAGTAATAAAAAACTGCGTTGATACCTGAAAGTTGTTGTGAGCACGACAGCATGATAGCACCAGCTAATTGTCGATAATACTTCGGGTCGAACAGCGATTCATCCGTTTGATTCCCATCGATCAGACCCTCCATGTTGTCGCCAGTTGTCTCAAGCCATGCTAGCACTGTATTTACGTTTTCCACGCCATAAAGTCGAGAGATAACATGCTCAGCCTCCTCTCGACGATTATTCATCAGTAACCATGCAGGACTCTCGACGCAAAGTGATGGAGCAAAGGTCAAAAACAATGCTGCGAGTACCAACGGGAATCCAGCAAGAAATCGCCAGCCACTGCTAGTGTTGGCGAAAAAGAATGCCACTGCTGGCATCATGATGCCAAACGTAACGGAGATCTGAAGACCCAAACCAAGCACGTTGCGCAGATTTGGCGGTGATAATTCGTTCACATACGCACCAATTGTGCCTGTGGCGACGCCTGATGCAATTCCTGCAATGAATCGGCCAACAGCGAATGGCCAAATATTCGAGACGCTCATTTGGACAATTGCACCCACAGTGATAATTCCACAGTTGACTAAAAGCAACTTTTTGCGGCCCCACATATCGCTGAATCTACCACAGGACAAACTACCCAACATAGCACCGAAGATCCACGCGTTCACAGCAAAAGTCCATTCGAGTTTTGAGTGTCCAGGAACATGAGGCACGTGTTTTCAGCCACAGGACGCGAATCACACTCAACGGTGTCGTTAAATTGAGCCAAGTTAAGCTGTGATGTGGACCAACCACTTTGAAATGGTTGGAGCAAGGACACGAGAATACTTAGGTATAAAGCAGTCTTTGGCTTGATCTGACGCGATCCCTCGGTGGGTTCGACCATGATTGGGAAGATTCTGGATAGGACAAACTTTTTCACAAACTTTTTCATTGAGTTGGGACGTGGCATAACCCGCTTATGATGAATGCGTTGACTCTGAGGCCCGTGTGATTGAGTGCTCACGAAATACTGGAACGCCATCTGCAATTATCATTTGCCGGGCTTCACCCCTCTTGTTAAGCTTTTTGAGTCGGTATTCACCGATAACATTGCATAGTATCGTTGGTGGAAGCAGAGCTGGCATCACAAATGAAGGACGCGAAGTTGCATTGTAACTCCACATGTACGCCGTCATAAGATACTGGAAAAGGCAGCCACAGTTCAATATGATCAATGACCTCTGTAGATGTTTGATGTCGTCGCGCAGGAACAGATAATTCCCGAGACGACTAATTTCCTTGGTCGAGGTCTGCAATTCGGTAGATTTTGTGATGCCCTCGTCGTGACATTGACTTTCAAATTTGTCGACATCAGTGTCGAATACAGTCGCTCTGTGGAAAACCAGGAGTGGAAATTCGTGACACAAGTAACAGGCAGCACGAATATCCGGTCCCCATTTTTTGCCACCGTGTTTATCACTCGAGTTCAACACACGCGACACCATCACCAATCGGACGATATAGTAAGGATGGTTGGTTATAGTTTTCCACATGAAAACACAATTCATGATCTGGGTCAATATCTCCACCCAATTGCCCTGAGCTTTTTTATCTCCCACAGGTAGAATTCCTGTTTGCACTATCAACATAGTTACACCTGCGACGACAAGCACAATTTCCAATGTTGTGTTGAATATTTTTGCTGCAAGTTTCCGCAGTCGGTCTGGTTCACTGGTATGATCATAGTCATCCCCGAGAATGGGCGTGGCTGGTGCAGGTGTTCGATTGGGATGATACATTGCCGTCTTGTTTAACGAAGTTGTTAAATGACAATGAGTGTTTCAGTCCGCTTTTATGGAAATGAAACAGGTATTTCAAGTTGCCTAGTTGTTTTCACGAAAGGTGTTGCGGTACCACTTTTTCGCTTTTGGGGTTCATAGCAGCTATATCAGTAGATCTGACCGAGTGTCGTTCCAATGGTTATCCCATTGAGAATCTGAACATGATGTTTGAGCATCAACATACTGGTTTAAGTTTAGTTTCTTTCATTAGTAACCGCACGTCACTGTCCACTTGATCCCAATGATCATGCCTGTCGTAGGATTTCCTTTGATCATTTCGGGCCGTCACTGCCAAAACTGTTTGATTACAACTTGTATGACGGCAACCCATGCAGATTTGTTTAACCAGTCGCCTCGTCACCTCGTCCATCCTCCACTGCAAGCGTATGACTCGCATCCTTTAGAATGCCATACGGACCGTAGAGTACGGTACATCCAAGACGTAAACCTGGATAAACTCTGTATGCAATACATGTTTGATAATGTACCGTGGCCAGCAAGGCGTTATGTAGTGCGCAGTTACTCTGAACAATCTTTCATCAAGACATGTACAGTATTTGTTTGCGAAGACTGTAATTCTGCAAAGTATTGCCACTTGTAAAATGAGAAAACAAACTTGGAAGGTTGCAACTTTGCAGGAACAGTTCGTGCTTTATTTCATGTGTCTACACAATACGTCGAAATCACGCTA
This sequence comes from Phytophthora palmivora, assembly GCA_008079305.1. Taxonomy (NCBI): domain Eukaryota; phylum Oomycota; class Peronosporomycetes; order Peronosporales; family Peronosporaceae; genus Phytophthora; species Phytophthora palmivora. The sequence continues at coordinate 236,489 of VOQZ01001244.1, read as the reverse complement.
GTGAATTACGTGTGCTTGACAAGTCTTCAGGCATTGTGGTACATTTTGGACTACTGGTAGTTTCGTTTCTTGAGTTGATATAGTCGAAATTGACCCACGACGTTGCATAATATAGCTGGCGGAAGCAGTACCGGTAATACGAATCCAGGGCGCGAAGATTCATCATATCCCCACATGTAGCCCGACATGATGTATTGAAACAGGCAGCCGCAATTCAATATGAGGAATGTATTCCTCAAATACTTGACATCGTTGAAGAGGAAAATAATGTTCCCGATATCTCCAACCTCGTTTTCGTCCAACGAGTTCCCATACGTGACTGGAATATTGTTATTGTCTCGGGCTTCGACGTCATTCACGATGTTGTTGGGGATAGCACTTTTGTCGGAAAATACATGTGGAAAGCACTTACTCAAGTAGTGCGCTGCACGGATACCCGCCTCCTGGTTAGTAGCCGCTTTCAGCACCCTCGTTACCAACACTAACCGTTGAATGTAGAATGGTTGATTAGTGATCGACATCCATGCAAAAACTCCGTTGATGATCTGCGAAGATATCTCGACCCAATCGTCTTGGTCATCGCTGTCACCTACGTCCACAATTTCAGCCTGCACCATGATCAGAATCACAAGTGCGGCAATAACCACGCCAACCAGCACGGCATGATAAATCACCGAGGCCAGCTTCCAATGTCGTTTCGTATCATCAATATGTTCGCGTTCTAGAACAGGCGTAGCAGCCGAATCATCTTGAGCGAGCATTTTGGTGGTGTGGTGGAAAGTAATTTGTTGCTTGATCTCAGCGACGTCAGCTTCAAGTGGTTTGTTTGGAAATGAAGTTACCTACCGGCTCGTTTAATCAATATACAGCATTGGGTTTACCTACTTGTGTCAAGTCAATAGTGTGCTAGCTCCTTCTGTCAACAAATAATAACCTCTTGTCCACTGTTGTGACAACCCAACTTGCACAACCACAATCCAAACATCCACCCTCCGCTTATTCTAATACTTGCATATGTCCAAGACAACCCTGTCTAAACAGAGGCTTATTCACCTGACTGGCACAAAAGATTTGACGTAATGCAAACGTCATCAGTGATAACAAATTTCCGATCAACAATTGGCAGGATGGCTCTACTGTTCGAGCGTACAATATAAACTTTTTATTGTCTAAAGAGAAACTAGTGAGTTGCGTGTGCTGGACAGTTCTCCAGGGTGCGGAACAGTTTGGGTCTGGAGGGTTTTGGTTCTCTTGTCAAGTTGATAGAGCTGGTATTTTCCAGCGATGTTGCACAGTACGATTGGTGGAAGAAGAGCAGGCAAGACAAATCCAGGACGTGAAGATGCGTCGTAACCCCACATAAATCCCGACATTATGTACTGCAGCAAGCAACCGCAATTCAGGAAGATGAAAGCATTTCGCAGAATTTTGACATCGTTGCAGAAGAATGCAATGTTACCAACATGCCCAATCATGAATTCAGTTGTCGAATTCTCATCAACATCATCACCATCGCTGCATCGAATGTCGAAGTGAAATGCAGTGTTGCCATGACCAATTGTTGTGTCAATGAATACAAGCGGGAAATGCCGGTTCATGTAACGTGCAGCATCAATACTTCGATCCATTTTCTCGTTCCAGTTCGCACGACTAGCTTTCAACACGCGTGATGCCATGACAATTCGATAAACGTAAGAAGGTTGATCAGTGATCGCGATCCAAGTAGTGACGCCATTCACGACTTGCGATGCTACTTCCACCCAACTGTCCTGGTTATCCGTATCACCCACATCCAGAGCGCCTGCTTTCACCATGATGAGAATCACAATTGCGACGACTATCACAACTTTCAATACTGCGTTGTAAATGGTGGATGCAGTTTTCCAATGCCGGTTTGAGCTACTAAAAAGCTCGTAGTTGTCGCCGAGAATTGGTGTAGCTGGATCATCCGTTTGATCGCGATGGGTATTCATCAGTCTTGTTCAAAATGGTCACGGCTTGCTGTCTGGACAGCTTCAGAGAGACTTTGGAAATGCTCTTGAAACTAAAAAATATCCACCGTTGACGCCTTTCTCAGTGAAGACTTGCTGTGATCACCATCGTGTGGCAAACGTGGCCAACAAATCAAGCAGTCAAATTCGATTGATTACCTTGCTATTAGCTATGATTGTCAAATGAGCGTCAACATTCTCGAGGACCATGAGGGTTTTTGGCGTGATGGTTTGTAGATACAGCACGCACGAACTGCCAGGTTGCTGTCGACACTGTCCATACGACCGATTTTTTGTGAATACGCCAAACAAGCTCACAATGTGCTAGTGTGACGACTTGATCAATTGATGAAGTCTCGACTTCAGGATTACAGTTGTGAACATGACCTTCAAGGTCTGCTAGATGTACACAAACTAGATGGAGGTGACACTATTCCTCAGCTTCGTGGATTCAACATCCGGTCCACCAACGGCAGTAGAACGTCGTGCCTTGATGTTCTTGTTAAGCTTGAAGATCCGGTATTGGCCTCCAAAGTTGCATAGGAACGAGAGGGTAGGAAGATGCCAATGACGAATCCAGGACGTGTATCAGAGTTGTAGATCCACATGACTGCTGTGATCGGGTACTGGAACAGACAGTTCCAATTCAGCATCACGAACGTATTGCGTAGATTCTCTGCGTCCTCACGGTGGTACGCGATCTCCTCCAGTGTCTCCGTCTCTTCATGCTCCGTCAACAGATACACCTCGTCCGTTCCATCATTTTGAGCTTCCGTGTCCCCAATTTTCTGGTCGTGGGCGCTTTCATCAACAAACACAAGTGGAAAGTGGCGAGTCAAGTATCGCGCTGCACGAACACGTTTGTCCATTGGAGGGACCCATTTCCATCGACGGATTCCCAGCACTTCCACTATCTTGACGAGTCGGTAGATGAAGAACGGGTGGTTGGTGATGGCCATCCATGTGAACACACCATTGAGGATCTGCGAATTGACTTCGATCCAGTCGTCCTTGACGTCCTTGTCACCACCTCCGACTTCGACCATCCCCACCATGACCATGAATAGAATGGCACCGGAGACCACAATTGCACCATAGAGCACGACGTTGTACGCGATCCAGAGGTAGAGTCGCCGCTTGTCACTGACAGTCATATCGGAACTGATTTCGAACCAGGCGACTTCGAAAGTGAGCCGTCCGTCCGGACCACGACCAGATGATAATCATGGTCAACCTTACGCCTCTGCGCCCGCCACATAATCCTTTTCGGTCGGGATGGGGTCCATTTTGGAAACTGGTAAGCATAACACACTGTCACAATGTATTTCGGATAGTATTTCTTGACAGCACAAATTTGTATGTTTACCCCCGCGGCATAGCTACTTCGCGGTCGAAACAATCAATGTCCACACAAATGCACCAGCAGATGCCGAGTTTACCGGTATGAAGCGACTTGCTTAAACGCGCCTGCCCCACTCTTGCCAAACAACAATGCGATTGTACACATGTCGCCGTTGGTAACGAGTAAAATTCCATGGCACGGCCAATTTCTACTGCAAACGACAAGTCTAGAACCAACTTTAAGTCAAAAAGTTTGGAGGTTTTGGCAAAACCTCACCAACTCGAGTGTACTTTTGACCTGATTGAGTTGCCATTTTGGCAACAATGACAGTTACAGTCGAGTCCTAATACAGTAGTGGCTCCTTGTCAAGAAAGCCGGCGGACCATCTCGAATTCCATCCTTGGGAGTTTTTGCACGCTTTGCCGTGCAATAACCGGCCAACATGTTGACGAGTCCACCGAGACGAGAGAGAGCATCAGAGAATCCAATAGGGAATTGAAGACATCCTGGCCAGCCAAAGCCCCCAACTTATCTGCCACTCTCTGCCCACTAAATCCGAGCAGACGGTCCGAACCCAAGCCAGCTGCTGTTACAACCCACTCGATAAAACCTCGGCCTTTACTCTAAAACGTCGCGCAAAGTCTCATTTTCCATTCCGCGACCAAGTGGCGAGCTCCGAATTCGTCGTTCCCATGCCTCCGTTGCCTCCACGGCCCGTGCTAGTGACCAAGCAGCAGGACGATCATGAAGACCATCCAGTGTGGCTCACAGCGCCAAGCGCAGTCTCTTCGTCCAGTTTCTCGGCTTGCAAGCGTCGCGCCTCGTCCCTTGGAGACTTATTCCCTCGTCCCCAGCCATCGCCATCCGCTGCCCAAGCACTTGCCGATGTTTTCCACTCAGTCTCAGCTAAAACACACCAAAAACTGGCAAAATTTCGGTCTCATTCGGACAATTTCATGAAAAAATCAAGTCCTAGAGGGGGTTGGAGACTCCCGACGGCTATGAAGGTCAATAATCCCATTCGAAGAGCTTCGATCGTGGCTAACCACAGATTCAGATGGAGAGAGAATGATACACTGCAACATGCTGAAAAGTGTTTTGAATTTCATGGAGAAGATGCAGGTGCAGCCTCCAATTACTTTCACATTGTGGCAGATGGCGTGTCGTCTCCTTTTGGACGTCAATCACTGGCAGATTATGACGGAACGCCCGTGTCTTCTGCTATTTTATCAAAGGAAGTCGTGAGATGTGTGCAGGTGGTGCTAGAGGAACTCACAAATCACAATAAGGAACCACTGGACCAAGCTGCCTTTGAAGGTGCAGTGGTGGATGCTATTAAGACTGCAAGGATCAATTGTTTCCAGCATAGGAAATCCAGACTAGCCACGACATTGGCCGTGTCGTACTTTAATCGGTGGACGGGCAGGTTGATGACGTTTTCTCTTGGAGATTCCAAGTGTTTGGTAGTCAGACAAGGAGCTGTGGTGTACGAGACATTAGCCGTGTTGAGGGAGTTTAATGTACCGACGGTCGTGAACTTGCGAGAGCAAGTGGTGGTGAAGGATTATGTGGTGCAGAGTTTTGCATTACAAGAAGGGGATGTGTGTCTGACATTCTCGGACGGACTGGGAGATAATGTGTACAAGGACGATATTACAGCGGCACTTGGTGCTCCGGAGTTGTGGGAGTCGGAAGGAGCGGGATTGCAGAGTGTATGTGATCAGCTTGTGAACATGTCAAAGATGCACGAGAAAAATCCGTCGGATGAAGACGATGTTGTCAGTGAACGTCTGCTGTATCCATTTGCTACTGCAGCAGTTATGGAGTACCGCGAACGCACGCTGGAAGAGACGAAACTAGCTCCTGAAGGCCCGCTAGACGCTAGTGGTGTTGATCACATGGCCGTGTCACTTGAACTTATGGAGAGACACAAAGGCAAGCAGACTCTGGACCGACACTTGCTCCAGCGTAGGCCATCACGCAAACACCACTATTCACTCATGCAGCTGAAGCTGATGGCGGAGATGCAGACCAAAAAGCCAGACGATATTACACTCTTCATGACGCGTTTTGTGCACGGCGGATGCTACTAAACATTTCGTGCTACCACTGTCTATTGGTCTGCTCCTGTTCATCCTCACATGTCGGCGATTGGATTCGAATGGATAGTGACGGATTTGATCACGATCTCCTTGAGTGGTCGGTTCTTGGCGTCTATGGGTGTCTTCTCTATGGCATCCAGTGTATCCATACCATCAATGACTCTGCGAAAACGTCAAGCGAGATGGAATAGTCAGTATTTATTAGCTCGTATCACAGTAACTCGCACATCGCGAGTACATACACCACAGATTGCTATAAAGCAAAAAGGAACCTTCACATACTTGCCAAAAACCGTGTATACGTTGTTGAGGTGTGGCTGTTTGGCGTACGTGATGAAGAACTGCTGTTTGTTGGTGTTGGGGCCACTGTTGGCCATGGACACGATGCCTCGACAGTTGTGCTGTTCACAAAACCACCAGTCAGCTCTCAAACTTCACAGCTCTCCTACGTGTGTCGTACTCTGTTTTGTGGATGGAACTCGTCGTCGAAAGTGCCGCCCCAGATGCTCTGGCCTCCTTTGCCTGTACCCGTCGGGTCTCCTCCTTGTACCATAAAGCCCTTCATGTTCCTGGAGCATCAAGGAAGTTGAGATAATGGTATTTTTTCTTAATTCTGTAGAATTTATGTGTACCGGTGGAATTTAGTGTCGTCATAGGCGCCACTAGCACAAAGTGCCAAGAAATTCTGCAACAGTAGCGAAAATATTTGAAATATTGTGAAAAAGTGTCGATCTGAGTGGAATTTGGTCGTACTTCGGCTGTACGAGGAGCTGTATCGCAGCAAACTTCGATCTTTATGTCGCCCAATGTCGTGTGCAGTGTAACAGACTAAAAAAACGCGAATTAAGGCGTTAGATGGAGGCATGGAGCTCGGTTGAGAGTGCAGGAGCTACAGCTTTACCATGGTCGATGGTGGCAATGACAAATATCGTTTTGACCAATCATATATTTTCATTTAACATTACGCCAATCAGAGATATGCAGATTTGAGAAATTACAGTGTAGACATGGCTACACTGAGCTTCAACTTGGAAATGACTCAATCAGCTCATGTGGAACATGTCGAAAATGCGTCGTAGCCTTTTTGTAGGTCGGGAAGCTCTCACTGGTTCGGGATCTGAGTGCACCACTTGTGTTGCTTTCGTTACTGTGGATGCATCTACAGCAGATTGATAAAACACATTGAATGAGACTGATATGTTAGAATGGAAGGGTAGTGCACACGTACCAACTGCGATAGCATTACCATGGGTATTTGCTCCCTCTTTTTCATCGCTGCTGATCCTGTTCGGGTTGTTGGATAGCTGGCATTGCCGGCAGCCCAGGCTTTCAGGCTTGCGCAAGCGTATAATCTCACACATGTTGCATTGTCGTGTAGCTGTTGCTTCTGTGCTTGTGGTCCACTCTCCAGAAGCATCAACAGCAAATGAAGTCGAAGATGGCTGCATTGAACTGCTAGTATCTGTTACAGTCGTGGCATCATTCTGGGTGATATCTTCATCTTCAGTGTCGGAGGAGAAAACTATGACCATCGCTTCAGCAACCCGACCAGTGGTCTTCGTCAGCGCCTGATCTACAAAAACAAGCAAAGCAATTAGCGAAAAATACTTCAAACAATTGTATCCGAAGCAAGGTACCATTATCGATTTGCTCGCCTGGGGATACGATGACTGGTGAAGTATTGGAGTCTGAGTTATCACTTAGTGTGATCGCAGTTGTAGTAGCAGCAGCAGCCACAGGTTCATCATTCACTCTGCGTACACACAAGAATTCACAGTCATCACTGGATTCATACGAATTGAAATCTCGCGGAGGTGGACGCCATCTGTTGCCATTTTGACCATCGTCAAGTTTAAGTAAAAATTCTGCGGCACTGGCTGCAGCCAGGCTGAAAGCTTTACGCTTGTCCTCGTGACTTCCACTACCAATTTCAACTTGCCCCACAATGAAACTCCAGTGATAACGTCGTGCTCCACAAAAGTAGTTTGACCCGCGTGGTAGTGAGATATCACCTGGACGATCCTTTAAGTTGTTCCATGCGCGGAGAAATACGTAGCTTAAATCCACATCCTTGTTTAGACGGGTTCGATATCGATCGAGACTTTGCTCGACCTCAAACTTGATATAACGCCACGAAATCGCCTCATCTCTCATCATCTTGATGACGTTTTGAAGTAATGCCACAGAAGATGAACCCTTCAGCTTAAGCCAAACACGATTCTTTACCATCATTACGATCTGCGAGCTTTTCATTTGTATACGCACATGGGGTTTGCAAGCACGCTCGATTTTCTTGATGTATTCGATATACCATTTCAATTTCCGTGGTTTTGTCGTTACATTCATCACAGCCTTCAATTCACTCGGTAGCTTCTGGATAATTTTCGACAATAAAACATGGAGGAACGGGTCGTGAAACGAAAAAGTTGGTTTGCAATCCGTATCAATTGATATAGTTCGTTCCGTCCCACCCATCCCAATTTCAGGGGTAAATCGTGCTGGAGACACCACATCAGGGAAACGCTCAACGGGCACACTTGCAGGCAAGTTCTGCTGCCGGTACTCTGGCTGATCGAATGATAAATCCACACAATTATCATCGGCGTTGCTGCCATGAGCGGTGCTACTGCTTCTAATTCCGCTAGGAAATGGAGTTGGACACAGCGATGTGGACCAGCGATTCTCATCGTGGTGAGCAGTCGGATAGTTTAAGTAGCTTCTGTTGACTACAGTTTTATGAATTGCTCTGCAGTTCACCCGATAGCCCACGTCATTGTACAATGACTGGGGAACATGATATCGTTCGTCATCTTCATACGAATTTCGATACGTCTCGGTATACGTGTGATCCTTTTTTCTCATCAATAATGGAGCAGGATTTGTGTTTCCACGATAACCACGGTGATCCGAAAATCCATTTGAGCATTTTTGTGATTGGGAGGCGTATGAACGGTGGTAATTGACAACCTCACTAGTGAGCTCAGATCGACGATACTTTATAGACTGCTGCTCTTCATGCGGTATAGATTTCTTCAATACATCTCTAGATTGAGACAGCAATGCAGGTGATTCCCGTGTTGCCGCTCGTTCAATTTCAGAATTGGATTTATTGACCACTGACATTTGTGGAGTTTGTGTGTACGTGGTAGGCGGGGGTTTGTAGAGTTGACCACACATCGAATGCTGTGTAGATGACCGGTTACCGGACCGCATATAGCATCCACCTCCAGCCAAAACATTTGCTTGGTTCGGGTCTCGAAAAGATCTTGGCTCCACCCTCGACTTTCGATCATATCGCTTCGCTTCAGTCCATCGTAAAGCTTGCTGAAATCTCCGAGCTTTCATGTGGGATACTGCAAGGGCTGGCACATTTATGGCTCGTGAAGGTCCAACATGTATCGGTACCAGCATGCGAGATCCGAGGCACGGTCTTTTGCGACTACTGTGACCTGGTATATCAACGCTGACAGCTCTACGAAACCTGGTTGCAATTTCTCGAGGCAGAGTTGATTCATGGGATGATTGATGCTCATTGTTCAGTGGAGCTGCTGCCTCTGAATTATTTGTGGGGCGCTTTCGACGTGGAATTACAAATGGTTTCTTCTCCTCGGGTACATCTGTGCTCCTCAAATTTTGCTGAGTCTCCGCACCGAAACTAGTTCCCACAACCATAAACGAATCGCTTCGCCCGAGCAAGTTCATTTCTCGAATTATTGCCGACTCCGCATTCGTTACGCATTGCAATTTGAGTGCACGATACTGCTGACATGTACGTTCTTCACAGTAGCTGGCATACAAGTTTTGTAGCGCCTTCTGGCAAAACGGATTTTGGCACCAGTTGTCTCTGTCTTCCTCTTTTGTTTCCACTTCGTCGTGCGTACTCTTTTCTGTTGCTTGCTGAATTCTAATTGCTTGTGCTAGGGCTACCTCAACGTCATCCACTCGAGACAGCATTGCATCGTTTTTCCTCTACTCGACTGATGATACACGACACGGTCACTTTCCATCTCATGATGAACGAAGAGAAAGATGTAAAGTGACTACAGCGCTGATGAAATAAATATTGATCATGATGTGATCGGTCTTGAATTGAAGCCTTAGGAGTACACAGCTAGAATCTCTTCGATCTCTAGGCGGCAGATTGGGCATTTAGTCACTTCTTCGCGGCGTGAGCAGGCTTTGCACAAACACAAATGACGGCACGGCAAGCACAAAATGGTCTTTTCGTCCGACAGGCAGATTACACAAAGCTTAAGTTCGTTCTGCTCCTCGACCTGGCGATCCAGTTTCTTCTGCATTTCAAGGGCCTTTTCCTCCTTTGCGGAGCGCACATGGCTAAGCGTAGTTTCAAGCAGGTGTTCCCACTCTTTCAACTCGTCCATCTTGTAGTTTGAGAGTGTTGTTCGTGAAAAGAGAGCAAGTGCCGTCCGAATATCGTGAAATGTATTGGGTGATTGCGACCTAACTGTCGCTGTAAATGTTGTTTGCGTATGATGATGCGGGTCCAGACTTCTCACATCGAAAGCGTGTTCTTTCTGCTTTAGACGTTTCCGCAACGAAACCAATTCTTTCATCAAGGAATCGTGGTGCTCCTCATGATCCTCATATCCGTGCAATTGCGTTTGGAGCAAGTCATTTTCAAATAGCAGACCATCACGATCTCGTTCTACTCGGTCGATCAGCAAGTGTAACTTTTGGTTGTTGTGGCTCAGCTGAACAATCCGGCGCCGTGCGAACGCCATCTGCTCCTGCAATTCTCGATTACGAACGATCAAGTCCTCACAATACCTCCGCCACGGTTTATCAACACCATCGTTGCCTTCGTTTTCATCCCAATGCTGTTCGATCATACCCAGGGTTTCACATGCCACGGCAGATGCAGTTGATGCCACAGTCGAAGAAGCTGCCTGTGCTTCACCTGAAGACAATGATACTTGCGTTGATGAACATCTTGAATCATTGTATCTACCTTCGCGAGTTAGGTCATCGAAAAGCGATTCGTCCATCAGTTTCTCTTCGTCGGTTGCTTGCAGTTCAAGAGCGCTATTGCTGTCAAAGCTTTCGTTGTGTCCATCGTCACCGCCTCCTTCACTTGACATTTGCATCGAGTACCCTCCATTCAGAGCATTATCGTCCCAACCAAGCTGCATTGCGATACCATCACGTTGAACATGATCGTACTGGTCTCGTATGTCCACGCTGCCAGATGATTGATCAATGAGTTGCGAATTGTTGAACTGTGCATACTCGAGCTGGCGACTAACAATCCACTCGCCCGTATCACTGCTATCTTCATCACTGTCGCAGAATAAGTTTTGTTGTTGAACTGCATCATTGTGGTCTCGAAAGCGCTCTGCTATACGATTTCCATGGCGCTCAAATGCAGGGGCAGGAACATCCGGCAATGATTCAGACACTGTGATGCCTGGAAACGAGTGGGGAAGAGACGACTCGTTGTCGCTAACAGAATGTGTCTGCCGTAGTTCTTCAGCAGGAGATTTGACCTGATATTGGCGGAACAAGTTGCCTCTGATCCTACCAAAAGGTCCCCTCCCCCAAGTTAGCCCATCAACTGCCAATGCGCATCTCTTTGCCATATCCGGGTCGTCGAATTCAAGAAATGCGTGCCCTTTTGTACGCCCTGTGGAGCTTGCCGACGGGATGACCACTTGAATAGGATCGCCAATCATGCAAAACAGGTTGCAAGAGAGAACTTCCATTAGCTCCTCCGTACGATCCATTGACACCTTCGGCAGATTCGTCAGCACACATACGCTATTGAAACACGTTCCTGGACGTGCGTTTCCGAACTCGAATTGAGCCATGTCAAAGACTGGCCACTTGAAGGGAAGGAATGAGCGCTGCTCTAAATCGAAAGACGTGTTCGCGTCGATTTGTTCGTGGTTATCAGTGTGTGACGCCCAGCTTTGCCCGAAATCGTCGCTCTCATTCATGACATCTACATGTGCGTCACACACCATTTTGACCAAAGACATAAAGATGTCTACGTAGGCCAACTCGCAATCAGAGTCGTAGTGATCAATCTCTAGTATGCCAGCCTCGAGTGCTGCGCGTGTAATATTCTCCCGAAAGCCTAGGCGGATAAAATTTCCCAGCATGGCATTTTTAATAGCGTGAGCTTTCGATGCGTTGATAGCGCGATTTGAAGCGTCCATAATTTCGCCTTGCTCCAGCTGCAAGTGTCCACTTTCGTGTTCCAACGCGTCTCTTTCTTCATCAGAGTCCTCGCTTTCGCCACTGCTATCACTAGTATTCATATCGTGTTCTTCTTGCGTCGATGGCCGCACCATCGTATCTTCCTCGAACCTTGTCTGTCTTAATGACTCGGCTTCATCATCCGTTAAAAAATCTCCACTTTGCTCCATGGTCTGCTGTGTGAGGTCAGTAGCACTCTCGGTCTCGGTATTCTCTCCTTCATCTTCTTCATGGTGACTTTCATCATCACTGCTCAACGTGCTATCATCTTCACACACATATTGAGCAGGTAACGAAGCATGCAACGGGGAAACCGTCCAAGGAGGCTGTGGTACCACCTGTAGATCTTCAGCATGCTCAGCTCGGTCTACAGCAGACCACAACTGTGCAGTCCGAGCAATGAGCGTTCGAATCTCAGCAGCTTCACTCTCAATCTCGTCAGCAAAGTCCACATTGGCTTGAGTCGACATTGCACCAGTTGCCTCCGTCACGTCACCAGCTTCAGAGCACACACACAGAGCAATTGTAAGCTCCAGTAACAAGAGATAACTAACATAAACTCACAGACTACAGGCTGTTGTTGACTGAAGCGTCGGATTCTACTCCGTGTTCGTTCCAGCAGCTGCTGGCGACTCCCATTGTGCCACGCTCGCTTGGTACTGGGCTCAGTGGCTGGTCTATTAGGTAAAGGGACTGCGACAGTGGCTGGAGTGGCAGCAACAGCAGGACGCGCTGGCGACTGTTGTTCTTGTGCTTCTTCCTGCTCTTCCTCCTTGTCTACGTGGAACTGGAGGCTGCCACTTGGCTGAGCGTTTCCTTCCTCTTCTTGCTGCTGATTACTGGGCGCTGCGTCGCTCTCGACGCGCAATTCGGTTGGAGACCGCATTTTAAGGGTTGTATTATCTTTAAATGAGAGATTCTGCAGTCAATACTGCGAGTTTAAAGGTCGTTTTTACGTGGATAGATAGACTATCGTCTGCTGCACACGTGTATGGTGTTCTTGCAGCACGACGACGCGTGGGGAAGGCACTAGAGTCCGCAGTCGAAGGCCGTCGATGAGCCTGATGCGCGACTGTCAAAGGAAACGAACGCGCCTTTTTTGTCTGAAGATTGCGCGAACGAATTTGACAGGGTTGTGTACGCCACATTAATCTGCTGTTGCCATTCATTCGACAGTAGATCGTTGGTTCTTTATGACCAATTGTTGAGTGCTGTGACGAGATTTTAGACCAATCAGGACACATGAGCGCAAGATTCCGGCTCGCTCAGAAGTTCAAAAGCACAAAACAAAGCGCAAGCCAGAGCGGAACTTTCGGTGCGTATGGCGCTCCCCAGCCGTCTCTAGGGCCTCTTGAGTAGCTAACTTCGTCTTCATCTCTTGTCCATTAGTGGCTGCGTGTGTGCGTGAAACAGCGGCGTCCAGATCTTCGTGGGGGAGAGTTCTCGTCGAAAAGGTGCGGAAGCGAGGAAATCGGGCGAAAACGTGTTAAAACCAGTGTTTAAACCGCCCAATTGCAGCAATTAAAGCTGTAATAGCAGAGCTAAAGCCTTGCAGTGCCTGCAGTCTGGTCTACGCTGTCGAGAGAGGGATGGAAACGCTGACTTTGACGCTGTGGGTGTTACTCTCATTTAGGAGTTAAAACAGACTAAAACAAGCACAAGATGGAAGCTGTGGGCCAGAAGCTGCTGGATTTCTCGCAGCCATTCGATGTGGCGGCACTGGACCAGGTGGTGGCGTGCATGAACGACCCCAAGAGCCCCCACCAACGCGTGGCCAACCAGATCATGGTGGCGCTGCAGGAGCATCAGGACTCGTGGACGCGTGCCTCGGACATCCTGGAGCAGTCCAACAGCGTCCAGACTAAGTTCTTCGGGCTGCAGGTGCAGTAGCTGTGATTACAGAGGACGTTTCGAGAGGCTGACAGTGCGTGATCGTGATTTTTAGATCTTGGAAGACGCTATCCGCTACCGCTGGAAGATTCTGCCCAAGGATCAGCGTGAAGGCATCAAGAGTTACATCGTTGGCAAGCTGTTGTCGGTGCGTTGGTGAATTTTTCATACAATTGCTTGATTCTAATGTGTTTTTATCTTGTAGATGTCGTCGGACGAGTCGACGCTACGTGGACAACGTATGTTCGTGAACAAGATGGATCTTGTGCTGGTGCAGGTACTGAAGCACGAGTGGCCGCAGAACTGGCCGTCGTTCATCACGGACATTGTCAACTCCAGTAAGACTTCGGAGATCTTGTGCGAAAACAATATGACTATTCTGAAACTGCTGAGCGAAGAAGTGTTCGACTTCTCCAAGGACCAACTAACGGAACAGAAGACCAAGACACTGAAGGAAAGCCTTAACCACGAATTCACACAGATCTTCCAGGTGGGTATTGTCGACGCTATTGTCATTCAAACGGAGCTTTACTGACATTTAATTGTTTATATTATTGTTTAGCTATGTGAATTCGTGCTTAACAAGTCGACACACGTTCCGCTGCTTCAGATTACGCTGCAGACACTGCTGCGTTTCTTGAGTTGGATTCCTCTCGGTTTTATCTTTGAGACGGACCTCATCAAAATTCTCGTCACAAAATTCCTGGCAACGGGTGTGTTCCGCAACGATACTATTAGTTGTTTGAGCGAGATCGCCCAGCTGCGCGATGTCCCAGAGCAGTACAACAACGTGTACGTGCAGCTGTATATGGGTGTGCTCAACGAAGTGGGCAAGATCCTGCCGCCGGGCAGTACATTCACTCCCTTCTGGGAGCAGGACGAGGTATTCGTTCAGCGTTTGAGTATTTTCTTCACTAGTTTTTTCCGGTATCACATCCAAGTTATCGAGAGACCAATCACCGCACCTGGCGACGAGGCCCACCAGGCGCTGCTGGCAGGCTTCACTTATCTTGTGTGTATTGCCGAAGTGGACGACGACAGCATTTTCAAGATCTGTTTGGACTATTGGCATTTTTTCACGCGCGATCTGTACACGGTTGATCAGAACCAGATGAACCCGCTTGCTGGCTTCCAGAACCAGTCCCGTAGCCGACGGGAGCTTGTATCGCCAGTCATGAACCGTGTGCGTCACGTGATGATCTCAAAAATGGTGAAGCCGTCGGAAGTGTTGATCGTTGAAGACGAAAACGGTGAGATCGTACGCGAGACTACTAAAGACACGGAGGCACTGTCACAGTATAAGACGATGCATGAAACGCTAGTGTATCTCACTCACTTGAACTACGATGACACCGAGACGATTATGCTGGAGAAACTGACAGCTCAGGTTGAAGGAACGGAATGGTCGTGGAACAACCTGAACACATTGTGCTGGGCTATTGGATCGATCTCTGGCGCCATGAGCGAAGAGAATGAGAAACGCTTTTTGGTCACTGTGATCAAGGATTTGCTGGGCCTGTGTGAGATGAAGCGCGGTAAGGACAATAAGGCTGTGGTTGCTTCGAACATTATGTATGTGGTTGGTCAGTATCCGCGTTTCCTTCGTGCACACTGGAAATTCCTGCGCACGGTTGTAAACAAACTATTCGAATTCATGCACGAGCTTCACCCCGGTGTACAGGACATGGCATGCGATACCTTTCTCAAGATCTCCCAGAAGTGTCGGCGTAAATTCGTCGTTCTGCAGAGTGGCGAAACACGTCCATTCGTTGAGGAGCTCCTGGAAGAGCTCCCTCGTATTGTGTCTGACCTGGAAACGCACCAGGTGCATACTTTCTATGAGGCTGTGGCATCTATGCTTGCTGCTGAGAATGATGCTGGCCGAAAGGAAGTGCTCCTTGGTCGCTTGATGAACCTCCCGAACGAAGCCTGGAAGTCCATTATGTCTCAGGCAGCGCAGGATGTGAATATTCTGTACGACAGCCGAGGAATCAAGGAAATTGTGAAGATTATCCGCACAAACGTGAAGGTGTGCAAGGCTATTGGACCTAACGGATTTAACTCGCAAATGGGCTACATTTTCCAGGACATGTTGAATGTGTACGTGGCGTACACGCAGCGTATTGCCGCAATGGTTGAGCAGGGCGGCGAAATTGCAGTAAAGACTTCTGAAGTGCGATCACTGCGTAGTGCAAAGAAGGAGAGCTTGCGTCTTATGGATGCGTTTGTGGAACACGCTGCTGGCGATGACTCATCACGGCAATTTGTTGCTACCCACTTCTTACCCAAACTCCTTGAGACGATTCTCTCAGACTATCAAAACACAACGCCCACTGCGAAGGAGTCCGAGGTTCTCAGCTTGCTCGCTACGAGTATCAACAAGCTAAAGAACGTCATTGCACCTACAGTGCCTATGATTCTCGAGGCTGTGTTTGAGTGCACACTACAGATGATTACCAAGAATTTCGAGGACTTCCCAGAACACCGTGTGAACTTCTTCAAGCTGCTGCAGGCTGTGAACGATTTCTGCTTTCAGGCGCTATTCAGTATCCCGCAGGAGCATCAGAAACTTGTTGTGGACTCGATCATTTGGGCCTTCAAACATACTGAGCGGAACGTTGCTGACACGGTACGGCTTGTTGTACCAATATGCACCTGATTCTGAGCTGTTGGATGTCGAATCGCCGTGTACTTACTGTTATATATTTTTCTGTGTGAATAGGGTCTTGCCACTCTGTTTGCGCTACTGTTGAACATCCAGGAGAACCCCCAGATTGCTGCTGGTTTCTACCGTTCGTTCTACCTTCTGTTGTTACAAGATATCCTGGCAGTGCTGACCGACCGTCTGCACAAGTTCGGCTTCAAGCTGCACGCGGCTATCTTGCGTCACATGTTCTCTATCGTGGAGAACAACCACGTTACTGTTCCGTTATGGGAATCTGTGCCTAACGCTGGTGCCGTGCCCGCTGGACAGACGAATTCGGTATGATGGTAAACTTCAATCTTGCTATTTAGTTGTTCTAACCTTTGTGTGCCTTGATTGTGATGCTATCTGCAGGCTTTCCTCAAGGATTACGTTGCCAATCTGATTGGCTCGTCGTTCCCAAACCTATCGCGAGCACAAGTGGTTGAGTTCGTGGTCGGTTGCTTCGACATGTCGAAGGACCTGGCGACATTTAAGAAACACCTCCGTGACTTCCTCGTGAACATTAAGGAGTTCGCTGGCGAGGACAACGCCGAGCTGTTCTTGGAGGAGAACCTCGCGCGAACTCAACTACAAGAGAAGCAGGACATGGCCGCGAAGCTGGCAGTACCTGGTCTAGTGAATCCAAACGAACGTCCGGACGATATGGCCGATCTGTAGGTATCCTACCACTACAAAAACTGAAGACGACAGCCGCAAGACCCAATCTGCAGAGAGATGCACCGATGGACGTCAAAAACTAACTTGATCGCAAAAGAGGACAGTGATGTTTGTGTTGCTAAATTGAACATGCTTTCACTTTATCATCTGACATTTTAGATTCCCTAGCCCTGATTTCAACTAAAATACTACGAATTAGTCTAATTTGTCGATATCACCATAAAATAGCGTAAGACCGAAACCAAACAAACACTCATGGCCGACAGGGACCCGCGCGGACGTCGACGCCAATGGCCTCCTGTGGCCATGTCAGCGCGTAAATCTGCGCCCATCCGAGCCGGTGGTGTGAATGTACGTCGTCTGATGTTATCCAGAGCGTCAGCGAGCGAACAGAAGCACGAGGAGAGCGAGGAGAAGGAGCGCAAGAAGGAATGCGGAAACCCCTTTTGTCGGCAGATTTTAGCCAATCGCTACGCCAAATTCTGTGAAGACAAGCCCATGTGCCAGCGCTATCGAGCGCTGAAGCTTCAGTGTCTGGCTAATGCTCAGGCACAAGAGGAGGAGGAGGATACGAGGTCTTTGTCGTTTGTTATTAGGCGGAAGAAGACGGAAGAGACGTTTGCTATCCCTAGAAAGAAGACAGAAGGAGGCAAGAGGAGACTGAAGCTCAGTGTGGAAAGTGACAGCAGCTCCAGCAGTCCACGAAAGGACAAAGTGGTGAAAAAACAAAAGAAAATGAAGAGAACGAGAGACATCATGGAGAAGAATGGAGCCACGACATCCAGTAGATCTCCTAGTGTGGGATCGTCGTCAGCGGAGGAGTATCAGCCACTTCCACAGAGATTAAAGAAGCGACAGTCTCCACAAAATTCAGGGACGAAACGTACTGAGACTAGTGCGGGGTCGTCATCGGCGGAAGAGAATCAGGTACTTACAGAGAAATTGAAGAAGCGGATGCATCCGAAAACGCGATCCTCAGAGACTAGTAGTAAAGCGGAGTCGGGGACTGGAATTGCTGATGTTTCACGGATAAAGAAGCGTCGACTTCACCGACATGTCAGTGCAGATGATGTCCTGTCTCACTCGGCATCGTCGTCTCCTGTTCGTGCTACTCCTGCTGCATCTAGTGCTTCTGCAACGTTAAATACCAATTGGAAAATACCAAGAACTAAACCTCGAGTTAAGACGGCAGCACAGGCGATCAAGAACATGAATGTGGAACTTGTACCTCTCGGAGTTGCTAGCCAAGCAAGTACCACGGGTGGAGGACGATACGTACAGAACGGAAATCGGTCGAGCGCGCCATCGGTGAAACCCGCTGACCCACGACCTCGCCCACCTGTTAAAACCAAGTTCCCACCACCCGCAGTACCAATAGTAGCTCCCCCAAGTGCTTCAATCAGACCAACACAAACAGCACAACCGACGGTACCACCTCCACAGACACAACCACCGTTACCACCGCCCGCACCAGTGTTACGGCCACTTGGCCCTAGAGCTGTCACACCATCGTCGTCACCTGCGAAAACGTCAACAGTAACATCCAGCTCCAACTCATCGTCTATGTCAAATTCTAGACCAAATGGCTCAGCACCGGCTGGAACGACTGGAATACAGCGGATCTCAACCTCCGATTATTTGAAGAACAGGAAGAGTGATCTCGAACGGAGGCCACAGGGTGACCGGGTGGACCAAACATCGCGGTCGTCATCGCTCGAGCGTTCGACCAGGCAAACTGACGATCGAGCTTCTGGATTTCAGCCAACTCGCTCTTATCCGACAGGGCCCGCTGGATATCATCGTAGTGATAGTGCCCCGTTGCCTTCATACAGGGAGTCTCGTCCGCCTGTGGATCCTCGTCGGCAATACCCAGAAGCTGATGTACGGCATCGGCAACCGTACTATGACATGGAGGGAGGCAGCATGGAATATCGAGCTAGATCAGAAGGCCGAGGCGAACTCAACGATATATCCACATCAGAGGAGTGGAATGCTCGCAACTTCCCTCCTCCTCGTGATCGATATCCACCACGGCAACAGGAGTTATCTTCTTTTGGTACCAGTAAGGAGAACTATGGATATGCCGCAGATACACACATTAGCCCAGCGTCACCATCTGTGGAACAACCTCACTGGAGAGAACCCTCGCGCGAAGAGCCCTCACCGCCGCAGCGAATGTCAAGTCCTCACCGAAACGAATCCGCACCACTGCAACGGGCGCCAAGTCCTCGTCGAAATGAGCTGGAGCGCGCGAATATTGACCGGGAAAACTCTGATCGTGACGAGGTGGATGAGGATACACCAACATTTTCGTACCACGACAAATTTCTTCCAGGGTTGTTGTATGTATTTATCCACAAGTTTCCCCAATCACTGGAAGCTGTATTCAACGTGACAAAAAAGCCGAGAAAGATGAATTGGTACATTAAGTATGCCGAGCGAATTGAGCGACTCTGCAAACCGTTCGACCTTCAGATTAAATTTGATGGATTGAAAGCAATGGTGACGGTACGTGGCCGCGAGTGGCTTACTCTGCAGGGTACATCCACGGTGACCTTGTACATGGATGTCATTAAAAGTTTGCGGGCCGAGGCAATGACATGGCTAAGATTGTTTGAGGAGATGGAGAAAGCCCTCTCGCACTACCGAGGTATATATGGTAGTCAAGCAAACGAAAGTTATACATTCCTTCGGGCGTGGAACGATTTGAAGAACCCAGGAAATTATATATCGCTTTCAAGGCAGTCCAACTACTTCTGCGGTGCGCGACTGCATCACTGGAATTTTGTTGTTGGAAAGGTAGAAATCGGCAGTGGTAGTCATGAAGAGAAGCGAGAGGCGTTTCGTTTGGCTACGATTAGCGCACTAGATTTCCTGCTGAGCATTGGTCGAGGTGTGCAGCGTCCAAATCGAGAAAATAAGATCAAACGTGAGCGCGCCTCAGAGGCCAATCGGTCCAATTCAAGAGAACGTCGACAGAGCCCAAACCGAGAGTCTATCAGCAACACCATAGGTGAATCTCAAGCAAACGGTCAAGCAGATGGAATTTCTACAAACCTATCGTCTTCTACGGTAGACCCACTCTCTTCTACCATGCAACTGGCCGCTGGTGGACCTGCATTATCTACAGAACCACAGCTTTCGGAAGTACCTTCCACGGCCGAGGAGCGTGCTTCTGCTGAAACATCTTCTTCTCCTGTCGCTGTAGAGCGCACAGAGAGGCCGGTTGTAGCAATTATACCTACAAAGGGAAATCATGCGGTGGCAGAAGCTGCGGAACAAAGTGATCCCGGTGAAGAAATGAGCATCAGTGGTACGAGCTGCATTACATTTATTGCATCGGTTCACATCCTGGGATTGACCAATTTCTTTCGAATTTATGTTGTAGATGCCAGCGATCTGGTCGCTGTGACTCCTGCAGGATCGCCACATGCTTCAAGTTCATCATCTGAGTCCTCTTCAGGTAAACCTCCTACTGCGTCTGGACCTAATCCGAAATCGGCTGGTTCAGCCGCACTGGTCGTGGCGTCTTCTCACACCACCTCGGTGGTCACTGAATATGCTTCAACCGCCCCACTACCATTGACTGCTTCTGTTGAGAGCAAACCACCCGCTGTGGTGGATATGACCTCGGATGATATGTCGTCTATTGCAGCTATTCGAGATGCAAAATCTGCCTCGAGAAAGACCATTCCAGTAACACAAACCAAGGCTAAAACAGCAATACCTCTCCGTCGGTGCATGATGTGTGAAATGATTCGCATGCGAAAACCAGACGGAGAACGATGTCTACGCTGCCAGCAGAAGGGTGTCCCTCCACATGGGAGGCTTGACACCTCGCTTGGGCCTTGATACAGTCAAGTATCGACATATCTCGTCATGCTCGTGAAATACTCATGCTAGGCGCCAAGTCGTCAACAATATAAAAGCTACCAATAATTTATTTAATGAAGAAGAAGCACGGAGCGATGAAAAAGCCACTCTGAGGCTGTTTCCGTCACTTCAATCTTCTCAACTCGTAACCCGTGCTCTTCATTAATTAAATGTACGTTTTCAGTCCGTTCCCTGTTTGTTAACACTTAACAATATGACTAAACTACTTCTTGAAAGGATATAACTGAGCAAGAGTGAACCTGGTGACTACTGCAAGATAGAAAAAGTAGGCCAGAGCATTCAGTCAATTTGTATGTTCACTGTGGATGGCGATTGATTACAATTTGCAGTACCGATGCATCATATAAGCTTTCACTAACTAACTTATTTTTCAAGTACTTGTACAATTTTCAGGTGTTTGGAACTCACTGCATCCGGCGGGGGAGGCGAATACCAAACTTGACCATGTTCTTGCGTTTACGCAGGCCAATAAGCCGGTGCGAGACTTGCGCTACTCGTGCGCGTAGTGTGTGTTCGTCCAGGTAACTCTCGCGCGAGGTCGCAGTCTGGAAAATAATACGCTCCACCTTGAGCGCCAACGTGAAGGTCTTGGCGTACCAGTTGGCGTTCTGCTCCACGTGCGTGAGCACTTCGTGCGGGTGGTGATTGCGCAGCATGCGGTCGATGTTCACCACGTTCTTCCAGCGCTGCGTGCGCAGGTCCTGGCTAATCTGCAGCCAACTAACGTCGAAGTAGCGCACATCGTCGTGCGTTGAGGTGTTCATCGTGATGCTCATGATTTCAATGGTAGTAGTAGTTGAACTGGGGTATTCTGTTGTGTGGCAGGTGAGTGCCAGTGCTAGACAAGATTATCTACAACCGCGTCGGTAGCACAAGTGAAATTGAAGAATACCTCCCTACTTGTCGCCGCAGAACCGAGCTGTCAAAACTTGGACTCAAGGAGCTTTTCATGTTCATGCTGCGACCGCTTGAGCTATTCGTGCATCAGCGCGTGTCGCTCTGCGTGAGGTCGTAGCGTTTCTGGTTCGCGAAGGTGGTTTCCCCATTGGCTGTCGTCTTCCATCGCGCTTGGGTTGTGTGCGTGTCTACGGCGACCGAAGCATGAACTGGCTCATGGAGATGGCGTGTTAAAAGCGAGCGCCGACTGCAAGCACGACCTGAGACAGCAATTCGCGGAACGAACCTGTTTACGTGGGATCGGTCGCCTCGGGTGCATGGCACCGATGGCAGACCACGTGGAACCTGATTGCCGTCCGCGTTTTCAATGCCCTTCGATGCGACGGGTGCATACCATTCAATGGTCTATAGAGACGATCGATCGGAATGTTGATGCAGCAAAGACCCGAGCGGCGATAATCGAAGTTGCCGTTGGGTGATGCTAGGCATGAAGACCTCAGGACCAATAGCGTTTCCTCGTGCTTTGAGGACGTTGTAGTTGCCAGCGTAACAACGGTGAGCAAAAAAGGCAACTATAACTTGAAGTGCGAGCGTTTCAGATCCGGAATTTTTGTCAGTTGTCGAGTCGAAGATACTGCGCGTTTGTGATTTGCACCAGGGATCGCAGATTTTAGCATTCGCCGCTACAGCGAGCGCCGTTCGCAGCATTTCACGGTCGAGGGGTTGTAAGTTGCTGTGGTATGCGAGGTATCTAGCAACATGAAAAATAACTTATAATATATGGTAGCATATATGGCGATTTCCCATGGCCTTTGGCTAGCCTTTAACGGTTGGATTCACATGATGTGAATCACATCATAGACTTTTCTACTTTTGACATACCTGGTTAATGATTGCTGTTAAAATGACCAGGTAGTGTCGGTTTACATGCACAAGTTTTGGTTTTGTTCGCGTGCAGAAATAATATGTCGAGTTTTAAGTAATAACCTATTGTCTACCAACCTTTCGATCCCAATAAATGTCCAAATGCTCCTGAGGCGAGTTTACAAACCTACTACGCCTGTATTTGCTCTAGAAGGTCTCCCATTTCCCAGATCATGATGGCACCTTCGGAGCCGACGGTGACAATCTCCTTACGATCAGGTGAGATTTCACTGCATTGATCGCCTCACTGTGTCCACGACCAATTGCAACGGTCTCACCGTTGTCGTAATGCCAGAGCCTGAGCATGCCATCGCGTCCTCCAGTGGCAAAGAGTGTCCCGCTGTGTTCAATGTCCATAGCCAACATCTCATGGTCGGCAGCCTCCTCCAAGAAACGGATGGCTTCACCGTCATAAGCATCGAAATACGTGATGCGTCGATCCGAGCCGCAAGTGAGTAATTGGCTTTCGTCAGGGTGATACAGCACTCGACGAAACACAGTTGAGGCAAACATTGCTTGGGTCCGTACAAAAGTTTCGAGGTTCCACACAATGCAAGATCCATCTGAAGATGCACTCACACACGCGGTGCAGTCCCGTACCACCTGAATAGCATTTACAGGTCCACGATGCTCTTTCAGAGACGCTTCCATGGTCTGTCTAGACGGAGTGATACGCCACACACGCACTCGACCATCTTTACCACCAGTGAGCAACCTCCACTCGGCATTTGAAGACGAAGACGATGATGCAGACGAAAACGAAGGTGTACACATTGCAATGGCAGTCACCGATTCATTGTGTGCAT
The DNA here is from genome assembly GCA_008079305.1 of Phytophthora palmivora. Taxonomy (NCBI): domain Eukaryota; phylum Oomycota; class Peronosporomycetes; order Peronosporales; family Peronosporaceae; genus Phytophthora; species Phytophthora palmivora. Next base: position 213,063 of record VOQZ01001244.1, on the reverse strand, counting down.
CTTGGATAACAAACTTAAGTTTGCCACTCTCCGGGTAAAATGCTCGCACTTTGCCATCATCCCAGCCACTCACAACGAGACCACCATCACGCGTAAGTTCCACACAATTGCAAATGAGATTAGGCACCTGCACACGCAGGATTTCTTGACAACGACGAGCATTCCAGATTCGGATGTCGGTTTTGGCGCATGTAAGGAACAAGTGCGAGTTATCCGCTGGGCTGCGCGTGGTTGATCCGGGAAACACAACGTCGTTAATGCTACTGTAGTGACAAGTTGAGCGAAGCACCACCCGAAGCGCAGCACTGTTGGGGTCTGCACTACTCGGTCTGCTAGATGCGTTGTTCGAGTGGCCTTTGGTGTTTAGATCTTCAGCAAGCTGGAACTGGTACATATTGGAGTGGTTCGTTCCAGCGTAAAAGTCCCCATGTCTACCTTCGCTTAGTGCGGTGATACCCCCCATCACCTTCTCCATACAAGCCGTGGCGATAGGTTTAGTCTTCGTGCCATCCGATGCAGCAATTGCAGGACCCAACTTGAGTACAGCAATATTGCCATCACCAGCACCAAGAATTACAAAACGACGGTTCTCCTCATTGTCGTGAACGAGCAATGTCACTACTCCTTGGCTAAATCGCTCCTTGGTTGTACGGCTGTAGCGAGGCTTGTGAGTTCCTACTGGCGGGAAGAGACAATTGGGTTTGGTCAAGTCACAGTCCAGCAAAATCTCCAGCAGATCTCCTGTCTTGGTGCCGCAATACGCCACCTTATCGTCTGGAGACACACCGATGCACGTAACAATACGTTTAAGATTTCCTAGATTGGCACGTAGCGCGTGGAATTTGCGGTTCTTCAGTTCGACGCGCCAGACAGTGATGTTGTAGTTGCCACCGGTAACTAGTAGTTCATCATTGACTTCACGATTGAAAGCTGCAACGACGAGTGTTGAATCGTCTCCGGACGGTGTGCCGCAAATGGGCTCACCAGTGTCCATATTCCAACACACAAGTGCATTATCATCTTGACCACCCACTGAGAAGAGAAAGCTATCTCTAGCAGAGAAGGCCAAAGCTTGCACTTTTCCCATATGCAACACGAGTCGATACGTCACAAAGTTGTTGTCATGGTCACTCTCACCACCGTTTGCCGACATGGAAAGTCTGTTCGTCGCCTCAGCTAGATTCCACACAAGTATGGGGGCTTTACTACCACGACTTTTGCTTTGCTGCCCTGAAGCGAGCTTCGAGCCATCATTGGAGATGGCCAAACACGTGATCACATCCGTGTGGCCACGCAAAAAGCATTGAGTGTTGCGTTTGATGTCTTTCACCACAACGGCGAGACCCAGTGAATAGATGAGGTACTTGCCATCAGTAGTGTAAATAAGCGTGTCGGGGTATGTGCCTATCGCGAAAACATTTGAGTCTCAATCACGAAAAGGTTTCCAATGACCAAGACACTTACCATTGTATCCGATCACTCGGCGCAATTTAAGTTCTCTGGTATTTGCCATTGTTGCAGAGAAGCAGAACGGTAGTAGTCGTGGTGGGCTGTGCACTAGTGCAGGAGTTTCGTAGTGAGGGGACGCAATGGGGATACACAACTCTATTCAGAGGCAGCCTTGGTGAATGTCTAGAAGGCGTTATAGTTGTTGTTGCTGGGACGCTGTGCCTTTTTGAATTTCTTTCGGAGACTTCGTTTACGACTGAAGGCATTCTGTAGCGTGGAGCCTCCGGCTTGACGGATTTTTTCGAGTACAAGGCTGTTCTCTAAGGATTCGATGCTGGTCACAGTTCCTGTTGTCCCTGCACGCCCAGTGCGACCAATGCGATGGAGATAGCTCACCACGTCGCTGGCAAACTCAAATTGGACCACATGATTGACCTTGGTCGTATCTAGCCCCCGTGCCGCAATGTCAGTGCAGATGACTACTAGATCCTTGTCTGCGTCGTTTTCGCTGTCGAGTCGCTTCAAAAGCTTTTGACGTTGAGGGCGGTCCACTTCTTTGTGAAATAGCGCGCAGTTTGCCATACCCTTATCGGTCTCCAAGAAGTCAAAAAGTGCATCGGCACTGGCGATCGAGTTGGTGAAAACGAGTGTTTTTTCACCTGCTGATGTCTTCAACTCGTCAGTGGTGCTGCTTCCTGAAGATGTCAAGATTTGATACAACAGTTCGCAACGAGCGTGCTGCTCGTCCATGAAGTTGCCATTTGCCATGAAATCTTGCAAGTTCTGTGCCTGAAGTGTCAATTTCGGTAGTGTGCGGTGGAAATTCTACAACATACAGCACCATTCAGTTAGCGAGTTCAGATAATAAATACCACAAGCAACATCATCTACCTCCGTAATAGCGAATACAGTTGAAGGGAATTTGTAGTCGATATAGTGGCGCACAGACCGTTTGCCATAATCTGGGATCGTTGCGGCACTGAAAATGGTCTGAGTGTTGTCTCCAGCATAGTCGTTTTCATCCAATTCTCTATCTTTGATTTCTGCCTCCCCACATCGGTTGAGTTCCGAACGCAGCAATGGTTGATTGCGAATCGTAGCGAGAATTTGTTTTGTCTCCTTTTCAAACCCTCCACTAAGCAACATATCCGCTTCATCCACAACCACCGTCTGCGTGAAGGCAAAGTCTCTGGTTTCGTGGCACGCAAGAGCGCTCCGGTGTGGCAAACACCAATGGACATGCACGACTACCGTGCTGTCCCAATGTCTGTCTCGTTGACGACAAACTCACAGCAAGTCGTGCAAGCTCCGGGTCCACCTGATGAAGCACTGCAGCCAATTGCCGCACCAATTCTTGGGACGTAGTGAGCACAAGAGCAGTGGGGAGGCGCATTTCACTTGGAGGCAGTGGGCTACGGCGGATTTTCTCCACCACCGGCAACAGGAATGCCAGCGTTTTCCCACCGCCAGTTTCGGCAGCTACGACGACGTCTTCACCCGCTAGAATCGATGGAATGGCCTTGCATTGAGCAGATGTAGGACTTGACAGCCCCAAATGTGTCAATCGGTCCGTGAGTGCTTTACTGAGCCCCAACGACTGAAAAAAACGGGTGGTTGGTGTTGCAAGTGCATTTTCATGTTGCAGTGAGAAGATGACGCCAGAACGGGCTGCAGGAGCCACGCAAACGCGATGGACATGACGCAGTGACAACATGGTGGCGCTTGGGGTTTGAATGGCGAAAAGCGCTACGACGTCAAACGTGATATTGGATTAGAGAGGGATGGAAGTGGATTGGTCGAAATAGAGTTGTTTCGATGTTGTCAAGCGATGTGTTAACATGTCATAAGATTGGTAGTCTATTTGGTCATCGTGGTAATGAGTTGCTTACGTGCATGTTGCAGTCATGCAAGTTAATGCTCATAAATCTGCATAGCGTCACATAGGTCTCATGGAATCAGCATATACTACAGACCAGGGCATTCCGCGCTGATTGCTATGTCGGATTTAGCTATCTCATCGTTAGATGAAATGATTCCGCAGTTGCCTCGCGCGCTTGCTGTTACTGCGATGATCGCATATAAAGCGCACATGTACTTTCCGAATGGAGCGTACATGCTAGAAACTGCACCATGTAGCTGTGGCATTGGTGACCAGTAATTACAACACTGCAGTCGATGTTGAACTGATACCTCGTTGCCTTTGCTGCACTAGGTTAGATACACAGTGCACCTGGACTCTATTGTTTTGGTTGTGATGATATCTGTTAGACGCGCGATGAGCATGCAAGAGAGCAGACGCTGGATGAAGTCTATACAAACGGTTTATAATGGCGATCTTCGTGGACGCACGTAGGGCATGTTGAAGCAGCACGACAAAGACATGCTCGAATTGTGTCTATGGGGGCTCATGATGAGTTCGTCAGTGCTGTTGACCTATGTCTGCGCTCGTACGTCGCGCCACCGTCCATAGAATAGGAACCTATCATGCTGCAACCAGGACAGGCCATGACGATGTGGCAGCGTTTCTCGCTTGCTTTCGTCGCTGGCAATGTGTTTTAGTAGCATCCCAGCACCCCAAGAATCCGACGAGGCTGCAACCACCTGGTGGATCGTGTCAATGCTGAAACTCGCAGATGTTGAAGTTGAATTCTTCACCTTGAAGCGGGTGCTGCTGCTGTTTGGCTTCCTCGATCCACCCGCTTCAGCTGAGTAATTATACTCGGCACAGACATGCACGAGGGGTGCGACTCAAGAGTAGGTGCACGAAAATGCCAAGCAACCGTCGGCGCTGCTCTTTGTCTCGAGATCGATTGCACAGAACAGCGGTAAGCCGTGAAAAACTACGCTTCAACAACCGATTTTCAGCTTACCAGTGCCTAAAATCGATTGTGTGAGTCGTGCCCACGACACATACAATGTGGCGAGAGTTAATAGGGAGTCAAATGCGACCCTTGTGCAGCCACCTCAAAAACAACGCTAATACCTGTGATGCTAATAAAGGTAAATAAATGTTCATAGCACCTCAATGGTTTGAAATGACTAGTGCCCGTAATACATGAGCGGTTGAGGTTGCAATTAACTCGTGCATGTCAACGATGTTTTCCACTTTCGAACTGAGCTTTACAGTGAGGACATTTGGATTCAGTGCGAGTTGGGAACGTCATTGTCGTAATTTCGAGTGTAGTCCACAAGTCGGATGCATGCAAATTGACTGCCCCCGCGACGAGGCTCCTGTCAGGATGCTAACAGTACCATTGCTACTATAACTCAACCGTTCTCCTTCTGGGTGCTCTTGTGGTGGCTACATTGTATTTGCCGGTATTGAAACGTGTGTTATATCTCGGTTCAACATACAACCACCCCGAGACAGTCGGTCCTGATGATCGCGAAGATTTGCTTCATCGAGCTTCGGTAGCAATTCGTGCATGATGCAGTGCATCAGGGACTTCATCGCTCCGAACTCCAAGTGTCAATGCGACCGATTCCAGTGTGCGATTGCTAGAAGACAGCACAGTATAAGATTGACAATGGCATGATTTCCGTTTCAATCCTTGAAACTTCCGTGTTAAACGGAGCACAATTTGCGGCTAATTTGAGGACCAACTTGATGCCGTGTATTTTTATGCGGCGCATACCTAAACACCCGTTAAATGATCCATCCAATCACAACTCTCGATCCAGAAGAACTGACCAATGGGATCGCGTCGGTGCGAGAGCCACGAAAACTGCCCGTCTGCGCTCTGGAGACTCGTCGCGTGGTTTTTGCTTCCATGTGACTTGATGTTAGTATGGTGCGTGTCCGCCGCGGCTAGGATGCATGTCTAGCACAAGAGAAGGCAAGCTCATTTATCAAGCGCATATTTTTGAGCTCTTCTCCAGCATTTTCCAATTCGACCTCTCCACGCAAAATCAAAAACACAATCACCACGACGTCCACCAACATGCTTAACCACCCGGGTCTTCCGGGTTTCCACAGCTTCCCAATGAACAACGGTGACCCCGTCATAATAGCCCACAACAATGTAGCGGTGCTGCCAACGCAAGTGTCCGCAGCTTGTACAGCACCGGTGACTACCACTGGAAATGGTGACTGGCGTCTCAGCGGTGATGAAGAGCTGCGTCGCCTACGTTCCAACTACGTCGTGCTCATTGAGCGCATGCTACGCAACCACCAGCCACACGACGTGCTGAACCACGTGCCCGAGAACACCGACTGGCGGTCCAAGACTTTTCAGCTAGCACTCAAGATTGAACGTCTCATGTTTAAGGCTGCCAAGTCGCGAGCCGACTACCTGGATGAGCGCACATTGCATCGTCGTGTGAAGATCCTGAGTCGCTACCTCGTGCGTATTCGTATGCGCAAGAACGCAATGGTAGACGGTATTACGAAGCGTTGCTAGCCCCCCAGTCATCATCAGCTAGCACAGGTCTTGGTCTCCTATGCACTTCGTCCGGAAACAGCAAGCGTGTAGGACAGTTTGCTGGTATTTACGCTGTACAATAATTAGGCTTAAAAGAATAATTTATCACCCCGTTTCGGCACCACACGTGATTTGTCTAGTTGCACTGGTGCTTGGGAATAAAAGGAGATGGCGAAGGGGGATGGCGTCGTTAAACTGGAATCGTCAGTCATGGCAGCAAGGTCACCGTCTGATCACAGAGTGTGGTGTTTGTCAATGTGGAGCAAGCAGAGACAATTCATTGTGCTCGTGTGCACAAGGACACAGGTTACATTTTGGCCGTATTCGGACACCAGCGGATGATATCGCACCACCGCTACCAGGAAATAGCAACCATGTATTGTAAGCCCTCGACTAATAGTCGTTGGTCGCCTTCCGCCAGTGGGAAGGAAAGGCTGACCTATTTCCATCAGGCGAAGTTCTTTCACTCAGGGCAGGTTTCAGGTTCCAGATCGAGCTCAGGGCTTTGCCAGCAGGGCCTTGAACTCAGTCCGAGCGTTTGCTAGCTCTTGCGCCAGATGACTCGAGGGTAGACACGCGTTCTCGAGGGTGCGTGTCTATTTGGACACCCAGAAGATTCTGGATTCTCGAACAACCGTACTGACTAGTATAACGCCTAGCCAGGTTAATCGGACACACAACCGCTTCAAGGGGTTGATTCAGCTCTGATGGCAGTGAAATTCACGATAATACGCTATAATGATCCATACCCAATTGCTACTATTACGCTAGGTACATTTGTCGAGGTCGCATACCACAGCAACCTTACAACCCCTCGACCGTGAAATGCTGCGAACGGCGCTCGCTGTAGCGGCGAATGCTAAAATCTGCGATCCCTGGTGCAAATCACAAACGCGCAGTATCTTCGGCTCGACAACCGACAAAAATTCCGGATCTGAAACGCTCGCACTTCAAGTTATAGTTGCCTTTTTTGCCTCACCGTTATTACGCTGGCAACTACAACGTCCTCAAAGCACGAGGAAACGCTATTGGTCCTGAGGTCTTCATGCCTAGCATCACCCAACGGCAACTTCGATTATCGCCGCTCGGGTCTTTGCTGCATCAACATTCCTGATTGATCGTCTCTATAGACCATTGAATGGTATGCACCCGTCACATCGAAGGGCATTGAAAACGCGGACGGGAAATCAGGTTCCACGTGGTCTGCCATCGGTGCCATGCACCCGAGGCGACCGATCCCACGTAAACAGGTTCGTTCCGCGAATTGCTGTCTCAGGTCGTGCTTGCAGTCGGCGCTCGCTTTTAACACGCCATCTCCATGAGCCAGTTCATGCTTCGGTCGCCGTAGACACGCACACAACCCAAGCGCGATGGAAGACGACAGCCAATGGGGAAACCACCTTCGCGAACCAGAAACGCTACGACCTCACGCAGAGCGACACGCGCTGATGCACGAATAGCTCAAGCGGTCGCAGCATGAACATGAAAAGCTCCTTGAGTCCAAGTTTTGACAGCTCGGTTCTGCGGCGACAAGTAGGGAGGTATTCTTCAATTTCACTTGTGCTACCGACGCGGTTGTAGATAATCTTGTCTAGCACTGGCACTCACCTGCCACACAACAGAATACCCCAGTTCAACTACTACTACCATTGAAATCATGAGCATCACGATGAACACCTCAACGCACGACGATGTGCGCTACTTCGACGTTAGTTGGCTGCAGATTGGCCAGGACCTGCGCACGCAGCGCTGGAAGAACGTGGTGAACATTGACCGCATGCTGTGCAATCACCACCCGCACGAAGTGCTCACGCACGTGGAGCAGAACGCCAACTGGTACGCCAAGACCTTCACGTTGGCGCTCAAGGTGGAGCGTATTATTTTCCAGACTGCGACCTCGCGCGAGAGTTACCTGGACGAACACACATTACGCGCACGAGTAGCGCAAGTCTCGCACCGGCTTATTGACCTGCGTAAACGCAAGAACATGGTCAAGTTTGGTATTCGCCTCCCCCACCGGATGCAGTGAGTTGACCAATTACCCGAATTGTACAAGTACTTAAAGTATAAATTAGTTAGTGAAAAAATATGTACTTCATATATACTTTTCATCACCGCTGAAAAGTGAAAACTAATAAACGCCATTGTGTAAATTTGAAATAAAAATTCAATGGAATAGTACCTGGTTCGCAAAGCCGTAAAATTTACGCTACACTAGTAGTTTAATTTTGCGGATAGTGTAAGCAAAGTGTATTGCGTCGTTCGGCTCATGCAAGTGTGTCGCGGATTCCGTGACAGGTCAATTGAGCATGCATGCATGCCCCCCCCCCGAAATTCCGTGCCGTCTGACGACTCGCAGTTTAACGAAGATAGGAGGTCGTAACGTGCGAGAATGGCTTGGCTGAAAGCAACCCGCAAATTTGCATTTACTTGCATTGGCAAAGTCATTCTCGACAGCATTATAGACTAAAGGCAGGATACATGAATTATGTCGTTGAAAGTAAGCTGCGAGTGAGGAATGATTACGTAGGAAGATGGAAATACAGCAATTCGCAGCAGATACTGGTAATAGTAAATCAATTGCGATAATTCGGACCATTTAGACGGGGATTTACATCGTGTTGTCGTGCTGTAACTTCAATTCGCCCCCTAACCGCAGCTATTCTTTTCGAAGCCATCACAAAATTCAATGTAATGCGTGGTTTGGCGATGCATTTCGCGATAATCTTATCGTAAGACTCATGAGGCCACATCCATGCTGCCACGCACTGCTTTTATGGAACTGCAACGCGATTTTGCGGCTAAATTGAAGAAATCATACCATAATTTGCATTGGGATTGCAGCAATTAGAAAAGTCCATCCTCGGCAATTAATGCCTTCGAATCGCAGCCTAGGTCAAACTACAGCAGACTATAGATCTTATACTCCGTAGACACAATGAGAAAGCGCTGCAATGCGGATGTTGAGTTGTCAGTCGAGGATTTATGGCTCGACCACCCCGAAAAGTGACGATTAGTCAAGAGAAGAGACAGAATTAGCTCATCGGGATTTAACGCGACTTTTAGCTGACCAATCACAGGCGTCTGCGGTAAAGATATGAAAAACCGCCACAGGGACATGCGGGGTGTAATGGAAATGCGCTTGGGGCTTTCCAGGCATTGATCCCCTTTGCTTCTCGGACACTCTGACTTTGGCGAAACGCGTGGAAGGAGGTGACGCCGCGAGATTCTCCGGTTGTCAACTCCAAGTTTGCCTTTCGTCACTTCGCACTTTGGTCCGTCTCCATCCACGCAACCAAGCAGAAATGACCCCAACATTTCCTGGCATTCGGACAGCCGACGAAGCTCAGCAAGAGCTGAAGCAGGAGCCCGGGGTATTTTTCTTTGGCGTGAACCCGACCGTGCCGACTCAACCGGCCGGTCCGTTCCAGAGCGCCCACCTCAGCATGGACGGGGTGTCGGGGGGTGCCGGATTCGGACCGAATCCGTATTCCGCGAGCACAAGCTACAGAGCCAATTGGCGCGAGAATGACGCGGTGGTGCAGGGCCTGCGTACACGCAACGTGGTCTTGATCGAGCAGATGCTTACCAACCACGAACCGCACGATGTGCTGACTCAAGTGCCTGAAAACGTGGACTGGCACTCGAAGACGTTCCAATTGGCCGTCAAGATCGAGCGTCTCATGTTCAACACGGCCACTTCACGCGAGGATTATCTCAATGTGAGCACATTGCGCACTCGGGTGCAGAACTTGTCCCGCAACCTCATCCAGTTGCGCAAACGCAAAAACATGATGTCGGAGAATTTCACCGCCCTTTCGATGAGTTAAACGGCAATACCCGTTTGAATGAGGGAGAGTTTCGGGTCGGCGGTGGAGAAGCGAGGGGTATTTATCGTTCGTGTAGTTCGCGAGATTATTTCGTATTATTCTAATGTAAATTTTACCTTAACCTATCGGAGACGGTTGATTGGGTGGAAGTTGCAAGTTAACGTGAAAAAGTAGGCAGACTTCGTTTGACCAGGAAATGTCTTCCCCCATGATAAACTTAGCGTTCCCTGCGTGCTTTGGGTGCTGAAGCAACGCTTCTGCCCTAATGTATCTCAGCCCGAGTCTCCAGGTCTGGGACTCCCCGGCCCAACAATCATTCGGGCGGGACTGGCTGATCAGCTTTGACGACTAGGTGTGGAGACACGCGCGGTGGAAGCTTGCGGAACCCGCAGTTCTTTGCTGCCTGTGAGCTTATCGGTGATTTGTGCGGCTGAGAAAGCTTGAATTTGGCGATTGTTTCGCCGGTCGAGACAACGAAGTGTCTGCGTAAGTACCCCGACTCGGATCACTAAACAGCCGGGCATTACATCTGGCCCTTTGGCCATCAACATCCGCATACCAACGGTTGATACTATCAAAGGGTTGACATGGTTTGGCAACGGACCGCCGGTTGTAGAGACCCGCGAAATAATAGCAAGTTTCAGAGTATTGTGATATTTTGCTGTTTCCAAGAGAAGGTCAAACATTTTGCGATTCACAATGGTTTGTACGTTGTTGTACTCGATTGTCGAAAGTGCATTTCTTCACTTTAAACAGAATGCTGAGCAATTCGTCTGATGCAAAAGTAAAGAAAGCGAAGAATGATTACAAGGCGCGTAGGGATAATGCACATTTTTTAGAATGACACTTGATGACACGGTACCACATTTAAAATGTAGTTGCGAATTTACAATTGCATGTGGAACATGAACCGTAGATAAAGAAGAGAATTGCCGTCGTGGGCAATATTGACTCGACTTGGAATGCGCAGCATAACACAACGGAAATCGCAGTGTTCGAGTGTCGGACAAGATTTGCTTTCAGTAGGAACACCCTCGGAAAACTATGCGTGTGCTTGCCATACCATCTGCATGGCCGATTGCAAATGTTTCTTTCCATCAGCAGTAATGACAGCGGCTGCAATGAACGTGACTGCAAGGTAGGAGCTGAACTGTCAGCGGTAGTTCACGCTCTCGTGTTATGAAGTTGGCCAAGAAGAGTGATCCTACTGATACTTCGTTCTTGAAAACTATGAAGTATTGTAGAAATGGCAATTCGAAAGTTCGATGCAAAAATGACAGTAGCACGAAAATCTCGGTTGGGCTCATCCCATGGCTAGGGTTCAGTCGTGCGAACGGGCCAATCACAAGGGCGGGGCTACATGGATACGAAGCGGGGCGAGAGGCGACTTGACGTGTCTATGGCTCGAAGCCAAATGACTCGGCGTTTGTATGGTTGAAACGGCTCGAACCTTGAGGCGGCGCAGGAAAAAGTATTTCACGAGTTGCAGTCCGCAGGACACCAGGACGGCTGCCATTGGAAGTGTCAGTCCGATTGTTACTCGGTCGCTATCGCATCATAAAGGTTGCCCCCCGTCCGCGACTGGGCGAAAATAGCGGTTGGGGCTTGTTGTGGGGACCCTCATTCCATTTCCTCCCAGCTCGGAAGAACTATTGGCAAAAACTTGCTTGGAGAGAGAATCGACGGTCTTTCGCTCGCCTGTGCCACAGGCGGCCACGCGTTTGTAGTCGTCCCAAGAGAGAGAGAGAGAGAAAACAGGTTGAAAGCAATTGACATTTGCCGTTTCGGTGGTCGTCGTTTCACTTCCAGGCACTCAGTTGGCACATGCCCAATCTCCCAATGAACGGATCTCGATATCCTACAACAGTGCGAGACTTTGATGGAGCAGGTGTGCCAACGTACGTCCCAAGTGGAGTGCGTAACACCGTGGCCACGATGGTCACTCCAGCTTCCATATCAGCAGGTCTTCCAGGTTCTCTCCCACTCCCTTCCACTGGCGGATGCAATACCCCCGTCATGCCCAATGTCGGTGTTGTTGCCCCTCCAGATCCATCGAGTGGCAATTGGCGACAAGCAGGAGACGAGATGAAAAGACTTCGGTCGAGACACGTCGTCCTTATTGAGCGCATGTTGCGCAATCATCAGCCTCACGATGTGCTGACTCAAGTGCCTGAAAATTATGACTGGCACTCCAAGACCTTTGCACTGGCGATCAAGATCGAGCGGCTCATGTTCACTACTGCCACGTCCCGTGAGAACTACCTGGATGAGAGCACACTGCGTCAACGGATGCAACTTCTTTCTCGTCATCTCGTGCGGCTTCGGAAACGCAAGAATGCTGCAGCAGCGTCGTACGAGACTCGTGTGTAGGTGAGTGGGAGGTGGCATACAGGTTTAGACGCCACTTCCACGATCTTAGTGACCTCCTCACAAAGGGGGATGGCAGCTTAGACCTGCACGTATTTAAAGTAGTATAAGATGTGTTGCCAACTCCGTTTCCGTCAATACAAAGTGTCTACCTGCTTTAGTTGCTGACTCACCATCAATGACAAGGATTTCATTGTGACCTGGCGGAATGACATTTGTTGCTGCCGTTTCAGTGTCCACGCAGTTGTTGTTAGCTGTGGACTCCGCCTGCCACCTGACTGTCTACAGAGCTGTGTGTTAATCTCCCAATCAATCGTGGATTGTGATATTTGAGGTGAATTTTGCGCTTAAAATATTAAAGTTTACTTGAAAGTGGACAAATGTCAAGTGCAGCCAGGCGGAAATTCTTTAAATCAAGGACATCATCACTAGTGAAGGTAGCGTCAATGGAGGAACAGAATTTGACTGAGAAGGATGCATCAATCGCTACTGGTGTGAGCTATGTGGAAGAAAAGCAAGATGAAAGGAGCTGGTTGTCAAGAAATACAATGGAAATGACCCGGACGAGGCTTTCATCAAAGTCGCCACTGGATTTGCATCGACGCTGCGCAGAAACGATTGAACGCTGCTCTGCGAGGCTACGAGAACGACAGCGCAAGATGGAACGATTGGGTCTAGTGTTGCCTCTTTCAAACGCTGGTCATCAGGAAAAGCGTTCTACTCCACCACGACCAACCAAGCGAAATAAACGTAACGCTGGACCTGTACGCAGTAGGGAGAAAAACTCACCAAACATCGCATCTCCAGCATGGTCGACGTCGCCCCTGCGTTTTGATGCAATGACAACGTCACCACAATTCAACAAGAATACGAAAATGCAAGCAAAAGCAAAAATTCGAGATTCACCGAATATGAACGAGAATGAAAAACTAGCTACACACGAGACTACACCTGCCTCAACAGACAAATCGACCGATTCACAAGAGAAATCGACATTGTTGTCACCCACGTGGTCACAACGTCAGCAAGATTTCATGGCCGCATTTTCGTCCGTGGCAACACCATCACTGTACCAGCATCAGAGGCAGCTGTACCACAGATGCTCTTCTTACACAATTCATTCGAACTCATCAAACTTTATTCTGCATTTACGTGTTGCAAGTCTCGACTAGAAGTCCAAAGCATGTGAAGGCAAATGAGTGATCTCGGTAAAAATAGTAGTGTGTATTTCTGTTTGTGGTGATCTATTACGGAGAACTCTTATTGTGGACGGTCGAGACATCGAACCAGAGGCACTCGGCGGTGTGCTTGGTATCTGCCTAGTAGAGGAGTTGCATGCCTGTCAGAGTCGCCATGACCCACGAGCCTACGAATATTTTCGGCGGGGTATCTCCATTTTGTGCGATTTATGAATGCCCCGTAGGATTAACTCTTGCCAACTTGTAGGCATCTAGCGCTTCTGGACGAGCTATGTGGAAGAGACAAGTTGCCAATCAACAGTCTATTGAGAGATCTGGTAGCGGTGGCGACGGTGCAATAGCTCGTATATCATTGCCCTCAGGAGAGCAGATCCACGATATGTACGTCGGACTGCTGTCAGGATTGTGCTCTTCGCCTCATCATTGTTGTCCAGAAGCAAATTGTACCAGAAACATTGTATTAAAGACGAACAGCGTTCAGCTCATCGTATCAATCAGGAAAAGCTCGTTCGGCTCGAGAAGTTCGCTCAACGGGTAGCGAACGTCAACCCCTTGACCCAGATCACCTCCTTGCTCGAAAGCTTACGGGTGTTCCTGATATTGTCTACAATACAGACTGCGGGGCCAAAAAGGTGCGTCACCAGAGCATTTTTTTCATGAGCACACGACCTAACAAAATTATCATTGTGCATCTCTAGACACTTCAACGACATATTGAAGATGGGTCCAATACATGTCGAGGTGCATTTAGCTCTACAAAAGATCGATTCGCAAGTACCGCAGCGTATCGCTCGTCCACATTTGCTAGCGTGGTAAAAGAGCCCTATGCAGACCCACAAGCAGTTGGACCGGGCACCTATCGTGCTCCTCGTCGTGCAATCAATGTGAAGAAGAAGCAAGTACCAACGCCGTCCTATATTAGTAAAGCTGCACGGTTCGAAGAAGCCAATGCACAAGTCAGTGCTGTTCTGGCGCTCGCGAGCCCCACATCCAATTCTCCAGAACGGAATTACATATTGGACAGCCCTCGCGGTGCAGGAGGCAGTGGTCGTCCCTCACCTGATAAAATGCGTGGCCCAGTGCTCTCAACAACACCTCGTTTCAAGTCAGACGTATTTCCAGGTACGGTATCGTTCAATCTTGTTTTCTGTCCGCATGCTTATATCTTAACATGTGCAAGCAGAACGCTACATTTCTTCAAAACAGCACCGCGTTCAAGACGATGTCCCTGACCGATTCTACGACGTCAGTCCGTCGCTTAAGGTAAACTGCACTGATCATGTTTTCTGAATTAGTGAAGCTCTAACTCCTTTTCACATGTAGTTTTCAGTAGGCGCCTCCGTGGCCAGTTCTAGCTTCAAATGCTCCGCCATGCAGTCGCGTGCAAGTCGACTATCATCGGTCCGTATTGTACTAAAGGTTTTGAAAACTACATGGTGCTAACGTGCAATAACTGCAGGAAGCTGCGATGGTTCACAACACCCCCAACTTTCCGATCCTGACGAGCCCCACAAAGGAAACTGTAGGTCCTGGAGCCTACACTCCCACCTCCAAATCCAAGCCGCTAGAGGATGCCAACTTCATCATGATGCCGCAACACGTACGTAGTCAACATCGACCTACCCATGCCTCCACACTAACTCCACTATTTCACCATAGATGGATCGCTTCGGCCTACCCAGCGATAAAGTCGGCTTCATTGAAGCTCGTTTCCGTCGCTTTGCAGTGGACCCAGAGCCTATTACCCCACATCGTCCACCTCCTAAATCCCCAGGACACAAATAATGTGAAAAAAACACTTCAACATCAAGTTCACTTCAACTTTCTCTTCATTGGTCGAAATTCCTAAACCATTTTCATCCAATGAACAAATTATTTTTTAGTGGCGCTCAGTTCACAAGAATATAAGAATATGGCGGGGAACAAGCTCTGGAAGACGGCGCCTACGAAGGTGTTCAAGACCATTAAGCCCATCGTGCACTGGGGTTTTGTGCCTCTAGTCGTGTACATTGCGCTGAAGCAGGAGCCCAACCTCACGTGCGTCTAATTCCGTCCTTAAAACGTAGTTAAAACTGAGTCTCAATTCTGACGTGTGATTACTATAGTCTTATGCAGATTATCAACCCGTTCGCGGCCCCTGCTGAGCCTCCGCAGATGTAGAGCCTTGAACTAGGACCTCAAGAACTTTGAGACGTCACCAAACCGGAAATTTCAGCTACTGGAAGAGATTTTTATGGATTTTGGAGGCAACTCGACGGTCATTGGGAGAAAAACGTCAAGATGAATTTTAGGTCGAGTAGGATGCACAATGGAGCTGAGCTCAATTGCCATGTCCCTATCTCGTGTTTTTCTCTTAATTTGCTGTTTTTTCAGTTTCTCTGCCACTTTCTTCTTGTACCAGGAGTGATGAACTGTAGAAATTTTTAGCATTTCCAGATCCGGCACGTGTTGTCCTTTGAGCCTGGAGAGGAACAAGGTTATGAATGTCTGTGAAAAGAGAGAAACAAGGATGAACGGACCTGTGATGACTGTGTCGCCTTCGTAGTTGAAGGCGCAACTGAAAATCTCATCGGTGTGGCCCTCCAGCATTTGAAGACAGTCACCAGTCTCGACCTCCCAAAGTCGTGCTACCTTGTCGCTGCTGGCAGTGAGAACCTTGGAACCTTGTGGATTGAAGCAAACTTTGGAGATTTCAGCCTCGTGGCCAATTAAGATGGCTTGACACGCTCCAGTCATGGTATTGTAAATGCGGGATGTGCCATCTGCGGAGGCTGTCACGAGTTTTGACCCTGTCGCGTTGAAGCTCACGTCCAGGATTTCATCGTTGTGACCTCGCAGTGTCTGCACGTTCTGACCCGATGCGACGTCCCAGATCTTGCAAGTACGGTCGATGGACCCGCTGATACATAGCTCACCGGTGTAGTTAAACTGCGTGCTGGAGATTTCACCGTGGTGACCGGCGAGTGTATGAATGCAGCGACCACTTCGCACGTCCCATACCTTCACTGTGTGATCGAAGGAGCCTGTAATGATGCGCTCGCCTTGAGTGTCAAAATTGAGACTCACGATTTCGGCAGTGTGGCCGAACAATGTGTGCAGTTCTTGACCAGTCTCCACGTCCCAGAGCTTCGCTGTATTGTCCATTGAGCCTGTACCAATGACCGTTCCCTGCGGATTGAACGCCAGACACACGATCTCCGTTGAGTGACCACGGAATGTGTGATAAAGCTGACCCGTTTCGGCACTCCAGAGCTTGCATGTCTTGTCGAATGACCCCGTGATGATTTTATCGCTGCAAGTTATAAAGTCAGCAAAACCAGTGGAGTCCTCCCAGCTGTAGTAACTTACCCATAGGGGTTGTTGAAAGCGATAGCGTAGACGACATTTTTGTGTCCTTCCAGTGTCAACAACTCATCACCCGTTTGGGTATCCCAAATTTTGCATGTGCGATCATAGCTGCCTGTAATGAACCTGAAACAACACCGAAACATCAGTCTCCAAGCAAATCTCCACCTCGAATGACTTCTTACTTGTCTCCGGACTTGTTAAAGGCACAGTTGGTCAATGGCAGGATATGGGCTCGCAAGATCTTGAAGAGATAGAAATCATTGCTATCGTTCACCTCGAGCTTCTCAATCAACTCTGCCACACATGACAACTATCATTATCACAAGCCATAAATCAACGACAGAATCCTTTCTCACTGTAAATGAGACGACGGAGTTGTGGCTTGCGAGACTCGGAGATCAGTGGCTCTTCGAATACGATTTGATTCACCAAAACTTCGATATCCGACCTGGTTCGTACACATTTGAGTTTGTCAGCATGATAAGATACTTTATTCAATGAGGTCATAAGCATACTCGGCTGTGAGATGCAATAAATCAATCTCCTTCATTTCTCGCGTGCCGTCACGCAATTCATACTCGAGGATGATTCCCGGAGGATAATAACGCAGCAGGAATCGTTTGAGCTTCATCTTAAGGGACTGGTGCGGTGGGGTTACTGGTCGATAATACGATCCTTGACGGATGCCAACTAATGCAGCGACCCTTGAACGCATGGTGTTTGCTACATTAGATCGACGTAGATGGCTACACGGAGGTGTTCATTGAGATGTTCAATGAACACTGTTATTCAGCATTTGTTCATTTCCTACAGAACAAAACATTCACGTTCAGCTCGCGCAAAAGTATTTGTTAGAGCGTATATATACAACTGCTTTGATCAAAGCTCCTTCTGAGCCCATGGACCTCATTTGCTTCGTCACAAACATAATACCAAGCTCCCATCATCTCTACTCACTTTGTTTCGCCTTTTTGTGGGTTTGCCACAGAGAAGGGCATAGTTGCGATCTTTTATAGAGCAATGTGTTTCTGCGGCTCGAATACCCGCCTACGGAGAACAAATGTCTTGGCTTACTTGTTTTGTTGGAGCTCTGTTAATGAGTTTAGTACATCCGTTGTTCGATGAAAGCTGAGTCTGGAGCGATGAGCCAGTAGTTCTGGATAGCTTCGAAGTCACTAAACTCCAGCGAACCAACTGGTTTGATGTAGTAGTTTCAGTTGTGGTGATGGCGATCACCTTATACAGAAGACTAGAAGGTATTATAAACACGGATAAACAAACATCCATTGGATTACTTGCCGTGGAATACCTCTCCAAGTTATTTCGGATATATCTCAATCACAGTGATCTATTTTCGCCAATTTGCATTCATTTCAAACGGAAATCTTTCATTATTGTACACATTGTTGGACAGATCGTACCAGGATAGCAGCAACGACGTACGGCCTCAGTCCTTATTGTGATCCGCGGAATTATACGAATTACAATTATATCTCAGTTGTCATGTGAGAGCGAAATTTCGAGTATTAATAAGATCACGCACTCGAATTGTCTCTGGTAGAGAATGTTCAAACATTTCTACATTGGCGTCGCGAATATGAGCTGAGAAGTGAAAATGTCGACACAACCCGAAGGTGCTGCTGATGGTTTTCACATTGTAGTGTCTGCAGGAATGAAGACACGGATGGGGGAGCCGGTGGAGCTCCCTGGTAGTTTAGCCTTATTGTATTGCGTGTAAATTGCAAAGTGATTCTCTCTACTACAGTACTTGCTACTCTAGTTGGCGTCGGAGGCGCTCCTGGCGTTCAACTCGGTTGGTTGGACGCCGTTCGTGTCATCAGCCTTGTCGTGATGCACATCAATGCGTCGACATCGTTGTCGTGATGCACATCAACATGTAGACAGCATTGTCGATATGCAGATGCAGCCGTTCAGGTGCACTGCAACTTATGTTCAACAATTGCAGCAAGCTGGAGCTGGCTGGTCATGGATCCACTACACTGCCCGGTCAAGATAATGCAATGTGTGCTGATGACGACTACTGAAATTGTTTAGTTTATGTAATCAACATTCGACAGTCGTGATCAGATGTACCCATAGCCTGTCTAAGTAACAAGTGTTACAGGTGCAACCTGTTGAAGTTGATTATGATTAATTGTTTTGACCTCAATATTGATTTGTACAATACGGGAGTTGGTGCAACATGTTTGCACAACATATATCGACATGGTAGAGCAACCAAATAGCCGAGAGAAGAAAATTGTGGATTTTGGCAAAAGTACGCAACCGTTTTGATTGAAATTTTTACTGGTAGTCTTTCCAGTACTTGTGCACCTTAGCATCCTGATTTTGGATGTATTTGTCTAGGAGAACCTTGACTTCTGTAGCCAAAGATTTAAGAGGTTCCCACGAGTCTTCCACAGACTCCAAGCCTTTCCAGCTGAATAGAACTTCGTAGTCCTTGATGGAGGCGTTCCACCGATGGTTTTGAACCCATTTACGGCCAGGACGATGCCCTGAGAGGCGATGTGCTCTAGAATTTCCTCTGTTACGTTAAGCTGACTGTCAGCATAGAACTTCAGACGTGATGCATGTACATCAGACTCATCTCCAGATACTAAATGACTGATTCTGAATGAGTGAGAGTCGGCTCGGACCACTTTGTATGGTCCTTGCCACGTGACCAGGAGCTTGTTGCCCTTTTTCTCATCTACACGTGAGCGTAGTACATAATCCCCAACGTCGAAGTTGACCACGTTCTCACCTCTTTCTTTCCTTTTATTGAGAAGTCGCTGTTTGAGGCGGTGGTCGGCGATAGGTTGGTGCATTGCGCACAGGCTATCTCGTAGTTCCGCTAGGTGTTTGTCAATCGCTTCCGAAGTGTCGGGCAGAGTGACCAGCTTTTTGCTGTCTGGGTGATAGAACTCTGCAAGTGGCGAGGGACAAGGTAGTCCAGTGAATAGTTCAACCGGTGCTCGATTGCCGAGCGAGGGAAGAGCTGTGTGGTTCAGGCTGGCTTGAACCAATGGCACTAAGTAGGTCCAGTCTTTGGTTGATATTTTGTACTCTAGGAGCATGGCTCGTAGTACTTGTAGGATGTCGCGGTTGACTCGTTCTACAGACCCATTAATCCATGGACTGTAGGCTAAAGTGAAATGCTGTTGGCTTTTTAGCCTTCTCGAAAGTTCCGCTACCACTTCGTTTTTAAAGTGGCTGCCATTGTCGCTAACCCACATTGGTGGTGCTCCAAATCGGCTATGCCAGTCGAGGATGGCAGCAGTAGCTACAGCACTATCCGCTGCATCACCCACCACCAACTCACAGAAGTGCGTCGCGTGATCCTTTAGCACCAGTAGGTACTTACTGTCGCCAAAAGAATCGCCGAGTGATAAGAAATCCCAATGTAGGACTCCATTTCGTTCATTGCAATCGATTGTCTCGCTCCACGGTCTTTTGATCATCTTCCCGCCTTTGACATGTGGACACAACATGCACGTCGACACGCGACGTTTCGTAGGTCTGGGATATGAAACAGTTTCCGTAGGTGGTTGACCATTGCCTGCTCACCACGATGGCCTTGTGCCCCGCAGTGGGCGATCACACAGAGTCGCTGTGTGAGGTCTACACAAGCATGAGGGACCCAGATGCGCTGGTCCACTCGCAGCACCTTGTGTTTGTCAGGCATCGCACCGGCAGGTGCTTGGTGTTGCTGCTGTGAAGTCCTGAACTCAGCTAAAGTTGGCCATGTGAAACCCTCCGCGTCTAAAGGTCGCAGCGCCGATGGCTTCTTCGTTCTCGCTTTCAATTGCTTCCTTTTGCTCTGAGCACGAGTGAAACGCTTCAGGTGCACCGTCGTCGCCGGCTGGCCTGCCCACCGCGAAAGCATATCAGCCCACACGTTGGAGGCTCCATCCACATGCTCAATGATGTAGCGATAGGACATGAGTTTGAGCGCCCATCGAAGTAACTTCCCGCGAATGTGTTTCTTGATGTTTGTATGCGGCGCGAATACATGGATCAAGTTCCTGTGGTCGCAAAATAGGTGGAACGGCCGTGGTCGCAGCAACAGATAGTCTAACTTCTCGCAGGCAACCACAATGGGATATGCTTCCTTCTCAATCACAGTCCAATTCTGCTGAGAACCGTGAAAGGATCCACTCAAACACGTGAGTAGTTGATGTTTTTGAGCTGTGACAGAGACCGTTGGATCAAAGTCCATTACTTGCGTCAGTACGACCGCATAGCCCATATCGGAAGCGTCAGTGAAAATGCAGGTCGTCGCTTTATCATCAGGTAGCACCAATGTGGCGGATGTCGCCAGTAGATCCTTCACTCGATCATACGTGGCCTTTTCTTCCTGAGATAGTTCGATAGAATGCCTGCGGCTGCACGTTTGGTCCGCTTCCCATTGCGGAGTGCATTGTCGAGGTGCTGTTGTAGGGGCTCTACCGCTCGAGCATAGTCAACAATCGACTCCCGCATCCAGTTGGCGGCGCAAACAAACTGTTGTAGCTGTCCAGCAGTAGTCGGGTACGGCATCGCCCGCAACGTGTTGATCCTTTCCGGATCGTGGGAGATGCCATTGCTGTCAATGATACGACCGCACCACTTAACAGACTTCTGGTACAAGCTGCTCTTCTTGGCACTGAGTTTCAGGCCAAAAGATGCCACTAGGTCGAAGAAATGCTCCAACTTCAACAAGTAGTTGTCGATATCATCAGCAAAGAGTAATTGGTCATCGATCCAGATAATAAGACATTATACAAGAGCGGCTCAAAGCACTCCTCCATTGTCTGCTAAAAATGGACAGCAGCATCACAGCACCCTTGGGGTACTCGGCGAGGAGTATATATTTTTGAGTCTGTGATGTATGACATCAACTCTTGGCTAAGTTTCGCTAGAGGGAGCTGCCAAAATCCTTTGAGGAGATCGAAGAGTCCATAGTGCTTTTTACCTTTCGTATATTCTAGCAGTGCGCTCATGTGAGGCATCGTACTAATCATCGCCTCGATGAGGTCATTGACCAGGCGGTAGTCGCAAGTTTGACGACACTGGTCGTCAGTTGTACCTGGCTTGCGCACTGGTAAAACCGGGCTGGCCCAGCGACTCTGTGGGTTCTCGTATACCCATCCTAGATCGACTAACTTACGATTGAATTCTCGCAAGTACAGACGCACAGCAGGCGGGTAGCGCCGAGGCTTGCTTTTGACTGCTTGTGATCCCTCTTTGAGACGGATTTCTAGCGGTTTAACACGGGCAGGAGGATCGTTACCAAGCTCGATGCGCCAAATGTCATGCTTTGTGGTAATGGCACGAAGCTGCTCCTCCAAATTGCTCGGGAATCCATGCTTGAGCGCCTCTTGAATAAGTCGTTCCACTGCTCCACGAAGGTCACCATCGGTTGGAGGTGTATCAGAGACAGGCACTCCGACGTCGGAGTCTGCTATGTTCTCGCCGTCGTCGGTATCGCGCTCTACAAGTTGCTCTAGTTGTCGATCAACATCGATACCCAGCGTTTTTAGTAGGTCTTGGCCCAAGATAAACTCAGGTTCGTCGTCGTCGATTACTAGACACTCGACCGGATCATGGATTGCAACTGCACCTGCTGCCGTATTGAGCAAGACACGAACTGGCACTGATGCACTACAAACGATCTCATGCTTAGCAACACCGACTATCAACATGGGTGTGTTTAGCCGGGTCAGCTTGACCGCTGGGTCACGGAGCATGAGCTCTTCAACGTGCTTCCTACTAATGGCAGTCCGGTCGGCACCGGTGTCTGCACAGTAAGGTAAGTGCATCACCTGGTTTAGGGTAACAGTCTTTTTCTCGTCCGGAATACACTCACGAACTCGCTTTAGGCGAGCCACCTCACGCTTCGTGCCGTCACTTCGCTGTGCGCGAAGTTTCTTCCGAATCTCAGCTTTTTCGCTATCGGTTGCACTAGTACACTCCGACAGCCAATGGAGATCGCCGCAATGTGGGCAAGGAGTAGGCGGCTTCTTCGGGCGGTCGATAGCACCTTTAGGTGATGGCCGTGGGCCTGAACCGCTGGATTCGTCCGCCACTCGCTGTTTCTTAGTTGATTTCTTGCCGCCAGAACGTTGGGCCGGACGCTCGGCATCACGGTCCCCACGGTCACGGTCACGCTTGGCTCGACGTTGGCTTTGAAAAGCCTTCTCGTGATCCAGCGCCTTCTCCAGAATCAAGTCGTGCAAAACAACCTCGTCCTCTTTCGCTTTGCGCGTCTGAAACCGGGCAGTTCGGTCAACTTCCTCCCGAAGTGCTTTTGGTTCGAGTGAATTGATCAGTATCGAGCACAGTTGTTTTTTACCGTGGTCTTCGGTGAAGAAGATCCGCCAACCGTGATCGTCAATAATCTCGTGGCACAGCTTAAAGTACTGGATGACTCGTTCGTTCACGTCACTCTCACTTAAATCCATGCGAAGGTGCTCCGCCATCTCTCGATCGATGGCGGGGACACTATTGTTTTTCACAGTCGAAATGATCTTTTCAACCTCGTCGAGGATGAGCTCGTCGGTGACGTCCGACATGGACATCTTCCACCGAAGTCGACACCACTGCCTGAGCAGTCCTTCATCAAAGGTGTTTTTTATTGGGACAATCAGATCGTCCGTCTCACCCTTGGCACGATTGCGGATGGTATCCTCATACTCGCGGCGATCCTTCCTCCACTTCACTAAAGCAGCGTGCGAAGTGCTCGTAATTCGCGGTAGCAGTATCGGCGTGAAGATTGGAGCAGTAGTACGCTCCGCGTCGTCGGCAGGTGAGTTCGAGCTCTGAGCTCTCGTCATGGTCATACTTGTCTTGATTCAGCAGTGACTGCTAAAGAATTCTTTGTAGTGTCTGCAGGAATGAAGACACGGATGGGGGAGCCGGCGGAGCTCCCTGGTAGTTTAGCCTTATTGTATTGCGTGTAAATTGCAAAGTGATTCTCTCTACTACAGTACTTGCTACTCTAGTTGGCGTCGGAGGCGCTCCTGGCGTTCAACTCGGTTGGTTGGACGCCGTTCGTGTCATCAGTGTGACGGGGTCACACGAGCACCTTGCTTAGAGGAAGCGTGCTATTAAGAGTATACAAACTCTAAGTGAACGGCAGTTCACTAGTCCCTGGTCTGAGGGGACTTAATAGCCAGTTTAGAGTAGATTTTAGACTGATTTATTTATAGTTAATTAGGTTCATTTGGCCTGTAATACAATCTCCTAATTAACTATACTTTAAGCTAATTATGCATATAAAAGGTAGGTTTAAAGCTATTGGTTGGCCCTCAGTGTGACGGGGTCACACGAGCACCTTGCTTGAGGAAGCGTGCTATTAAGAGTATACAAACTCTAAGTGAACGGCAGTTCACTAGTCCCTGGTCTGGGGGGACTTAATAGCCAGTTTAGAGTAGATTTTAGACTGATTTATTTATAGTTAATTAGGTCCATTTGGCCTGTAATACAAATTACTAATTAACTATACTTTAACGTAATTATGCATATAAAAGGTAGGTTTAATGTTATTGGTTGGCCCTCAGCCACCGAACCTACGTGGCAGTAGTGTGGCTCACACCACAGTGTGGCCCACACCACTCCATCAGAGTATTAAAACAAATACTCACAGAAGTATATCTACTTCTAAAGGCGGTACCCTTTCTGGGGTACCCCTTTCATGTAACCCCGTTACATCCTCCCCCACTTAGGTTGGAAACACCCCCAACCAATGAGGAGTTAGAAAGAGAGCTCCGCTCTCTTTCCTGTCCTTTGTCGATACCCATCGACGAGCCACCGTTGTGGCTTAAGGCTTTTCATTCAGCCTTTTCGCGCGTCCAAGACACCTGGAGGCTTCCACGTCAGCCTCCCAAGATGCCTAAGAAGGCAAGCACCCGCGGCGCTTCGGTGCCTTCTAAGTCTAAGACCGCGAGGTCGAAGACTGCTAAGGCCAAGTCAAAAGACAAGGCCGCTCCGCGCAAGGAAGTCCGCAAGGCGGCTTCCGAGGCAGGCAGCAAGCGTACGGCTGCTGCTGCCAGCCAAGAAGGGAGTTCGCGACGCAGTCGCTCGCGCTCCCTGTCACCCGACGACAGGCCGAACCCTCGGTTCGCCTATCGGGACCACAGTCCCGGATCTGAATCCCCGGAATTTCATATTCCGATTATCACGGGATCAGAGTCCGACGGGGACTCTCCTGGATCCGCTAAGGATCCATCTTCTTCTCAGGATGCTCCTTCACAGGATGCTCCTGTACAGGACGCTCCTTCGCAGGACGCTCCTGTTGATGATAGCGAATCATCAGAGGCAAAGGCAGCTTCGACGAGCTCGCCTGCCAAGAACCTTACCTTGACCGAAGGTAAGGCTCGAGCCCAAGCTGCGAAAGCAGCGTCTCCAAAACGGGCTGGTGAGGGCGCTGCTGCTGCTAAGAAGCGCGCAGCCCCTGGCTCTCCTACGTCAGAGCCTTCAATCGCTAAGGGATTCAAATCCCTATTCGACTCCTCAGACGAGGAGGAAGAGGAGGGGGCTGTCTCCGAGCCCCGAGAGATCTCCAATGATCTCGATGAGCAGCAAGAGCGTTACCAAACTGCTCAGCTGCAAGGCACTCCTGTGCCTCCCACGCCGGCGTATCCTCGCGGATACTACCCACCGGATGCGGGGTCCGGGTCCCCAATGTTTTTGGAGCACCTTAAGGCCCCTCGTGGTCTAAACCATGGGCGCACTTCGCGTGGCGCCTATGAGCGTGCCTTGGTTCAAGTCGAACCTCTCTTTGTCAACGACATTGAGGCCGCTAGGTGTGTGCTACTTGCACCACACCGAATTCCTCTCAAGGAATTCACAAGTCTTCGAAAGAAATCCGAAGACCGTGGTGGGCTCTTCCCCGTGTGGGGCTACCCTTGGGTACAGCCCGAGAACACCACAACCCAGACCCAGGCAGAAGACCTGTTCTGGAGATGGGTTTCTCTAAAGAACTTTACAGTTCAGGAGTTGAAAGAACTCCGGGAAGATCGCCTGCTGTCCTATGTCTTGGACCAGCGAGATCTTCGAATTGAGTTTGCCCACTTAGTCGCTAAGCGGCAACTCCACTCCGTCATGGAGGGACTTAGACAACAGTCTAAGTCCAGCGCTCAAGATGAGCGCGGGTACGGTTCCGTCAACCCAGGGACCGTACACCGTAAGGCGGCTAAGAAGCCGCGGACTACTTACGCCCCGGCTGTTGATCCCAAATCTCAACAGCCTTCGGGCAGTCAACCCGGAGCCGGTCTTCCGGCTCCCACGAGTTCTGTGACGAGGGGTAACCCCGCCACTTCACAAGCAGCTGGCGCTTCCCAGAGCGCCGCCGCTCCTGGACGACCCGCTCCACATGATAGTGGAGCTCGCCGTTCCGGTCAAGGAGGGCAGGAGGAGCTCTCGCACGCGTTTGAGTACGCGGCTCCTTCTCAGCCTTATCCTTCTGGACCCTCATCTTCGGGTCGGGACTCTGTGGGGTCCCTATTAAGTGACGAGGTCCGTCAACTTCGAGATCGCGTCTATGCGATCGAGATAGCCCTTGGGCTTGGACCTGGTGGTCAGGCTGCCGCTCAGGCTGGCAAGCCGGGGACCCTTGAGGTCCTTCGCCAAGACTTGGACGCTCTTGGTCGTGAGACTCATGAGCTCCATGGGCGTGTTGACCGCCGAGCTCCGGCTGCTGCCGTGAAGGAGCTCCGTCGAGGCTTAGACGTTCTAAGCCATGAGGTGCATGGTCGTATGCCCTCTTATGAGCCGCAGGGGTACTCGTACCACTCGGCTTATGGGTATAGCTCTTACCCGAGCTCTTCCCATTCGGTACCGTCATACCCTTCGTATGACTCGCGTGGGTACCAGCCTGTATATCACTCACAGGCTTCGACACCGGCAACTCCGGTTGTCCAGAGAGCTCAGCCTCGTTTCGAGGAGGTGAGTTCTCACCTTGGTCTTCCTCCGTCCGAGAAGGAAGACCCAGCGGATCGTGATACCGCTTGAGACGCCCCACGTAGAACGTCGGGTGCGTCGCCATTGACTTGGGGAGGTCAATGGTATACGCCGCGCCATGTCTGGCCAGGACCGCAAAGGGTCCGATGAAGCGGTGCTTCAACTTGTTGCTCTCTACAGAGCTAACCACCTTTAGTGGTAGGTTTTTAGTGTCTAATAGGACTAATTCACCTTCCTTAAAAACACTTAAGTTTCCTCTTCCTTTTCTGTCTGAGTACTCCTTTTGTTTGTCTTGGGCTAACGCCATTGCGTCTCTAACCCGGCTGATTAACGTCAGCCTGTTGTCGATAAACGACGACAACTGTCTTTTTAAAGACTCGGGCTCAATTTCTGAGACCTGGGAGGAAAAGGCTTTCCGAGCCTCTCCCCCACTTACGATGGAGGCCACGGTGCCTCCCCGCAAGGTTAGCGGCACCTGGGGGTGTCGTAACCCGTTCAAGTAGAACGGGGTAAACCCCGTTGATGCGTGTACCGCATTGTTGAGTGCAAACTCAACCATAGGAAGCTGATCCGACCAGGATCGAGGTGCTTCCGCACAGATACTGCGCAGAGTATCTTCGAGCACGCGGTTGACGCGCTCCGTCTGACCATCCGTCTGCGGATGGTCCGCAGTTGACATCGTCAACTTAGTTCCCAGTAGCTGGAACAGGGTGTCCCAGAACGCACCCGTGAAACGCGGGTCTCTGTCCGAGACTATGGTCTCTGGTAGACCATGATAGCGAAACACGCTATCTAGGAACAGCTGTGCAGCTTGTTTCCCGGTGACCTTGTCACGTACCGGAGCAAGATGCACCATCTTGCTCAAACGGCAGACAAACACCAATATGCCGGTGTTGCCCTTGTCATCGGCCGGCAGGCCGAAGACGAAGTCGAGACTCATCGACTTCCAGCAATCCGCTGGTACTGGTAGGCTCTGCAATGGAGCCGAGGCGTGGCCCGAAGGCTTCACCCTCTGACATGTTTCACATGTCTTGACATAGTGTGCCACCCACTTATACATGCGGGGCCACCAAAATGTCTGAGAGACCATTTGGTAGGTCTTCTCCCGGCCAAGATGGCCACTTATCGGCGCATCATGCGCCTCCAGAAGTATGTCATACTTCAGATCCTCGTCGTTTGGAACGACACCCCGAGGAGGATCTCTGGGGTCTACTCTGTAATGGAGTAACCCATCGGCCAGCTCATAACGATGGAGCTGCGCCCGCTGTCGAGGCGAGAGCCTGTCGACTTTGGCGTCCTTGCCATCGGACAAGAACTGCACCAGTGGTGTGTAGTTCTCGTCCTCCTGATACGCCAAGCGTATCCGATCGTATAGATCTGTCGTGACCCGACTGACATGAGCTAGCTCATAGTCAGGTCGACGCGACAATACATCGGCAAGCACGTTGAGCTTGCCCGGCTTGTATTCAACGCGGAAGTTGTATTCCGCGAAGAATGACAACCACCTCGCCATCCGCTGCGACAGATGCGGCGAGTTGGTGGCAGTCCGCAAGGACGCGTGATCAGTGTAGATCACAAAGGGCCTCGTGTCCAAGAGGTGAACTCTAAACTTGACAAGAGCGTACTTCATTGCAAGTAGCTCCTTGTCATGAACGGGATAGTTCCGTTCGGCAGCCTTCAGCTGCCTGGACTGGAAGGAGATGACACGTTCGTGTCCTTCATCGTCCTTCTGCAATAGCGCACAGCCTATTGCATAGTCAGAAGCGTCACAGACGACGCTAAATGACTTGTTCTCGTCCGGCAAGGCCAGGACTGGCGCTTG
Source organism: Phytophthora palmivora (assembly GCA_008079305.1). NCBI lineage: Eukaryota > Oomycota > Peronosporomycetes > Peronosporales > Peronosporaceae > Phytophthora > Phytophthora palmivora. Next base: position 184,685 of record VOQZ01001244.1, on the reverse strand, counting down.
CTGTAAGCTCGCCTTGATGCTATCAAAAGCATCTTGGTGCTGTCGCTCCCAGACCCAGTCGGCATCTTTCTTTAAGAGATCCGACAAGGGTCGAGCAAGTTCAGCGTACCCTGCGCTGTACTTATGAAGATAATTGGCTAAGCCCAACCACTTCCGGAGGTCCTTCTGCGACCTCGGGGTCGGCCAAGCCGCTATGGCCTTGACCTTCCCTGGTCGGCGCGTACGCCGACCCTGCTGACAAAGCAGCCGAGGACCTTTATCTCCTCAGCTGCAAAGACGCACTTGTCGATGTTGGCATAGAGCTTGTTAGCTCTCATGACCTCAAACACTCGACGGAGGTGCTTCAAATGCACCTCCATAGCCGTCTGGCCACCTTCGGCACGGCTATGGACGAATATATCGTCAAAGTACGTCTGAGCGAACGTACGCAATGGTCTAAACAGTTGTGTGACCAAGCGATTGAACGTCGCTGGGGCATTCGATAGCCCCTGTGGCATCACTAGCCACTCCCAGAGCATCCCGCTCGGGGTGCTCACTGCGGTGAGAGGAATGTCACTCTCCCGCATCAGGATCTGGTAGTATCCGTCTACCAGATCCAGGGCACTGTACAGCGTACAGCCCGACATGTTGTTCAACAACACATCCTTGCGAGGGATCGGCGTCTGCGCCGGTACCGTCGCATTGTTCAGCTTGTTGTAAGCGTGAACCAGACGCCACTTCCCGTTCGGTTTCCGAACGCAGAAGGTCGGCGTCGAGTGCGGGGACTTGACTCCCGCACCATGCCCGACTTCGCCTTCTCGGCGAAGAAGGCATCTATGACCTCGCACTGCTCGCGAGGTAGAGGCCACTGCCTCGTGACACAGTACTTTGTGCCAGGCACGAGGTCAATCTCGTGCCGAACTCCCCGATCCGGCGGGAGTTGGGATGGTGGGTGCTTCGACACCACATCCGAGTATTCCTTCACAAGAGGATACACTGGATCCTCCGGGTTCTTGAGAATCTCAGAACCCAAGCGCGTTGCGCGCTGCTTCGTGAACCCCTCCAGGACGTCCTCGTCCATTACGGAGGAAGAGTTCAAATCTTCAGGAGAGGTCTCCGGCTTCAGGAGCACCATCTCCGCAATCTCTCCGGCCTTCAACTCGGCCAGGAAGTCCTTCATGGACAATTCCTCGAGGTTCAGCAGTGCTGACACCTCTGGCAGTGCCTCCAGATGGACGGCACCTGCCCTAACTTGACGACCGGACACGCCGTCGAAGACATGGCATTGCTCTTCGACCGGCCGTGCCGGTGGAGTCTCAGACTCCGAGTGTGGTACTTGGTTATCCACACGGGAGGTGTTCACCGACACCTCCGCACTCGTACTGGTCTTCTTGACCCCGCGTGGAACTCTGTTACCCACGCTAGAGACGCATACTGCGCTCTCGATCTTCTCGGTCTCTTCGACCTCGTGTGGAACTGTGTTACCCACACCGGAGGCGCCCTCAGCGCCCTCCCCAGCAGCCTCAGCTGCTTGCGGACCTATGTTACCCGCTTGCGGAACTACGTTACCCGCCTGTGGACCTATGTTACCCACTTGTGGACCTATGTTACCCACACAGGAGACGCCTTTAGCGCTCTCCTTAGCAGCCTCTGCTGCTTGCGGACCTATGTTACCCGCCTGGTCAGTGCCGTCCGGCACTGCCACAGTCGAAGCCCATACGGCGCGACGACTCTTAGCGTTGGGACTTGCCGTCGTGGCAATCCCACACGCTTGGCAATGAGCCTTGGTCTCACGACCGGTTGCGAGGCTCATCGCAACATCTTTGTTGGAGTCCGTGACTCCCAATACTTCTTCGGGCGCATAAGCGCCTTGGCGACCATCTCTGGCGCCCCAGTCCCGAACAGAGGTGGGAACATTACTCACCAAAGCTCTGTCGGAGACTGCGGGCCGGCTAGCCCCAATGGCTTTGCCGCGCCAATCGATCCAGGGCTCGTGCTTTTCGAGCCACGGCATGCCCAGGATCAAGTCGTACTTGTCCATGTCTAGGACAAGGAACGACTCCGTGCTGTCAAAGTCTTCAAACTTTACAGCCAGGTCCATACGGACCCCAGGTACGTTAACCACCGTACCATCGGCCAGTCTCACCGAGACCTGGCCCCTGCCTTTGCTTTCTCGCAAAGCATCGGCATACTTGTCGCCATTCCGCGCGACCGTCTGGCGTCGAGCAAAGTTCGTCGACGCCCCAGAGTCAATCAGGACTCTAAAGGGATCTCCATATCCCCGTACACTCGCGTGTACCACGAGCAGTCCGCCGCTGCTCTTTCTCGTCTCGAGAGCACCCAGGCTCTCAGGGGCCAAGCCTCCGTGGCGTGCGCCGTCCGCACTCCTACCATGGGGACTTAGATCTTCCCCAGTAGGGCGCCCCGCCCCTACTGGTGCCCCCAGTTCCCCTGGCTCTTGGGTCGCGGCTTCTGCCACGGGCCCCTCGAGCCCCTAGGTTTGGAAGGGAACTTCCTTTGCCCTCCCGCAGGGCAGGCACGTTGCATGTGCCCGAGCTTCCCACATCCGTAGCAACGGATGGAGCTCTGTACGGCCGTACCCAGTTCCATGGGTACCGGCCCTGTGCTAGCTCCAGCTGCTGGAGCTCCTTGCACTGCGCCTGATGACGCATTGTGGCCTTGCCACACCGACGTAGGAGTACGAGCCTGTCGGTGGCTGTACTCCTCTTGGAGGGCGATCTGTATCGCCTCCTCCATAGTGTTCGCATGCACGCGGAACAACTGTGTGCGGGATGGGCCCACCTTCAGGTCATCCATGAACACTGTCACCTTGATGTGTTCAGGTAGGGGGTTCCCCACCAGAGATGCAGCGAGCACTCGCATCTCTTGGATGTATTCGTGCAGCTCACGCTTCCCTTGTTTACAGGCAAGGAAGCGCGAGCGCTGGCGATACTCGTAGTTCGCCGGAAGGAAGGCGGCTCTAAGCTGTTGACACAGCTGAGCCCAGGTTGTGAAACAACCCGGCGTCGTCGCTTCGCGCGTGTACGCCCAGGTCTTCGCCCGACCTCCTAGGTTGGACAGGGCGAAAGCGACTCGGAGTCGCTCGGTCGAGATTAGAGCCGCGTCCATCGCGAGCTCTACCTCTCTGACCCAGAAGTGGAGGTTCTCTCCCTCCTTTCCCTCATAAGGGTTAACCTTAAGCCTCAACGGCTTAGGTTGGGCTGGCTTCATCTCAGCCACGGGGGTCTGCAGCCCCTGTACGTGGGCGATTAGCCCTCTCTCGTACGTGTCGAACGCCTCGATGCGTTCGACCTGCTCGGCCGGCGTAGCAGCCGCCAAGCTTCGGAGGGCATCTCCTCCAAAGATGCCCACCATCTTCCGGACCGACTCAAACTGAGAGTCGGTCAAATGAGGGAACTCCCCTCTATCCATCCTGGCTTACCTTGTAGGAGCCACTGAGGATTCAGGTAGTCAATCTACCCGCGTAGGCGTGGATTGACTACAAGTGCTACCAAGTGTGACGGGGTCACACGAGCACCTTGCTTGAGGAAGCGTGCTATTAAGAGTATACAAACTCTAAGTGAACGGCAGTTCACTAGTCCCTGGTCTGGGGGGACTTAATAGCCAGTTTAGAGTAGATTTTAGACTGATTTATTTATAGTTAATTAGGTCCATTTGGCCTGTAATACAAATTACTAATTAACTATACTTTAACGTAATTATGCATATAAAAGGTAGGTTTAATGTTATTGGTTGGCCCTCAGCCACCGAACCTACGTGGCAGTAGTGTGGCTCACACCACAGTGTGGCCCACACCACTCCATCAGAGTATTAAAACAAATACTCACAGAAGTATATCTACTTCTAAAGGCGGTACCCTTACTGGGGTACCCCTTTCATGTAACCCCGTTACACTCAGCCACCAAACCTACGTGGCAGTAGTGTGGCTCACACCACAGTGTGGTCCACACCACTCCATCAGAGTATTAAAACAAATACTCACAGAAGTATATCTACTTCTAAAGGTGGTACCCTTTCTAGGGTACTCCTTTCATGTAACCCCGTTACAATCAGCCTTGTCGTGATGCACATCAACATGTAGACAGCATTGTCGATACCTATGCAGATGCAGCCGTTCAGGTGCACTGCAACTTATGTTCAACAATTGCAGCAAGCTGGAGCTGGCTGGTCATGGATCCACTACACACATCAAGGATATAAGATCCAATTTTTGTGGATTGATAAGCAAGTGCCGAAAGCAATTACGAAACATATAGTAGTACATTTTCGGTGTTTCTTTCTCTGTGGACTCAGTTTCGAAATACTTGCTTCGTGTATGATCTCTAAACATTCCTTCCTTCTTAGCCTGCGAGTATCGCTGGACCATCGACATAACTGATCGTTGTGTTTTTGGTCGAAGAGATTCCAAAGGTGCGTCGACTTTGCCGCTGCCCGACATAGGCGATAAACGCTAGTAGAGACTCGAATTTTCGAGCACATTAACAATGAAACTTCTCTTCTCTCACGAGAGGCACATTACGAACCGCTGGTAGTCGAAAAGCAGACTTAATCTGTATCCTGCCTCTAACTCCCGTTAGTCGTTTTGAAGGCATCTTCGGGAAAATATCATACGTGAAGCATAGCTTGCTTCTGCACGAATGTACACAACGCCTTGCTCATTTGAACTTGGTTTGCCATGACAGCTCTCAAAGCGCGATTATTTTCCTCAGACAGCAGTCTTGCTTGATAATAACCTTCTGCTACCTTTTCCCACCTCGACTTGTCCTTTAGTGTGGAATGATCGGGTTTACGCTCACGTTGAAGAAGAATAGGACGTGGGCATTTAACTGCTTTCTGAAGTTGCTTCAGTTGCTCCTCCAGCTCAAGCACTCGCTTACGAAGATACAGGATCTCAGCCTTCTTGCATTGCTGCAGCCTTGTTGATGAGCTTAGGTTGCGCCTCTTCCTTTTCTTGCTTGCAAAAGTTTTGTGCTGCTTCATACACACGTCGGTTGGTGAAGCACTGCCATCTCGAATGCTACGGAATGGAATGTCTCCGTCGCCTAAATCGAATGAAGCATCGATTTCACAGGAGTCGATGAATGCGAGAACCTCTCCAAGGGTGTCAAAATTGTCAGCGTCACTGACCAAGATGCTCATTCTTGCTGTCTTTTGCAGAACGCAACGAAATGTCGAATGAAGTTCTCGAAGCCAGGTATTAAACCAAACAATCAGCAACATCTTATCTTAATCAAAGTATCCAAGGATTGCCCCCATATTGAACAGGGTATGTTCATATTCACACAGTAATGGATGACCCTTACCTTGGTAGTGTCACAATTATTAGGCTGGTGAACCAGTATTTATTCAAGTGACTGCGATGTCAACAAGGTCATGACAGCTGACTTGACAATTCGTATTTTCTCGACGTATAAACTAGTCATGCTACCAAAAAGGGATTACCACGAGGGTTGTAAATTGTTGTGTTGATTGCTTGGTCCACCGCGACTTCAATCGTCAGTAAAATCCACTTGTGGTGTCCTACGCTCTGCTTCTGTAATCTCCGTTTTAAACGGCAACGGTCCGTTTTACCACGATGATAATTAATTCCGAGTTTTGCCGTTGGCGATGGGAGTGTCTAGTAATCATTGATTGCGAGATTGCTTGATGCGCGCTGGACATGATCAAGTAATCCACAGCACGTTAGCAAGGAAAATATCAGATTGATTACTACTCGTTAATCAAATTCATTCGGTACATCGAAGTACCTATATAATGGCCAACCACTGCTGATTATTCACTCTATAATTTGACCGAACATTTCAGCCTGGGTTCGATACGTGCTTCGTAAATATATATTCGAGCATGGACAAATGTACGTGTCCGACTCTGGAAATGTCAATTGCAGCAGCATATTGTACTTACTTTTACCTTTGTCTACAATGCATCGTGAGGGATACAGCTTTTTTGCAGTATTAGCCTTTACAGAAAACACGTAACCTTAGGTAACGGAGAAGTTCATTTGTCTAACATCTACTGTAGTAATGTACTCACCAAGAATGGACATGCAAGGCGTTGGCGAGGAATATGTATCGAGAATAATGTGGCGCCTTGAATCCTGAACAGCAGTACCAAAGAAGATTGAATTTCGCGAAGAGAACAGTAGCCGCGAGCTATGAGGCCAACGTGTCAGTATTCAGGATCAGTGGACAACGGTGCAATTATCATCGCTACGTCAGCACTGCTGCTGTTGTTTCCGAGTGCTGTCTGTCGTATGCAAATTCGACTTCGGGTTCAGCAAATAATTGTTACCCAGCTCGTTGCCTCTACTTGTCACCGTAGACGCTACACCATTTGCCTACACGCAGACATTACCAACCATCAACGATTATTATCACTTGGTTCTGAATCCCAAACACCTGACAGTAAACGCACCTGAAAAGATGCTTGCTTCTGCATGATGTCTCGCAACGTATCACTCACTTGAATTTGATTGGCCATGATTGATTTCAAAGTGCGATTGGTTTCCTCGGATCGAAGGCGCGCTTGAAAATTATTTTGAGCTATCTTAATCCAGTCATTTGTCATACTCGGAACGATCGTCGTTGAATTAATCCCTCTTTTTGTCGTCAGTTTCTCGATGTTTGCTTCAAGCTCCTGCGCACGACGTCGTAGATACAGCACCTCAGCTTTCTTGCGCTGATGTAGCCTAGTGGATGAGCTTAAGTTGGATCTCTTTCTTTTCTTGTGCTTTTCCCTGATAGTGGAGACTATACCCCGAGCAGTTGGACAGTCCTGGGCAGGAGAATTGTTCAAGTTTATATCGTAACTGGAAGCAGAGGCAGGACTATCTTCCATATCTAAGGAGTCGATAAACGCGAGAGCCTCTTCCAGAGTTACCACATCATCATTGCCGTCCAGAAAACTCATCGCTTACTAGTTGTGTGTTCTGTTAGCCTCGAAATCGAAAATATAGGAGTGAATCACATGGACTATCGATCGTTTATAAACGTTACCGAATAGGGCTCACGTCACTACGATTAGTACTGTACACTGCGTTGGACACGGTTCGACGTGTGCTACACTCAACGTAATCAAATTCACAGCATAATCGTATTGTTGACAAATATTTCGCAACGCAGTAGTTGCCTAAACCCTTCACTGAATACACTGCTCGAATTCTGGCCGACGCGGCCCTCTTCTCGAGACGACAAATACTTTGTACACCCGAAGCTGATTTCGCGAGATAGTGACACATCCCCATTGTCCCATTAACTCAAATCACAAAACTTGTTGCCACGCGGGCATTCCCAGAGGAAATGTTCAAGCGTTTCCTGGAATGGCCACATGTTGCTGTCATTTTGCATGGTGGATCTTGTAAATTGCTTTCGCGATATAGATCCAACCGCTGCTCTACATGTCGTCCGGACTGAATGGCGCGTCGAAAGCTTGTTTCTTGAGCACCTTGAGTACTTATTTGTGTTAACGTATCCCTATCAACCCCATGGAAACCCTGGACTACAGTGATGAGGGCTTTGTCTCTGTGTCTTAAATCGTTTGAAGACCTTCCAGTCATTCAATGTGTCTGCATTTCCTTCGCGTGTCGTCGGCTTCCTGTCGATGCCCCTAGGTTTTGACAAAGCTCTGTACATGCTTGTAAAGGAGTGTAGTCTCTGTTGATTAGGTAGACCGATGTGGTCACACTGATTTATGAAGGGCTTACGGGACGGCAATGACACCGTTGCTCATGATAAAACTGAGTGGACACAAGAGGTTGTCCAAGTTAGTGTACCTCGTAGCAAGTTAAGATATGAATTCACTCTTCAATTTTGCACTATGGAGTGCTAGTTCCGTGACAACGTTACGATAACTTGTTAGTTTATTGGAGTAACAAGAAGCGACTATTAGACTAGAGATTGCACTGGCGTCCATTGTTAAAATGTCAACTGCTTTGAAAAAAGCTTATAAATGCTGGATTGGTGCCTAGCTAAGAGATTCCTAACTAGCTTGTACCATGGAAGTAGATTGATTCCAGTTGTGCGATGCTATTACACGCCGGCATAACCAAAAAGCGTGAGACTGGCAACCATGATGAACATACCGGCAAACATGCCCACGGCAACAATATGGGTCTTGTCTTTGGCAAACTTGTATGAGGTCGGGATCAGCTCCTTCACGCAGATGCACACCATGATACCACACACAATCCCGAACAGGATGCCCTCCGAGACGGGGTCCATACCGTCACCAATAGCCAACCATGCAACAAGTCCGCCAATTGGTTCAGCGACGGCGGAAATCGCACACCACAGAATTCCACGCCAGCGAGAACCGGTGGCAAAGTAGATAGGAGCAGCGACGGCAATACCTTCGGGGATGTTGTGCAGACCGATACCAACAGCGAGTGAGAACCCAACAGAAGAGTTTTGGATAGCCCCGACGTAGGTGGCAATTCCCTCAGGTAGATTGTGGATTCCGATGGCCAGCGCACTTAGCACACCCATGCGTTGAAGAGCGCGCTTGGCCTGTTCGTCCATCTTCATGTAGTAACCCGTTTGCTGGGGCGTCTGTGTTTGAGCCTCAATACACGGGGTTGAAATCTTGTCAACAGCCTTGCTACTTTCGAACTGCTCCATCGATGCGCGGACATCTCCTAGGTTCTCAATCTCCGTGATTTCGTGTTCGGGTGACAACTTGTGTACTATCACGTCAATGATGTAGATGAGGAGAATGCCGACTGCGAAACAACCCGTAGCCACGAGCCAACCATGACCTGTGGCCGTCTCCTCCGTCATGTCCTCGGTCTGAAGACCTTCTTTTAGCAAATTCACCGACTCACCGAAGATCTCGACCAACGAAATAAACATCATCACACCGGACGAAATGCTGAGAGCGACGGCAAGACTCAGCGGGTTTGCCAAGTATACAAGGCGTTTGCTGAAGACGACCATTCCACCAAGGATTGTGGCGGCCCCGGCGGCAATATTCAGTGCAAAGGCGACAGCAACGGCGTGACCCGTTTGAATCATGACTTGCGAAGGATGGGGTTGGACCTATGCAGGTGAAGTCGATTTTGTAAATGGTGAGTTGGCTTGTGGCCCCCCTCAGGACTCAACAACGGGCTACTTCGTTTTCTTTGCAGTCGTCTACAGATATGGGTGAAATTCATTGTTGAATGGCTGGTCACAGCTGAAGCACATGCATGTTGAAGTGCATTTGCGATCTTTGCAGACTAAAAAGCGTCTCCGTGGGACAGACTCTGTGTATTTCGATCCGGCTAGTACGTCGGAAATGGCTGGTGTATGGCAGGCATTAGTGTTTTCATTGGAGCATGGCGCCACGCCTGGAGGATGTGACACTGTTTGGTGTGTTTTTGCCTTGCCGATCAGGGGTGAGGTCGCGCAGACCTGCAAGCAGAAACATGTTGATGGTCGATTCGCGCCGTCGGATTCCGACTCGGAACGGGCTTAGCAAGTTGCAACTGTTGCTGTGGTACATACATCATGTATTCCATGAACCGGCTTGTGAGTTTTGAGCTGGTCGCAAACCGAATGTTATGAGGCAGGTCGTAAGGGACAATGGCACGCACAATTTGTGCTCGCTGAGTCACCCATACTGACGATTACTGAAAAGAACACATCCGTTAGTCGGACTTGGCAGTTCATTCGTACATGTGTTTGGTCCAAAAGGTTTTTAAACACACACTTGAACGCAATCCTTTTTCGCCAAACTACTGTTTGTATGTTACTCTCGAGCAGCGAGCAGCCTTCTGATCATACGGTAGCACAGACCATTCTTTCACAGCGATAGCAGATACATGTAGTCACACGAAAACATTAATTCTAACAAAGTTGCACAGTATCCAACCTACAGTACCCTAGAGTCTCCTCTGTATTTGTAGAGACGATCGGTCTCATGTGAGCCGGTTCATGCGTGCTTGCTAAACACTTTTCTGTCTGAATGTCTGCGTGCGAAGCGACATACCACCGAGGTCTAATCCGCGCGTGCAAATGTACCAGTGCAAGTGCGCTTTGCTCCAATGAGAATGCGTAGGATACATGATGGGATCGGTATAGAACTCACCATTTTGCACGTGATGCAGTACGTACGCAAACGATAACCATGTAAATAGTATATGGTCGAAGCTAAACCTCATGCGTACAGTACATACATACCATGGTACATGTACTCATTCCGCGATGACAGCCGAGATCTGCGATCAGTTTTACTTGTCAGCATGAGTTGCGATCTCCCGAAGGTCTTTAAGTCAGTGAGCAACAACAGCAACTCGCTGGCCGTTCCCATTTCGGACGCACAGGAAGACACATGTAGTATGTGGTGGCCATCCACAGTTAAAATGACCCTCCACATTCATCTCACAACTTGTTTTACCTCGTCAGCTTCATGTGGTACTCAACTTTCCTCCTCTTCCTCTTCTCGTGTGTCTGCACGGCGCAAAACCCCACGATTTTGTCGAACAGCACGTCACTTATCGTTGCTTCTTCCAGCGGTAGTGTTGATGATGTCTACAATGTTTGCCCCGTTGTCGTCGAGTTCACTGATGAACAAGAAAATCTGTCAGATGACGAGCTCAAGGCCAATGCTGCTGATGCTGCCATGTCGGCGTATCTACTGAGCCACCCGAACAACACCCTTTGGGACTACTTCAAAATTGAGAGACGGCAGAAGAAGGCGATGAATGCCAAGCTACCTCTGAAAACCCGAATCAAGAACGCGGTGACCGGTTTCGTGGACTATGCGGCAGACACCGTTATTGCCATGGCACAGACTCTCGCCGATGCGATCGAATGGATCATCAACACCATTCGCAACCCTCTTGTCGGAGTGCGGCAGGTCACCCATTTCTTCAAGGAGTTTGGAACAAACATCAAGTCCCTATGGGGATTGATGAAGGAAGACCCGAAAGAGACAGCCCAAAACATGGCTGGTGGTTTGCTACTGCACATTACGCACCACCCGTCGGAATTCACTGCTGAGACTGTCTTGATGATCAGTGGTGGATTCGCAGTGATCGGTGGTCTCATGGCTGGTGTGGAAGCTGTTTTCGGTACGATGAGCAACGTCATCTCCAACGTTCTTCTGTCCGTGCTCATGTTTATCCACGCCATTGACGATCCAATCTACATTGTCACGCCTCTCGTTACGTCCATTGTAAACACTGCTGGTACGCTCGCGAATGGAGGCAACACCACTGATAACACTGTGCTTACCATTGATATTATTCAACCTTTGGCGACGTGTCAAATTCCTGACGAATTTCGTCCAGTCTTCTCCTCACGTGACTTGTGCTTGAGTTCTCCCGCCCAAGTTCGTCAGCTGATCTTTGGAACATATAAGCGTGCTGCGAAGATGACTCAGCAAGAGCGAATTGCTGCTTACAACCGTTTCCATGATTTTGTTTGCTGTTACTTGGAAGACCAAGAGTTCGAGGTGAATGCTCCCAAGATGGATAAGACGGCCTTCGAGGCTGAACTTGTGTCCACGCCGGTAAAGATGAGCAACTGCTCTCAGTTGCTTGGTAAGTACAGCGCCGACACCATGTGGAAGTCTTCTTCGACCGGTCCCGTGAATCTTGGTGACAGCTCTAATGACAGCAAAAGTAAGACTGCACTCCGCAAAGAGTAGACCCCATCGTTCAAGTTGTCACTACAAGATTAGAGACTAGTGTCTTAATGAAGTCCGTAAATCGAAATCGCTCGAATTTCGTCGATGAATGATTAACGATTTTTGGATCTTAGTATCTTACCACTACAAGCGTGCAAAGTTAGTTGTTCTTCTAATCTATGCCACGATTCTCTTACTAGCTAATTTTGGACGTACCTGGTGTACTTGCGATACCTAGTGCACAAGTCATCAAGCACCAGTTCCTGAATATCTCCCAAAAACCACTACGCAGAAGCGTAAAATCACCTTCGTAATTCACATCCAGCCGCGTGCACTTGTGAACGACTGATGAATTTTGAGGATCACTCATCGAGGGTGTGAACACTATCCACGTACGATTGTAGAATTACAACCCTGTCGTCGTGAGAACCATCGAATCCGCCAAAGTGAACACAGTTCAGTTCGGTTCGGCGAATTTTATTGCAGCTTGCAACCCTGATCTTTCTCGTCTAGAGGATGACATACTTCTTCTCTATTATATTTGAATGGTGTCCTGGCAACCGAAATCAATTGACAAAATAAGTTGACGAGCAAGCACACTCACAACCCAAGCGCAATATTTATGGTCTCATACCATTTTTCTGGTTATTGGCGTCTGTTGTGAAGCTCCTTCCACAGGGATCTATCGAACTGAAGACCGGTTTGGATGCATAGCTCCACGTAAAAACTTACTACAGACATGAATTGGTTCGTCAGGATAGTCTTCAATGAATCTCTCTCTTGCTCGGCTAGGATAGCCTTCAGAATCCGATTTACTTGTTCCGATTGGAGTCTTGCATGGTAATGATCTTGTAACGGTATTCGAGCTTTCTCCAGAAAGCACCGGATACTGTGAATGATTGAGTTTTCGATACACTCTTCCATCTCCTGTACTCGTCTCCGCAAGTATAACACTTCTACTTTCTAACGTTGTTGCAACTATGGTGACGAGCTCAAAGTGGATATTTTCCTCTGACTCATCGTTTCTTGGGGGGCTTGTTGGGAACCGAGCTGTCGTCACCACTTAGACTCGCCTTGATTTTCTTCCCACTCAAAGAGTCGGTGAAGCGAAGGTTACCTCTAGAATCTCTAGATTTTCTTGATCGATGCTAAAGACAAGAAAATGGTAGAGATTGTCAGTTGCTACGTAACCTTGTAGATGTATTTGTAAGTGCAGGGCACAAACTTTGTGCCTGCATTTCGTAGTGATTACACCGCTATCGCCTATGAAAGCACGATGATGAACGAGTTGCAGAGGAAAGTGTCAAGACTGTATCTTGACTCGGGCTCTACGGAGATGCTGCCTGCAATCAACATACATACTATAATCATCGGAAAATGTAAAATGACGTGAATTGTTTACTGGAGGCGTAGTTTTAGATTGGTAATTCACTTCAGCCACTTCGAATACTTGACCACGTTGGACACGAACAGCCAATATCCATGTTACATAGCGGTTCGTAAACAACAGATTTTGAATGTGTAGGTAGAATTTTTTATTTACAGCAGAACTAACATGTATCAAATATTGCTCTGCTTATAAGGCGCCGACATCTTTTAGAATAGTAAACAATGCTATATAAGATCAAATTCATCTTAAGCTAGGAAACAGGTCAAGATGGTATCCGATCAATACTCTGGCTATGCCCAAAGGACTGATCTAACCGACTACTGGACGCAATCAGGATGTTATACACGAATAATTCAGTTTAGAATTGTTCATCTTATGACCTTACGAATAACTACTCGACTTCCGACTGCCAAAGGTTGACTAATGAATACAATACTTTGCACCGCTTACTCAACAAGCACACAACTTACACCAACACAGCCAAGACCCACTCCCTACACTGGCGGGGTCAATTGCCGGTTCACGTGAAAATAAGCAGGTTTGCTCGCCGTCGACTGTACTTCGACATGATAGTAAATCGTCTTATCCATAGGTGTATTGGGGCTTGGGACACGCATATCTGCTCGCTTCTTAACAATAACGATAGCACCGATTACCACGAAGCAAGCCGCTGCAGCAGCACAAAGTGCCGGTCCAGTAGTTATACCCGACAGAGTAGTGCCCTCTGCTTTCGATGATTCCTTCGCTACTAACAACGTGGTCACAGAACCCTTGTAGCTTCCCGTAGAGACAACATCTCCAGCCATACTATTATCATCAACAGCCGACAGCACTGTATTTTGGAGATTTTCTTGGGGTGGTGACGCTTGATTGTTCACAAAGTCTCCGGCTTCAATTTCAATCGGTGGCTGCACCCCGGCAAAGACAACAGCGTTTCCACTACCAGCACTCGAGTACGCCAATGTGGTTGTGTCGGATAGAGCACCAATTGGTGAAATCAATACCAATGCAATGGTAAATGCTAGTATGAAAATGGAGCTTCTCATTTTTGATCGTGATCACGATGATGTACACGCGTGGACGGTAAAACGATCTGAGGATCGATGTCCTAGGACGGAAAATGAAGAATGAAAAGACGGTAGCAATGAAAAATTGCGTCCCATAAGATCAAGATCGGTAAAGGTTCATTGGTACCAATGGCGCAACTACAGTCTGATGATAGCTGGGCAACTAATTAGTGCTGCTGAAACTTTAGAGGTAAAGGTGCATGAAGATATGTCTCGAATTGATACTGCCCTCAATGTATAGGCGCACAGAAAGAGTTTTGATGATGTCGTTCGAAAGTCGTCCCAAAATCGTGGAAATGAATGTGGTGCACACTTGACGAGGTGCACCACATCAACTCTAAAATCTCGTTTTGACCAATAGGAAAGTCGTATTAACGCGCCGCTGAGCCAAAGATTCCTCAGCCTCGCTCCTAGCACCCGATCCGACACGCCATGGCTGCCCCCGCGACGATCGCACGCCCCTCAGGCGAGACCCTGCGCGGTAAACAGAAGGAAAAGGACGTGCGTATGTCCAACATCATCGCTGCCAAAGGTCCGTGTGTTTAACTCGCTATCTACTGTAACCTCTATTTCTAACGCTATTTCTATCTCTATTCCTCTAACTCTATAGCTATCGCTAATGCGATCCGTACGAGTCTGGGTCCTCGTGGCATGGACAAGATGATCCAACAAGGCAATGGAGAAGTGATTATCTCGAACGACGGAGCGACGATCCTCAGTCAGATGCAGGTGTACCACCCCACGGCCAAAATGCTCGTGGATCTGTCCAAGTCTCAAGATATCGAGGCTGGAGACGGCACAACGAGTGTTTGCGTCATTGCTGGAGCTCTACTCAGTGCCTGTGAGGACCTTTTACTGAAGGGCATCCACCCCACCAACATTTCAGAAGCTTTCGGGCTCGCAGCTGTTAAAGCAGAAGAAATCCTGACCGAGATCTCGAAACCCGTGGAACTCGCTAACCGCGAGGAGCTCATTAACTGCGTCAATACGTCGCTCTCCTCGAAGGTTATCTCGGAGTACGCAGACAAACTCTCCCCTATTGCAGTGGACTCTGTGCTCAAAGTCATTGACATTGCTACGGCCACTAATGTGGACCTTAACACTGTCCGTGTCGTGAAGCAGCTTGGTGGTACTATTGACGACTCGGAACTAGTGGATGGACTGGTGTTTAGCAAGGGATTCGACAAGACGGCAGCCGGCACGGCTCCTACGACCATTGAGAACGCGAAGATTGCACTCATTCAGTTCTGTCTGTCGGCTCCGAAGGCCGATATGGAGAGCAATGTTGTCATTAACGACTATGCTGCTATGGACCGCATTTTGCGTGAAGAACGCAAGTACATTTTGAACCTTTGCAAGAAGGTGAAAAAGTCCGGTGCTAATGTGCTGCTGATCCAGAAGAGCATCCTGCGTGATGCTACGAACGACTTGTCGCTGCACTTTTTGGCCAAGATGGGCATTCGGGTTATTACGGACATTGAGCGTAACGATATTGAGCACATTGCCACAACGCTGGGATGTCTACCTGTGGCGAATATTGAATATCTGACCCCAGAGAAGCTGGGTACGGCTGGTCTGGTGCAGGAGGAGACGGTGGGTGGCCACAAGGTGGTGAAGATCACGGAGATCGTGAACCAGGGTAAGACCGTGTCGATCCTTGTGCGCGGATCGAACAAGCTCGTGCTGGAGGAAGCCGACCGCTCGCTGCACGATGCTCTGTGCGTAGTCCGCTCGCTAGTTAAGAAGCGTTTCCTGATCTGCGGTGGTGGTGCTCCTGAGATTCAGGTGGCTCAGAAGTTGGCTGCCTACGGCCGTACGCTGGAAGGAACGGCTAGTTACTGCTTGCAGTCCTTCGCCGATGCCATGGAGGTTGTGCCATACACGCTGGCTGAGAATGCCGGCCTTCACCCGATTGGTATTGTCACGGAGCTGCGTGCTAAGCACGCACAGGGACACACAAGCATGGGCATCAACGTGCGCAAGGGTGGTATTAGTGATATGTATGAGCTCAATGTGCTGCAACCGCTGCTGGTCAACACGAGTGAGATCTCGCTGGCTACCGAGTGCGTTCGCATGATCCTCAAGATTGACGACATCGTGATGGTCCGGTAAATAGTTAGCTGGTTGATGGGTTGTTTCCTACACTTGCGTAGGGAGACTGCTCTGTTCGAGGTGGTGGGTTGCTATGGCAATGATCAGCTTGTGGTGGAAAGCAATCAACGAGCTGCTTCCACGCGTTCATTACCAAGACATTCTTAACAGGTACTATTGTGATTGGCATTTGATTGTTTGTTACAGACAACGCATTATTCCTTGTTCTCCTTGCCGCCCTTTAGCCAGCACGTGCCGCCATCCTGGTCTTTCCAAGTGAAAGCCTTGCAGCCTCCAGTAGCTTTGCAGACCGAGCAACATTT
This sequence comes from Phytophthora palmivora, assembly GCA_008079305.1. Classification (NCBI taxonomy): domain Eukaryota; phylum Oomycota; class Peronosporomycetes; order Peronosporales; family Peronosporaceae; genus Phytophthora; species Phytophthora palmivora. The sequence continues at coordinate 168,210 of VOQZ01001244.1, read as the reverse complement.
TTCTGAAGATTTAGCAGTCAGCGTGACACCATGAGGTTCGTCGACGTTATCTTCAAGAGCAGGACACGTCGTCGCTGTCTTGAGAATTCCTGACACAGCACCGCTCTTGGTTTTGATGGTTCCTTTGCTGCTTTTGAGCCAGCAGGTTCCACCGTTGTAATCTGTCCAAGTAAACACAACACAGCCGTTCGTGTTGGAGCAGATCGAGCAACATCTACCCGCCGAAGAGCTGTAGGAGGTACCAATGTCATCACCCTGAAAATCAACATCGTTTTCCAGAATCGAGCAAGTGTCATCGGAACTGCTGCCAGCATCAGAATCAAGGTACTCCTTCGCTTGATCGGCAGCCTCGCGACCGATGTACATGACAAAACCGTAGGGGTTTACGGTGCTGTCTTTCATCGCACTTGCATCGGCTACGAATACGTTCTTGAGGCCGATCACTCGCAATTTCTCGTCAGCGCATCGTTCCAAGTCGCTTACATCGCCTGAAGCGTAGCAAGTGCCGCCGAAGAAATACGAGATGTAGCTGTCGGTGGATGCTACGAAATCAGCGACAGCAGCAGGGTCCGATCCAGTTTCGGAGATGAAAGTCGCTCCATGATCTTCCATCATGCGCACCATTTTTTGGACATACGACTGCATTGCTGCAAGATCTCGAGGTGTGCCGAAGTAAGCGTCACCTTCGTTGAAAGCACGCCAGTCACCGTTGCTGTCGAAACCGGAGTGCGCTCGCGACTCGGGGTTGATCACGTACATTGCGATTGTGAAAGCATTTTCTTGTTGATGAAGCTCCCCAAAGCCGTGAGTGTGCACGTTTGACTGAAAATCGTACATGCGGCCTTGAACTTCGTAACTTTCGAAGCTAATAAGTGTCGGTCCTGCACCCGCCCATGGTCCCGTGTGGCTCTCATTCATGTACTGGTTGATTGCTTCAGGAGTCCGATTGTCGAATACAAACGACTTCATGTCTGGATGCGAGAACGAGATATACATGAGGTTTGCGTCGAACAGATTTCGACCAACGTTGGGATTTGTCACTCGACCTGCATCTTGAAAGACGCCGACATGTCCGCCAATTCTTTCGAGAAGGTCAAGTTGCACGTTTGGGCCAACACCACTTTGGATCAGCACTTTTGGGGTACCCAAAGCACCTGCTGCCATCAAGACTGTGCCTCGTTCGCTTATAAAAACTTGTGATCCCTCGTTGTAAACGACTCCAGTGGCTTTACCTGTCGTATCACGCACTAAGTAGTCAACCTTCGCCTCTGTCAGGAGTTGAACATTTTCTCGAGAACTCATGGGTGTCCAAAATGCTGAAGCTGGCGAGTCACGTTTGCCGTCTTTAATTGTGAAAGGAGTGTGGCCGAATTTCTTGTTCTTGCTGTTGCGCACCGCTGGATCATTGAGTGTTTGCTCAGTATATCCGAGAGATAGCAACCCGTTGGAAACAATGGAGTAACCCTCTTGTGAGTACCATTTTCCGTCGGGAGAAGGCACATCCGTGTGACCGTGTAATTTCTCGTTCTCGTCCATCTTGGCGTTCATCTGTGACGCAGGAAATGGCCACTGCGACTGGTTTGTGTAGACATCAGGCGGGCGAAAGTACGTTGCCGAGTTAATGGACGAGCATCCGCCCACAGTTTTGCCAAGCCACATGTAGGCATCCGTGATCCAGTCAACACGATATTGCTCATTTTCCGGGTTGTACATGATGAGATCGTATTCGGCAGGAATGTCGAACTTGGTGAGTCCACTGCCTTTAGCGTAGTCTGGAGCATCGGTTCCACCGGTTGCTGCCATGGATTTTGGGCCAGCTTCGAGGATCAGCACGGATATGTTTGGGTCGCGTGACAGATACTCAGCAGCTACAAGACCACCAGGACCGCTTCCAACCACGACGACGTCGAATGTTTGAGCGTTGGTTGCGCTCAGCGATAACGATACCATTGCCCATAGGCTAACATCGAAAATTCGCATCGTCTAAAGGATTGAAGTGTTTGGTGAGTGAAGACCGTCAACTTGAGGTGGTAGAATTTGTTGTGAACAACTCGTACCAATGCACGAAATACCATTTGCGTCGATTAACCAAGTGGGAGAGTTTTGTTGGGATCCTATCCGCCATCTGCAACCGATTAAAGTTTTCTACGCTGTGCCTGTTGCTCCTACCTCAAGAACCGATAAGAAGATAACTGCTGATTTCAAAGCCACAAACATATTTGTCTGTTCCACAGATTCATAACATATTTTAGCAGCACTCGCACAATTCTGTCGGAACAAGCTTCAAGTCAAGAAATTACTTCAACAAGCGACAAACACCAAAGTCAGCAGAAATGTACATGTAGAGTTATATGACAACTAAAAAATATGAAGTACCAAGAAGTTGCTGTTCAGAACATCCCCCTGCCGGTGGAGACTTTATAATACACTCCCTTTATGCCTGCCTCTTCGGAATCTAGCTTTTCATCGTACACGTCGCTAGTCCGTCAAGTGACAAAATATTTTCACCTACAATTTGCACCTCGATGTTTAGACCGAGGGTGGGGAGGGTAAGTGGTTGGTATTGTTGAGTGCCATCGCGTGGAACGTCTGTGTGGCATGGTCGAAGTCGATGACATTCACACACGTGTTGTCCTGACCGATCTCCGTCATGTGTGTGAGCTCGCCGTGCAGCATCTGAGCCAGCACGATCTTGTTGAAGCGACCGTGCGTGACCATCAAAACCTGCTCCTTAGGTGGCGTATTGCTCACGACTTCGGTAATCTTCTTGACACCACGATTCACGACATCGCGCGGACTCTCGCCACCTGGCCAAGCAGCATTGAACTCGCCATGTTCCCACCGTTTAAACATAGTCTGGATCTGCTCTTCGTGCATTTCCATCGGGTGGCCTTCAAGCTTGCCAAAGTTCATCTCCTCCACCTCGTTGAACTGCTGCACCTCAATCTTCGGGTGCAGTTGAGCCACTGTGTCTGCAGTTTGGAAGGCGCGTTTCAGTCCGCTACTGTAAATGGCAGTCAAAGGAACGTCCTTCATGGCCTTCGCGAGACACTTGGCTTGATCCAGCCCTTCCGCGTTTAACGTCATGTTAACACCACGACCTTGCAGCTTGCGTTGGCGGTTGAAGTCTATGGAACAATTAACACATGGACGTTAAACACCGAAGATGGACGTCATCAAGTGTCCACATAGCTCACCTGTCTGTCCATGACGACATAGATACAGTCGAGAGCATCCTTCCGAGACTGGAGGCAGTTGCTGCACGATGGTCGGAGCTTTGTTTCGATCAGATCGAGTTGCAGCTGGAAGTCGCTCGAGTGTTGACGGTGGGGAGCCATGGTGGTTGAATGGAGGGAGGGTGTAATACAGCGATAGAAATGCAAATCAAGTGCGTGTCCAGCACAGAGCGAATGTCTGAATACCGCAGTGAGCCTAAAGACAGCCGAAGACGTTGATTGCATCAGGGTCGAGGATGAACGGCGGTTAGAGACGGACAGGCCTATGTGACATGGTGCAGAGGACGGATGTCGGCGCTTGACATTAGTAGCGAGAACATGGTGTCGAGGCTGATAGCCAATGATAGAACGTTACGACGAACATTCAGCGAATGAAAATGGATACAGCTACATCGGAATGAAGTGACATCCGTCAACCTACCTCGGTGTGAACTCGCGATCAAACGACCACAAGAATTTTGGAGCATGCGTGTTATCAAGTAAGAAGTAGCCTGAGTTGTGCTGGCAATATATGAACGGTAGTGGGATTTATATCAACGTTGTCGTTGTTACTCGAATACTAGACCAGCACAATGCTGACGTCGCTAGGTGACAGTCTGTAGGTGCTATCTCGCTGCTCCCTTTTGCGTCTGTCGCGTCGCTTCTTGATCATCACAAGGCCGACGAGAGCGAGGACGCAGCAGGATACACCGACGACCACATTGAGTGCAGTGCTTGGTCCCTGTCCACTGACTGACTCGGTGTCTGGGGTCGAATCCGTAGTTGTTGCCGATAGAGCTGTCGCTGATACTTGAGATGTCTGTGCGGTCGTGTTGGCCACGTCTGGGAACACGCACTCCCATTGACCAGGAGCACTGATCACACACTGCGCATCAACGGGTGCCACACATTCAGTGGAGTAGCTCCGAGATGACTTGACACAGTGTTCAACCGCAGCGTCTCCTTGAGCTGGACAAGCGCCCTGTCCTGACTTCGACGACGGGTCTAGGGCACCACACACAGGTCCTTTGATGCAGTAGGTCGCGTCCCCCTTGACGCTCACGCGAGTGCATGAAACATCCTTCTCGTCGGCAAACGTGACAAGCTGGCGCTGTGTTGAGACCATCGGCATTTCACTCCAATGGATAAAAGCAAGTGAGGACTTGGTCTCAAGTGTTGGAATGGAAAAATCTCTGATCCTTGCGCTGCGAATGAGACTCTTGTGGCCTTTTCGACCAGAGGCGTGACCAGAGGCATCCAGTGCTCAGTTTCAATTGCGCCCATCCTCTTCCACCGGATCAGAATTGCCGCAGAAACAACAAGCAAGACGTTCACTAAGTATTGGTCAGTATTGAACGTCAACATGCCCACAGGATTTGTGGTGCGTGCTGGTGTCCATCATGTCGAACGAGAATGAGATTGAGGTATTGGACGAATACGCCATTACAATCTTCAGATCAACCGACAGTTCTCCAAATTCTGAAGCACAATGTTTCAAGTATAACAGTGATATAAGTATTGGCATTGCTGTCGCGGTATCTGATCCCACATCTTTGGAGCTCTTAATTAACTGGTCCTTCCGTCTCCGGATCTGAGACTTTAGCTACGATTTCATTGTCCTGTAGCTGGTCAAGATTTAGTTCCAGCAACCTCAGGCGAAGACCGAGGAAACTTCAAGCTACTGTAATCCGAATCACGTTCGGAACGAGCTTCGATTCGAACTCGCTTCCTTCGAGAGAAAGTTGTGTAACCAGAGCATGCGTGAGTTGAAAAATCAAGGTCAATCCATCCTCTGTAGATACTCGTGTGGAGATTCCGACGGTTCTCATTTTTCCTCATACAGACACTGTCAGAAGAGTTTTTCACTTATCTCCCGGTTTACAGGCTGCTAAATGTTTGCAATTCGATCCACACACTGAAAATCATCATCTTAGTCAAGTTCCTACATGGCAGTGCAGACCAGTTTCGAGAATTACTTCGATGCAGGAATTGGAAAAATATACTGGCAGCTAATGAATGGTGAAGGACAGACAAATGATGGTCGCATTAGTGAAGGTACTGATGGGAAGTACCTTGAATCCTTTACGAACAAGGTTTTGCTGTACGAACTACACGAAGCATCAGAGGCAGCTTGGGTCATTTTAAAGATGAAGAAAGCATTGTGTGAACGGAGGGCTGTACGAGAAGTCAGTAAATGTAATCGTGTCTTGCATCTTAGTCTAAATCTCAATCTTTTGGTTTCACGGCTTTGGTTAACCAGAACCTCAATCGGCCTTACACAATCATCGAGGACTCCACAAAGAGCTATCCATCATGGATTTCATGGTACATGTACATGTTTAATACTTCAGTACATGTATTCCAATACTTCTCGCCCGAGGTTACGCCGTTGCAAATGTTGTCTTGCTTCCAGTACAGGACATGAGCTGACGATGTTGCAGTTTTGCTCGCAGATCTCAACAAGGAACCTGGGAACGACCTACGATTCGATTCCTGCTTGACAACACAAGCAGCAACATTTGATGTTGTCGGGAGAGAATCGAGCGTTGCAACAACATTACCCTATAACGATCAAAAGCTAACCACGGTCATGACTAATACCTCGAAAGCTTAAAATGTACATGCAGTAATTAACCTTAGTACCGGTACTGTACACTCCAGTATACTCAAATCGAGTGTTCAAGTTTGTGTACAGTGGTCGAGTATTCGGACCATGGACTTCCTAGAGGAGGACGACGACATGCGCGCCTTTGAGGCCACGCTCAACTTCGTAGAGGAATACGGCAACGACGCGGTAAATCCGCCGGACCTCCCGTCACTCGTCGACTGTTCCGATACCTCGAATTCATTGGCGTTCCGACTGTCAGATGCGCTTCCGACTCAACTCTTTCGAGACTCGTCGACCACCGAGACGTCGATAACTTTGCCTTTAGCAATGACCGAGCAGCTTTCAAGTGCAACGGAAGCGAGTTTCGAGATCGGAACGTCATCGTCCAAGTCTCAGACATCAAAACAGCGCAAGGCGAATCGCCCTCGAAAACCACAAGCGAATCCGAATCGAGTTCGGAATGAGCTCCGGTTTGAGTTGGCTTATCTCCGGGAGAAAGTATCGCAATTGGAACAAGAGTTGAGTTCGTTGCAGCTCAATCCGAAGCTGTGTGGTGAAGCAGGACAGGAGAGTGGAAAGGTTGATACAGGGTCGAGTAGCTCAACTCAAGTGGTTTGTGCTTGGAAGGGAGTGGCTGGACGACAGAGACAGAGGAGAGAAGATGCTGAACGTGAAAATGCGAGGTTAAGGATCATTGTGGATCGACAGAGGAAAGTGGCGATCACTCTGAGTGAGTTACTGCGAAAACGAGTAAGTAGTTGGTTGAAAAGCAGAGGTTTGGAGACTTCTGTCGTGGTTAACTGTGTTGTGTTGTAGATGGCTGAATGTACACATGTTAGTGATCCGTACGCCACTGAGCGTCGTCTGTGTCGCGTGATTGACTTCGATGGAGATATTGACGAGTTTCAGGAGCTGTTTCAACACCTTGAAGCTGCGTATCATGACGTGGACGATGTCTTTCAGGCTAACGGACTCGCAACTATGAACATTCCGACACATGATGTTCATATTCGGGAAGGAGTTGGTGGTAAATACCTTGAGTTCTTTGCAAACAAAGCTTTACCATTTCCTCTGCAACAGACTTCGGAGGCAGCTTGGGACCACTTCAAGGGAGTGGACAAGCACAGCGGTAATGGTGGATTGTACGAGAAGGCAGCGAAGGTTTGTTTAGCGAGAGATTTATGGACTGTGTTTTGTTCTAATCCACTTGTAAACGAACAGAATCTCGATCAGCCCTACACAGTCCTAGAAGACTTTACTAAAGAGATGTTTTCCAACAACTCTAAGGCAGACATGCAGATGAAGCAGATTGTGCGGCGATACGTGGAGGAAGATCGCGACGTCATTGTCTTCGTCTCCAAAGTATCCCCCATCGAGATCAAAAACAAGGCCATCACTGGACTCACATATCACCTTCGAGGATACGTCGTCACCAAGCGATCTCCTCTTTCCACTCCTGGACACGATCTCTCGCTATTACAGTTTTGCTCTCTCATCTCAATCGACAAGGAGCCTGGTGTCACGTATAATTCCAATCATGTTCGTGCACTCACCAGATTCTTGATTGGCAACACTGTAGGCAATATCCGATGCTACCAAGAGAGGATCGAGAATGCTCTGGTCGATAGAACTTTACAGCGGGAACTACAACTGTGATGGTAAAGTTGCTATAGAAGATATCGACTTGCTTGGCCAGAACAATGATAAAAGCAAGTCAGCCACCCAGGTCATACCAGTATCGAAGCTTGCTGTAAGTACACGTAATGAACTCAAAGCATTCATCTTGTTCAATGTAAATGTATTGCAAAACCCAATTCAATGGGTTGCCTAGTTAATCCATTTGGCGTCTCAATGCCTGATCTACTAGAGCATTCTCGATACGCTCTTGGTAGCATCGAAGGTTGCCTGCTGTATTGCCTATCAAAAATCTGGTCAACGCCCGAACATGCACAGGGTCGTAGACCACTCCCGGTTCCTTGTCGATTGAAATGCGCGAGCAAAACTGTAGCAACGATAGCTCATGATCTGGCGTTGAAGCTGGAGCTCGCTTGGTCACAGCATAACCTCTAAGGTGGTACGTTAATCCGGCGATAGCCTTGTGTTTGATCTCGATAGGGTTTCCTCGACAAACGAAAATGATGACATCCCGATGTGGCTCCACATAGCGCCGCACGATCTGTTTCATCTGCATATCCGCACGAGAACTGTTGGAGTAGACTTCTTTAGTAAAGTCCTCGATAATTGTGTAAGGTTGATCAAGATTCTGCAACACAAAAAGCGTTAGTGGTACGAACAAGCAACACCAACAGGTCCAAGTTTACCATCGCTGCCTTCTCATACAACTCTCCGTTGCCGCAATGTTGTCAATGCCTTTAAAATGGTCCCAAGTAGCTTCCGTCGTGTCACTGAGTCCAAATGGCAGCACTTTGTTCGCAAAGAACTCGAGATATTTGCCTCCAACGCCTTCACGGATGTGTACATCCTCCGTCGGAATATCCATGGTGGCAAGGCCAGTTTCCTCCCACACAGCATCTAAATCATGATAGGCATCTTCCAGAATGGGAAAGAGCTCTTGGAACTCGGCCAAGTCACCATGGTAGTCCAATACGCGAGTAAATCGGTTCTCCTTGACACTCGGGTCTTGCGCTTCTGCACACTCTGCCATCTACACGAACCAACCAAGACAAAAGAGCATTGTATAAGTACCAAAACGCTAGTGACGCCTACATTACAGACACGTACTCGCTTCCGCAGTAGTTTGGTCAAGTCGATGGCCACTTTTCGCTGATGTTCGACATTGAGTCTCAAACGTGCATTTTCACGCTCTGAGTCTTCCCGTCGACGTAATTGTCGATCGGCTACTCCTTTCCAAGCACAAAGAACTTGTGAAGACGGACGAGAACGTGTGCCATTGGACACTGTCATAGTCGTCTCTTCTCCTTGACAGAGCATTTTATCCGTCGGTTGCAACGACTGCAGCTCCTGTTGCAATTGTGTCACTTTTTCACGAAGGAAAGCCAACTCAAAGCGAAGTTCATTGCGTGCTCGGTTCGGGTTAGCTTGAGGTTTTCGTTTTCTCGTGGATTTTCGAGCTTTCGAGGCTTGAGTCTCTCCGTTTGGAAGACCCATTGCGAACTGATGCGAGCCATTGACAGGTACCATAGCGGACGTATCAATGGTCGCAACGGACGACGTGGGGGAGCTGGAGGACGATGGTGCGACATCGATTGGGACGTGGTCTTGTAGTCGAAAGGAAAAGGAATTGGAGACATCGGAAGTGACCGAAAGACCGGGAAGTTCCGTCGACACGAAGGCATCGCTGGCATATTCCTCCACGAAGCTCAGTGTCGCCTCAAACGCACGCATATCATCTTCACCCCCTACGAGCTCCATTCCAGTCGTTCCCTAATTGGTTGTGATGTCTCTTGCACGACGGACGAGAAAATTGACCAAGCACCGGACGGAGGACGTAGAAGGAGCGGCTGTAGACGACTCAAGGAGGAAGTCGTCCTCAAAACGGTTCAAGATGAGATTAAAATGGTGAAGAAGTTAGTTGAAGATTGTGTGTATGTCTGGAGAAAGGTGCATCAAGTGGATAGTGGGGATGTTCACGACGAAAAATGCGAGGAAGTGAAGGTTAGGACGATAATGGACAGTTACCATGTGTATCTTGCACATGCACACTGTCTATCGTCATGTAAGGACCTTACGGAATGGCAACACCCGAGCAACGATGGATCCTTGAGTAAGGACCTTACGGAATGGTGCTACATGCAAGACCCAAGCAACGATAGTTGATATCGGAATTTCTGAAGTAAAACGCTACTGCATACTGATTGAATTTCACACAAGCCACGACTCGACCACGTCGAAATGGTTTCGGTGTAAGCATCCACCATCCTCAAGGAGGAAATCATTCTTTTTACATTCTTCGGCACGTGCATGCAGTTGACCTTCGAGATGACACCAGTACTTGTGTTATTGTGTCAACCAATTCTTGAAAATTCTGGCAGTCGACGTGAGTTTAGCTTATTCAATAGTGGGCATGGACTCCACAACAGCTATGTTCTAGAATGACTGCTAACTGAGCTGTTATTCTATCTTGTCACTGCGATCGACCTCGCAATACTTGATCGATGAGAGCATTCTCAATGCCCACCTGATAGCACTTGATATTGTCTGTGACGTTGTCAATCCAGAATCGAATGGCGGAGCGAATGTACCGAGCATCGATTGAGATATTAGGCGTACACTCAATGGAGATTCGCGTGCAAAGCTGCAGGAGTGAGAGCTCACGCCCACATGTGGGATCGGGGATGCATTTCGTCAGCGCATACTCCTGCGCATGGAAAATGAGGCCATTGACTGCCTTGTGCTTTATCTCGGTCGGAGTCATACTTGAAACGAAAAGAATCATATCCCGATCTGGTTCCACGCATCGCCGGACAATTTGCTTCACCTGTACATCCGCTCGCAAATTCTTCGAAAACAATTCTTTGGTAAAATCTTCGAGGATCGTAAAAGGCTGCTCGAGATTCTGTTCACCAGTACCATTAAGGTTAGATCGGATCAACAGATATAGTAAATAGGTGGGTTTACCTTCATCGACTTCCCGTACAGCCCACCATTGTCCAAATGCTTCTCAATGCCCTTAAAATGATTCCAGGCGGCTGCACCTGTATCGTGCAGGCTGAACGGAAGTATTTTGCTCGCAAAAACCTCAACTTGGTTGTCATTGACTTCGCGGACGTGAATAACGTCAGTCGGATCTTGAAAATTCGACAGTCCATTAGCTGCAAATACAGCTTCTTGTTCGTGATATGCGGCTTCAATACGTTGCAGTAAGTCCTGAAAATCTCCAATATCGTCCTGGAAGTCTAGTACTTGTATCGATTGAGATTTCGGTGCAACTAAACTATTGACTCGTACACACTCGTTGTTCTGTTTTCAAACAACAAAGTCAGACGAATATTACAGTGCTTAAAGCCTAGAGAGCGTTCGTTACCTGTTGATGCAGTCGTTTCTGTAGAATCTCACACAAGCTTGTAGTCATCTTCTGCTTGCGTTCAACCAGCACCTTGAGTCGAGCATTTTCGTGCTGTGCTAAGTCACATCGACTTTTTTGTCGAGTCGCAATGTCTTCCCACACTCGTGGTGTCCAAACAAAAGGACTATCAGTAGGCAACCCACAGCACTCTCCTCGGACGCATTCAACCGCAATGAACGCAGTTTTGTCTCCAATTCCTTCACCTTGTCACGCAGATAAACCAACTCGTATTGAACCTCGTCACGTACACGATTCGGATTGCCTTTCTTGTGTTTTGTCGACTTGAGTTGAGAGCGTCTACCTACCAATGCCCCGTCTTGAAAACCTGCTACCGTGCCATTAATTTGCTTAAACTTGAGCTGCTTGAATGGCACCATGACCGATCTCTCCATTAACAACGGGTAGCCTGTGGTTGTATCTGATACTATCGGGGGCTCATTAGCCATTGCATACTCGTCCACGAAGCTCAAAGCAGCTTCCAATACACTTCCATCGTCCTCGTCCAGTAGGAATCCCATGAGGATTTGCTGACAAACTGTTCGACTGTACGTTTGTGTTACAGATTACAGCGGTCATGGCTTTCCTGCAGACTGAGGACGATGCGAGTGTATTTGAAGCGGCGTTGAGCTTCGTGGATGAGTATGCGATCGAGAGTTTAGTCCCCAATGTGGACATTTTAGCTCCTGTGTCATCGGAGCAGGTCAAGAGCGAACAATGTCATGTGCTAAACGGAGGGCCATCGTTCGCCCTCGACTGTAGAGAAGCGTCGAATATGGTGCCGTTCAACATGAAAAACCTGCTCAAAGGAGCGAACTCGCCCAATTTCCAGTTGACTTTACCACCAAGTGATGACATTTTACCTCGACCAAAAGCGACGAAAGCCAAAAAGACACCAACAAACCCGAATCGAATTCGAGATGAAGCGCAGTATGAATTGGCGTTTCTACGGGAGAAAGTGGCGGAATTGGAACTGCAATTGAAGCATTTGCACTTGAATGCATCGAATAGAAATGGCTTGACATCAATTCCGAGACCTTTGCAAGTACCAAAGGTTTGGAAAGAAATGGCGAGTCGACAAAGACAACGGAGAGAGGAAGTACAACGAGAAAATGTTCGATTGCGACTTATTGTGGAAAGGAAGAGGAAGATGGCTATGGGATTGAGTGCACTACTAAGGAAACGACTTACGCAACAGGTAAAGACTGTTTAACTTGGGTAGATTGGCATTTTTGACATTTTTTTCTTGTAGGGTGCTGAATGTTCGCGCAGCAAGGATTTAAGTGTCGTTGAAGGCCGTGCAACTTGTGTGCTGGACTTTCAAGGAGATATTGGAGACTTTCATGAACTTTTTCAGCAGCTACAGACTGCTTATCACGAAGTTGATGCCGTTTTTGCAGCTAGTGGACTATCACGAATGGAAATTCCGACTAGTGATGTTCATGTTCGAGAAGGTGCCAATGGCAAGTTCATTGAGATTTTTGCCAACAAATTGCTTCCGTTCAGTCTTCGTGACACTGGTGAAGCTGCGTGGAACCACTTTAAAGGAGTTGAAAAGCACTTTGACAACGGCGGACTGTATGAGAAAGCAGCCAAGGTATTTTGACTCGAACTTGGTAAAGTGAGTGTAGCAACGAACGCTTATGCTAACTACTTTTTATCACTGTGGCGCAGAACCTTGACCAACCTTACACGATTATTGAGGACTTCACGAAGGAAATGTTTTCCAACAACTCACGAGCAGACGTGAAAGCGAAGCAGATTGTGCAGCGCATTGTGAATTCCGATCGCGATATGATACTCTTCGTCTCAAGTGTGACACCCATCGAGATCAAACACAAACCAATAGACGGACTGGTTTATCACGCGCGAGAGTACGCTCTGACTAAGCGTTTTTCGGACTCTACACCTGAGCATGATATTTCGCTCTTGCAGCTTTACGTACGAATTTCATTCGACTATGATCCAGGTGTCGTTTACGATTCTCGCCATGTTCGGTCTGTCGCCCAGTTCGTAATTGGCAACGTTGGAGGCAGTCTCCGGTGCTACCAAGAACGTATTGAGAACGCTCTGATCGATCAAGCACTTCATTCGAGACACGATAAAAATCGACACACAAGTTCTTGTGACGCATACTAATGAACGCACAAATGCACAAAGGTAAATATTTTCTAGATGTGATCAGTGCCGGAGGGAGGAAAAATAATGGCAAGCTGCAGCCATAGAATGTTTGCCGCCATCATTTCGACCATTTCGGTCAATGCCTGATTTGGCGAAAGCGCATCGCGGACGCATGAGCCAGTGAAGACAAAGTAGTGAACGTCACTCAAACTGTACTTGTTTATTTGGAAACGAGACTTTTGCGGACACTAGCACACTTACCATCTAACGCACTCATCAACACTAACGTACTCAAACCAAGGAACATCAAACAATAAAAGCTATCATAGCCCAAAACGGAGTGCAGTCTCGTCATCGTCACAGTGAAGTTCGATCCTTCACCGCTCGACAGACACCACAGCTCTTAAAACACTTGCACGACTTGGATTCCTTTAAACAGAAGCGACAGGCGTGTGGACAGCGTTGGAGTACTCCGTCTCGCCAACGTCACCTGCAGCAGGAGTGTGAACGATGTTGGCATATGCATCCTCAGCTTTAACAGACACAGGTGTGTCCACATCATTCGAGTATTCCGTCTCACCTTCCTCCACGGAAGCTTTGCGTTTCCTCATGACCACAACAGCGGCCACAGCACCAAGCACTCCAACCAAGCACCCGACGACCACAATGGGTACTGTAGCGTTGCTACCCGAGTCATTGTCGGAGGTCTTTTCAGCTTCATACTCTGCACGGGTCGTAGCGTAAGCCACACCGACAGTTCCTTCACTCGAGTATGCCACGCCTACGATTCCAGCGGACTCGGACGATTGCTCCGATTGTGTCGTATCAGCACTCTCCGTTGGTGCTGCTGTGGGGAACGTGGGAGCGGGTGTCGGATCACTAAAGTTTGTCGGTGCGGGTGTGGGGATATCCGCAAACGTCGTTGGTGCAGGAGTTGCAATGTCCTCTACTTGGTCATCCTGTGCCGACGCTGAGAGTTGAATGGCGTTCTGCGGGTTACCGGCCTGGACGGTGCTAGCGATGGTCAGGAATGTCGCGACGAAGACAGTGAACTTCATGGTTGGGTCTGGAATGAATTGCGCGCTTGGAGGTAAAATGCAAAGTGAGGAAGGAGAAAGCTTCGTGCAAGTCGCTGATGGTAGACGTCACGCCGTCTTGCAGTATCCAACGACGACTGCAGTGCTTTACGTGTAGAGGACCGCATACCCAAAAGTCTGTTGGTGGTTGACCAGACAGCATAAGAAACCCTTTACTGCAGGAGTGTGAACAAGGCCGTCAAATGCATTGATGGTGTCATGTGGTGAGCCATTCCATTGTGTCTGGTAAAGATCCGGTATCCCCAGCTGGAGACTGCACCCAGCTGTAGTCAACTCTCGGTCACTTGGTTCGTTGATGTTTGTAGCAAGCCTTTGCAGCGTAAAATCGTCACGACGGTAAAAGCTCAACATCAAGCAGACAACAAGTCAAGTTACGTCATCGATGAGTCACTTCATTTTATGTGCACCACACCACTTCACATTTGCGCAATCAGAGAAAACAAAACCAAGAGATTTTTCCCTGATTAACTGACCATGAAACTTACAATTTGTATGCGTTGGTGAATGATGTAGACCACACGAGGAATCTAGTGGAAAAAAGATGGTCAGCAGCATACACTTTTGGGTGCTTGCACACCACTTCCACATCAACCTTGAAACGGCTAAACAATGGTGCAGGTGACTGTCCTCGACTACGGCGCTGGCAACGTGCGCAGCCTCAAGAACGCCATCCGCGCCGCGGGTCACTCGGTGAAAGATGTGACATGTGCCGAGGACATCCGCAATGCCGAGGTGCTCATCTTCCCTGGTGTCGGCAACTTCCGAGCCGCCATGGAATTCCTCAACGCCAGTGGCTACGTGGAAGACCTACGCGCCTACGTCACAGCGAACCGCCGCTTCCTGGGCATTTGTCTGGGCATGCAGACGCTATTTGAGGGCTCGGAAGAGTGTCCGGAGCTCAAGGGACTTGGCGTTATTAAGGGCAAGGTGGCCAAGTTCCCGTCCGACCAAGTGACGGTTCCGCACATTGGCTGGAATGGAATTACGACCTGGAAAAAGTCGCCACTATTTGCCTCGCTGCCTGTCACAACGGAGGATGCTCGAGTGTACTTTGTGCACTCGTTCCGAGCTATTAAAACAGACAAGAACGCGGACTGGGTGCTCACTACCACCAATTATGGCGACCTGGAATTTGTCAGTGCTGTGCAAAAGGGCAACGTCATGGCTACACAATTCCACCCGGAAAAGAGTGGATCTGTGGGGATTGCTATATTGAAGGGATTTTTGGAGAACAAGGACTTGGCTGATCATGATACGCCTATTGCATCGGCAGCTACGGCACCGAAGACGACGTTGTCTAAACGGATCATTGCGTACGTGAAGATGAATACTTTTGTGAGTGTAAGATATTGAGGATTTGTTGTAGGTGTTTGGATGTCCGTGCTAATGATCAGGGAGATCTGGTCGTGACCAAGGGAGACCAGTACGATGTGCGTGAGAGCTCAGATGATGCTGAAGGAGGGAACGTGCGCAATATGGGCAAACCTGTGGATCTGTGCAAACGCTACTTTGAAGAAGGAGCGGACGAAGTGGCATTCCTGAATATCACCAGTTTCCGTGAACAGCCGATGGGTGATCTTCCGATGGTTCAAGTGCTGGAAGCCAGCTCCAAGTGTGTCTTCGTACCTCTTACAATTGGCGGTGGCATCCGTGAGTACGTGGACGATCAACAGAAGACTCACTCGGCGCTGGATGTGGCGGCCATGTATTTCCGCTCGGGAGCTGACAAAGTTTCCATTGGTAGCGATGCCGTGTACACGGCTGAGAAGTACTACGCTAATGGCGGCAAGGGTGACGGTACCAGCTCGATTGAGACCATTTCGGCTGTGTACGGTAACCAGGCCGTTGTTGTATCCATGGATCCTAAGAGGGTGTATGTAGCGTCGTTCTACGATGAGAACGCCAAGGGCCACAACGTCGTCAAGCTGTCGCAGCCTGGCCCGAACGGCGAAGAGTACTGCTGGTACCAGATGACTGTCCGTGGCGGCCGTGAGACTCGCGATATCGACGCGGTGCAGCTAGCCCAGGCTGTTGAGGCCCTCGGTGCTGGTGAACTTCTGCTGAACTGTGTGGATATGGATGGTCAGAAGGCCGGCTACGACTTGGACCTGATCTCGCTTGTGAAGAAGTCGGTGCGTATCCCCGTGATCGCGTCCAGCGGCGCCGGCAAGCCCGAGCACTTTACGGAGGTTTTTGAGAAAACAAACTGCGACGCTGCCCTAGCGGCTGGCATTTTTCACCGTAAAGAGGTGGCCATTCAAGACGTCAAGACGCAACTGCACCATGACAATATCAGCGTGCGCCTCTAACTGCATCATCGTGTACCAACGCAGCACCAATGCAGGTAGGTGCAAGAGCAGAACTCTTTCGGTCCCTACTAGCCGTGTAGTGTGCTGCTCCATCCGGTATCGTGTACGTGTAGAAACCTACACGATATGTCCTCACTAACACGAAAAAATAGAGCAAAACGACAGCGATTGTTTGTACATTCCACCCTTCGATGCATTTTGTTGCAGCGAATCCTGTTAAACTTCACCATTGTCAGGAAAGTAAAATAAATCTCCATCACCACTTCCAGATACTCGTTGGAAGAAGCTTGGAGATATACTTTCATGCCGAGACTTTTTATCTTTGACTGCGACTGGAGTTGCCAACCTTACTTCTTCCTCATCCTTCAAGGTAGCATTATGGTCGTTGGCCAATTCAGAAAGGTTTACGAGAATCTGGGGAATTGCCCCCGCCGTTTGAGCTCGCCATGGAGTTGATGGTGATATACTACTGCGAACAGCTCCGGCAGATCGACGAACTCCGATAGGTAAGGAGCCACTCGAAACCCGAATACGTGGGCTTGATGTGTGAGGTCGATTGGAGACTTTTGTAGCAAGTAACATTTTCTGTTTGTGCTTTCGACCCGCTGCTGTTAAATCACTCGAGCCGTTGGATGGCGATGATGATGGTCGAGACGGCAATGGCACAAAAACTTGAGAGTTTTTCTCTCTCTCAAGCAGATCTTGGTAGTCCAGCATGATGTTCCGTGTGCCGTTCTGTAGACCGTTTTTCACGTTGTGAGTTTAGTTACCAAGTTGTTGACCAAGTTACAAATTTTCGTAGCACGTACCTGACTTCGCTCAATCTCCTGCAGAATCGAGACATTTTCCTCGTGCAAATTTGTCGCCAATGTTGCAAGTGGCCCTCTCACGTTGTTCAGCTCCCCTTGAGTTTCTTTCAGTAGGCCAGCCAGCTTCCGCATACACGCATCCAGTTGCGCGAGATGTTGTTGGTGTTGCAACAAAACTTCATTGGTCTTGTTCATGCGTTGATTCAACTGCTGGGTCTGCTGTCCGGATGTTGCATTGGCTTTATTCAGTTCGCTCTGTAGCTTCTCATCATGAGTCTTGAGCTTTGCATCGATCGTATCCACTAGTCCGGCATGTGCAAACTGATCCAGCTCACTCAGGGTCTTTGTGAGATGCTGGGTATGTGACTCCAACTGCTTCATGTTATGAATGAGTCGTGCTTGTCTTGCATCCTGGGCATTTTTATCTGATTGTGTTTGGGCTTGCAATCCACTCAATGTTCCCGTCAAAGACTGAAGGTTAGCAATCGCTTGGTTCGTTTGCTCGTCCAAGACACGAAGCTGAGCTGTTGTAGCCTGTTCAGCGCTCTCAAGTTGTACGATGGAGTTCCGAGTTGCAGTTTGCTTGCGCGTGAGATCCAGCATGTTTACATTAAGTTCCGCTATTTGACGTTGTCTCTGTCGGTCTCCATTCATGTAATTGCTGAGCGATTCAAGTTGGTCCGTCATTTTTGAGATGCGCAAAGCTGCCGTCTCTAACGTGGCTTTCTGACCAGTAGCTTCGGGGTTGAAGACTCGATTAAAGTCTTTAATACCCAACTTCGTACTCACCTGACTCTCCACTTGAGCTGCGAAAGTCGCAAATAGGTCGCGTACATGCTGTTCCATTGCTACGCGGAACTTGTTTAGATCCCACGCATTGGCTTCAAACACAGATACATCCAACTTGGTGCTCTGTAAAGTCACAAGCGACGTAATGTCTGCTTTCTGGTCCATGTGATTCGACATTTCGGATCGCAAAGTGTTCATTTGAGCGTCAGCATGAGCGACCGACATCTTCGTGGACAATGCAGCATCTAACTGAGCTCTTGTCACAAAATTCGCCAACAATTCTGTTGTTCGTGCTCGTTCCTCCTGAGAAAGTCGATTAGTGGTTCGAAGTTCCTGTACCTGCGACTTGAGTCGATCCACTTCTGTCCATAGATGTCGACTGTCTGAAGAACACACCGAAAAAATATGAGTTACTACCACGTATCATTGCGTGTCATGCAAAACGCACCTGCAATGGCCATATGAACTTCCGCCATGTCACTACTAAGCGCCTCGAATTCTTAATAACACATAATGTTTTTCATGGTCGTGTATTATTAGCGATGGGTTTTGGTGAGATCAGTACTTTTGATAGCAAAGGTCAGAAAAAGGGTCTACTACGTGAGGTCTCCGAACACATTGTATGCGGAACTTCCGACTCGGAAGGTCAATTGTTACCTTGCATATACATATAGATCACTTGGATCATGAAAAGGTATTACAGCCATGCTTGAAACATTGTTTACTACAACGTTTCTAGGGTGTACTTCAGAATCAATTTTCACTTGTTGTAGCAACCTTCACACGACACTCGTGCGACATTCCGTGGTACGCTCGGATATTTCCGAGGGGGGAACAACAGCAAACAACGTCTCGAGCCGCAGCGTCTTCCTCGACGTCCGTTGCCTCTCCGCTCGCTTCGGGTCGCCCGCGTCCGCTCTAGCTCTTCGTGTATCTCCTCTCCATCTGTCGTCGCTGTCCTCCACGCCACGTGCGCGCCATAGCCTCCTATGGACTATGAATTGGTGCCTACAAGTCAAAAATGAATCGCGCGCAATTCATTGTTCTAATTTTAATTGCACATGTCACAGGGCGACGAGCAGCTCATGGCCAAGGAGTCGGAGCTCAATGGCCCAACCTTCGAAGATCTGGCCATTGACGACAGTCTGAGCGACTTGCAACGCGTCACCAAGTACGTATGCAGCAACATTGCCCTCCAGCGCGTCATCCACGTCAAAATGCTGCACGAAACGGCGCGTTCCGTGGGGTTCCAAGCCACATGCGACCAGCTGCTGCCGCTACTGGAGCCACTGGTGTGTGACGTCGAGTACGTCGTACGTCAGCATGTGGCGCTGCAATTCCCGCTGCTGTGCCAGTTTCTGGTGGAGACGGAGCCGGATACTGGCTATCGAGTGCTGCTGGAGAAGCTCATTCCATTGGTGACCAAGTTAGTTTCCGATGATCAACATGAAGTCCGGTCTGCTGCCAGTGAGAGTCTCGTGGAGATGGCAGCGTTGGTCAAGCCAGAAGATCAGGGACAACATGTGCTGACTATTGTATTGCCATTGGCACATGATGATGACAATGAGCAATTTAGGATTTCTGCAGTCGCACTGTACAATGGCTTGGCAGAGCATTTTGGACCGGAATTGTGTCAGCAGTTTTGTGTACCGGAACTCATTTCATTGTCGGAAGATCCGGTGTTTCGAGTTAGGAAATCCACAGCGCTGAGTTTTTCGAATGTTTGTAAGACAGCAGGAGTGGAACTTAGTCGCGAGAGATTGATCCCGGCCTTTCAAAGGTTGGCGAAGGATGATATTTGGGGCGTGCGTAAAGCGTGTGCGGAGTGTCTTGTTCAAGTTGCATTGGCGTTGGCACTGCCGGACCGGGGACCCATGTTGATACCTTTGTTTGAGAGCTTTATTAGTGATTCGTCGCGGTGGGTCCGCATGGCAGCATACCAGAGTTTGGGTCCGTTCCTGGCAGCGTTGGAGAAAGATCAGGTTACAGATGAACTGGTGGATCACTTCACGAGCATGGCTACAACAGCGGCATCACAGCTTGGTGGCAGCGGTGAGGTAGACATCAAGTTTCACTGTGCATTTAATTTCCCAGCAGTAGTAAGTATCCTGGGCTCAGCAGACTGGTTAAAACTCTCTCCGACATTCGAGTTGCTATACAATGACACTTTCTGGAAGATTCGGCGGTCGTTCGCGTACTCATTGCACGAGTTGGCGCGGATTCTTGGTCAAGGTATTACAGAAACACAGTTAGCTACAGCATTTGACAGTTACCTCCATGACGTGCAAGACGTGAGGCTAGGCGCGATGCTGCATTTTGCCGACTTTTTGGAGAATGTGTCTCCGTCATTTCGTGAAAGTTATTTACCAGTGCTTGCAGAGTTTGATTCATTCGACAATTCCACCAAATGGCGCTTCCGTGAAGTGGTGAGTGGCCAGCT
Source organism: Phytophthora palmivora (assembly GCA_008079305.1). Lineage (NCBI taxonomy): Eukaryota > Oomycota > Peronosporomycetes > Peronosporales > Peronosporaceae > Phytophthora > Phytophthora palmivora. The sequence continues at coordinate 147,778 of VOQZ01001244.1, read as the reverse complement.
AGCGCAGCTGTGTCGCACATTCACACCAGAAGCAACTTTTTCGGTGATATACCCACTGGTATTCAAGCTCGTTACGGACCCTGTCGCTGTTGTGCGGGAACAGAGCTATCATGTACGTATTGTATCACTGTAAGTGTGTGTTAGCGCAATTGAGATGGACTGATGTGTTTGTGTTGTGTGCGTGCTATACAGGCATGCCCACTGCTAGTGACACGTCTTAGCCCGAATCCGGAATGGTTGACTGCCGTTGTCGACAAATTTGTGACTCTCGCAAAATCGTCGCACTATCAGGACAGGCAATGCTTTGTAAAGATTTGTGCGTCATTCCTACCAAGCACGTCTCCGGACGCAGACGAAGAGCAAGAAGTCTCGAAGTTGTCTGATGCTGCTCGGGATTTTTTCTCTTCCAAGCTTGCAGCTGTATTTTTCACATTGGCTCTGGATCCAGTTTCGAATGTCCGAGTGGTATTCTCCGAGACTGCGATCAAACACCAGCAGTTGTGCCGGGAACACCCCGAATGTCCAGAATCCTTGCGACAGATTCTGACAGCTACGACGTTCACAAGTGTCGACGAACTTGTTGCTATTTTGTCTGAACAAGTGAAAGAACAGCTTGACGCGCAGGAGAAGATTGAGGCAGAAGCCAAAAGAAACAAGGCAGAGGATGCCCCAATAAGTACAGATGCTGAGACGGAAAGCGACAGCAACCCCGAAGCGAAAACAGAAGCAACGGAGGTAGCAGAAGGTTCATCTGACGTTAAGGAGGTAAACCCCGAGGTTTCTCAAGCCACAATACATGCGGAGGACGCTTTAACAGAGACAGCAGCTCCTCGTCTAGCCCCATCATCGGCAACCTCACCAATAGAAGAAGGCGACGCTCCATCTTTGGTACAAGCAGAAGAAGCGCGAATGGAAGCGGCATCAACGACCGACACGTCATGTAGCTCGTCATCTGTAGCCTCAACGGAATCCTCTGAAACAAATGGAGAAGTGTCAAGTCCAGCAAATGCAAACGCAGCGAAAGCAGCTGAAGACCCCGCTGCGTAAATGTATTGAATCGTAACCGTATGCGGGGAAGATTGATGAATGGATAGATGAATCTAACAGTTAGAAGCAGTGGGTAACTCAAGAAGACCACATGATGAAACAATTGCTCACAAAGTCACCACCGAAATGTCAAGCCAGGTGTCGACACGTCAACGAAAGCACATCGTGAGTCGAGAAACTCTCGTCAAGTGGCACTTGCTAGTATGTCTGCAAATAAAGTGTCGTTTTGCTATTATTCTGTCAACAAGAACTACTCCATCGACTGCTTTTGTGCACACTTGGCGGCCGCTTTTGCCACTTCCTTGGTCGCATTCACTGCCACTGAGTCTTGCACGCCATTCACCGTCTCACAAAAAGCAGGTTGGAACGTGCCCTGGAAAATGTCATTGCAGATCTCCTCCACTGCTCGGATGCCTTTGGCTGCCGTCTCTGCGCCACGACTGACTGAAAACTTCTCGAGTTTCTGACTCAAGAGCGGCACAAAGGCCGTGACCTTGGCTTGAGCTTCGTACAGCGTCTTGTGGGCGTCTTCTGGATGGACCGAATACACGCACGTCTCTTCCACGGTAGCCACAGACCGTAGCGATAAGTTGGTGGACTTGAGCACCAGCTGCTTGCGCTGTGGGTCGCACGTCGTCTCTTCAAAGACGTACGTTGAGTCCCCGAGAGCTGAGCGCACCCATCCAGGTACGTTCTTTTGGGTCACTTTGGCCAAGCGCGTAGTGATGAGACGGCCCTGAGCGTCTAGACAGCGATCCAATACGTCCACGCGCTCGACGTGAGCGAGACGCTCGTTCGGGTATTTGTTCCAGAAGGCGCGCGTGACGACGTCCCAGTGGAAAGGATAGATGTGGTGAGTCTCGTTGGTCAGCACCATGCTACTAGTGTTCGTTCGAAGAGCGACTTGGAGACTGACGAGTTGGAGACCGCAGATTCGAGTTGATTAGAGAATGGATAACCTGAGAGAATTGATGGTTTTGTGATGTGAATGAGCACACGATTGAAAGACTAGATGATTCGAGAACTTATAGTCAGTGAATTTGAATGAATGTTTTGAGACGAGTACTGTCGCAGACAACGGAACTGCTGGAGGTCGGACAGGGAAGAGTACCGTACATATCTAAAATTGAACACCTAAGATAGAGAAGATGACAACGTTCTTGTCGAAGTGATCGATGTAAATTTCAGACCGAATAAGTTACTAGTGTAAATCTGCTCAAAACCTGGATACATACGTGTCTTACTGCTCTCTCATGACGACAACCTGATGTGATGTCGCTCCATCTTGGCGCGGTCAATGAAAATCTCCACCAGCCGTCGTTGCGTGTCACTGAGTTCGGCAGCTAGGAACTTGGGAACGATCGAAGTGTCTTCATCTGTTGCAAAGTAATACGTCACGAGGCAGTTCACTGCGCTCTTGCGGACACTGGTGCTCACGTGGTTGAGGTGTCGCATCAGCACATTCATAAGGCGATCAGCTACATCGTGCGAGCGCAAGAACGCTGTCTCGTGAGAACTCCGTTCACAGGCCTCCAAGCAGGCCTTCACGAGCTCCAATACTACTTGCAGCGTCGGCGGCTCGCTACTTGATACCAGCGGGATCAACATCGATAGCGTTTGCTGATGGTCGTTGGCAGAGCCCACGAGGTCGTGCAGGATCTTTTCCATCAAATGGCGATCCTGTTCAACAAAACCACGTTAGTTCTTAGCAACAACGACTTTGATCGATCTGCCTTACCATGCCTGCTCGGCCGGCCATGGCGTCGATCAAACGCTGAACAATCAGTTCGAAAAACGTTTGTGCCCGAGAAGACTGTCTTTTCACTAAGCACCGCAGCACGCTCAACGCATTCACATTCTTCTTGGTGGGAGTGTCTAGTAGAAGTAGAATCAGTCGGCCGAAACAACGATCCCAGGTCTCGGAAGATTCTGTCTCGATATAATGCAATGTCTGCTGGACCACGACGTTAGTCTACCACGTCCAGCAATGGCAATTTCAACTATATGAGGGCACTGTACCTTGCAGAGCGCGTTCGTCACTTCTGCTTCAGATGCATTGTTATGCTCAAGGATATGAAGAACGTCTTCAAGCGAAAGATCTTGATTGTCCACGGTAGCTTCAGCAGATGTAAACAGCGCTGGTTCAACTCTGACAATAGTCTTGTTAGATCGATGAACAACCGCAGGACTTCTTCGTCGAAGATCAATTCTCGAGTCTTCAGTATCGGGCTGTGAGTCAGAATGAGACGTTGTGTTAATTCGCTTTTGGCTGTTCTGTCGTGCAGGACTGGAAGAACTCACGCTTGGGGACTCCGGCCGTTTGCGGCTCCGCTCTAGCTTGGGTGCTGGGGGCTCCATATTCTGATTTTCATTGTCTTCGTCACGTGAGTGTGGAGCTGTGGGTGAAGTAGAGAATGGCGGTCTTTGCGGGTTGCCAAAGTTAAGAACAATTTTCTTCGACTTGAGCACCTTGGAAACAACCAAACGTTTCGATGGAGGAAGAAGTCCTAATGCCACTTCCATTTCTGGGCCGTAAAGCTGAGCGGCGACCGAGACTAGCTCACCACAAGCTGATGAAACAGAGACTGGGGCATCTGTATCCATGAGAAGAGCAATCTTGAGCAAAAACAATCGCATGTGACTGTTGTTTGTACCGTGCATCATGTAGTCTTCAGCTCCCGGTAATAACTCGCGCAAGTAGTGGCACATGGCGGCCTTGACCTTCATGTTACTTCCATCCCCCAGCATCGATATCACAATAGCAGCTAGCGTTGCAGTATCGAGTGTCGATGCAATGTACTCCAAATTCTCCTTGGCGACCACTCTAACTGACTCCTTGGTCTCAATAAACTTCTGGAACAGCTTAGGCAAAATCACCTTCAAATGAGGTAAAAGTCGCTGGCTGTCGTTGGAAAGCTTCAGCAGTGGCAAAAAATACTCCAGTACTCCCTGTGAGACACGGTAGTGAGCATCACTTAGGTGCTTGATGAACGCTATCAAGATCCGGCCATCCACCTTGTGAACTCCGCTCGCTCCATTTTCGAGTTGGTCGATCCGCTTCTGAAGCATCTTCCCAATGTAGTGTGCTGCCTCTAATCGGGTTGACCAGGATTTACTCTCGATGTTTTGAAGAGCTTCCTCAAGTTGATCTACAGCTGGTGGTGCCACAACCTTCGGTCGTTCTGACGATTTTGTTGATGCAGTTCGCTTCGGTTTACTATCACCAGAATCACCTCTCGACGAGTTATTTGTCTTGGAACTCGATGCATCAGACGCAGTTGGTGATGGCATCGATGACATTGGCAATCTTTTGGGACCACTGGGTTCAACATCATCGATCTCCATTGAAGTTGGTGCTTGGGCTTCTGCTGCAAGCTGAATTCGTTGCGCTTTATGGACTTGGTTCTGGGAACTAGTGTGAAAACCAGCGGTGGATGGCTCTTGTCTCGACGTGTACAAGCTTTCAACCGCGGTTTTCGTTGATTCCGACGACTTTGGCGCATTCCAGACTCGAACAGGACCCACAGCCGTGCTCTTTTTGTTCTTCTCCTTCTCTCGATTCGAAACTGGCGCTATCACTCGAGCTGCTACTCCAACACGCATTGGCTTATGGGGTAGCATTCGTGAAGACTGTACTTTTTTCTCAGCGGCATCAACTCCAACCGAGGTGGAGCCTCCTCCAAGTACTCGCCTTGGTAATTTGTCGGCAGATAGGTCTTCTGAATTGTAGACACGCGGCTGTTGGTCACTGAATGTTACGGAGTTTAATGCCGCAGGAGCGCTAATTGGTGGCTGACTCTTATTCGCTGCCCGAAACGCTGATCGAACAGCTTCTCCACCCTGGGGCGCTGAATCGTCCAAGGAGCTATACTCCGTGGCTCGCGCAGTTTTCGCAGTGAATTTTGAGGGATCGTCCGATAAATTCTTCTGTGTTGATCGATCTAGTCGAGCAAAGACACTCTTGGCTTCATCCTGTAAATCACAGTAGTCACCATAGCACACGTGAATGTTAGTATAGCATAAAGGAATTATTCACATAAGAAAGTTTATACCGCGAACAGGTAGTGAAAAGACCAATAGCACTTCCTTGATTGTGCTCGCACATCTCCCAGTGCGTCCTGTAAAATAGCTGGCATAATCGAAACAAACATATCTGAATGCCTGGAACAGCAACAAAGAGCTTGTTTAACACCAATTGCGCAGGATCAAGTTAGTAATGAAAAAATAGGAATACGTACTTGCTGAGAAAACTGACGCTCCATTGTTGAAGAGTCAGTGTTAAGTAGCAAACTGCATTGTATCGGAGAACTTGGTTCCGAGATTTTACACATTCGATCAACCTAGATATTTTACAGAGCAGTAATCGTTAGCAGATGTGCAACTGATAACAGAATTCATGCCAACTTACTTGGGAATCACGCGCACGTAACCGTTGCTCGTGCTTTCTATCATACTTTTGATTGTTGTATCCGCTGAAGTCGAAATCACTTGGATAGTCACGTACGTTGCCTTGAGCAAATTACCGAGACAAATTTCCGCATGCGCATTGAATTCATCACGTAGACTATTGGCAAGCGTCTGGATGGTCTGGCATGCTTCTCTGGACACGGAAGATCGCAAGTCACTCACTTGCTGGCACAAACGCTCGCGAAGCGGACGAATGCCCTGAGATAGGAAAGGGATAATAGTTCCGCTGTTCGGTGCCTTACTGCACCGGTTTGCCAACTTTTGTAACATCTTCAGTCCGTCGACACGCTTGTCCCAGTTGTTGTCAATATGAAGCTTGTCAAATATCATACCCAGCCGTTTCTGAATTTCCTTCTCTGAAATATCACTGCCATCCGTTCCAAACGAAATTGCTGTATTGAAATCCTGTGCATTTTGACTGCTCGTGGATGACGCTTGTGACGGAGATCGATCACCTTCTGTAGCAGTTGAAGCAACCTTGGCCTCGTTTAGAGTTCGGTTTCGTACAGATGCCAAATATCGTGCCATCGAAGAAGAAGCTGTCAGGTCGTACGATGACAAGATGGACGACAACTCATCAGGAAGTGCATTGTTAGTAGCGGTGGCATTACTGGAAGTCAGTGACTGCGAGAAAATCAGGAAGGTTTGTTAGAGATCTGTCAGTACTACAGTAATACATTTTTCGTACCGATCCGACATCACGAGGAGGCTCCGCCCGCTCGACAGCGGCGGAACTTTTAGTACGAACTGGAACTCGCTCGAACCTGTCTTTCAGAGTCTTCATGTGTGCAACCCGAATCTTCTTATCCTCAAGATCAATCTAACTCAATAAATAAGTTCAGTCTCACGAGGACCAACCGCCTAGTGCCAACTTTCGTACCAATAGCGAAGGCCCAATATACATGTAGAATTTCTCCAACGCTGTAATAGCTGCGTCGCGCACATCCTTCGACGAGTCTTCCAGTAATTTCAACACCTAAAACCATGTCAGTATTTGCCATCTCCACCAAATATCTTCCCACTCACATCATCCAACAGCTCGTGCTGTTTCTCTTTGAACAAATCGTGTCTCTCCAGACACCTCCAAACTGCATGTAAACTCTGCACCAGTCACAAGTCGTAGTCAGTTACCCACTAGTCTTGTATTTCCGTCTCTGCAGTTGTACCTGCTCGCGTGTCCGCCAGTTCTTGTGACTTGTACAGACTTTGAGCTTGTCTAGTACCGTAGCCACGTCCAGCACCACAGAAATCTCCACCACCACGTCCACAGCCTTCTCACGGACCTGCAGCTTGCTGTCTCCCAGTCTCTCCACGAGACTGATCCACAGTAGCTTGAAATACGAGCGTAACGTGCTCTCTGACACACGTCCGGCCAGCAATTCAAGGATTTCCAGGGCACCCAAGGCGATTTTCGAGTTGTGATCGCGTAAACATGGCAGCACATGCGGTATCAGTGTGGCTGAGGACTCGGGGGCCGCGTCCTGACGGCGGAGTTGCTCTAATAGTCCAGTTACACCTACTAAGCGCTGCTTGATGGCTACAGAGAGTGATTTTGAGCGTAATACGGAGATTTTGGATATAAAAACTAGTGCGTTAGAGAGAGAATGAAGTACTGGGAAAGACTATATAAGAAACATACCTGTAGAGCCCAGCAGCGCCGCGGTTTCCTCCATGTCTAGTGGCGTTGAGATGGCGTCTAGTTGGCGCGTTTAGCTTCTTTCGCCGTTTGAATTTAACGACTGATGATTGGCTAAAACTTTCTACAATAGAATTCCGGTATACCGGTAATATAGTGTTGCAGGATATGATTGGCGAAAATCCTTCGTTTTTTCTAGCTGAGTCAGTCGAACTGAGAATCTTTGGGATGTCGTCGGGGCCCCGAGTGCGGCGCGCTGCGGCGGCCAACGAGACGTTTGTGGTGCGCATCTGGCGCTGGGTGAAGATCACGATCTGTGCGTATCAATTCCAGAAGTTGTGGTTGTGGTGGTCTCATTGCTCGGCGTTGTAGGGCACGTGTTCTACGGCCAGAACGAGTGGCAGCGGCTGTGCACTCCGACGGGTGCCCACGTGGACGAAGAGGAACGCATTGTGCGCTTCCGCACGGAGCTGGCGCTGTCGAATCAGATGGTTCAGACGTGTAATGTGGTGTTCGACAATGAGCCGTTCTCGGTACGATGGCGTTACGGTGCATTCTGGTGCATTGATACAGTGCTGATTCCATCAATTGCGCAGGTGGAAGCGACGCTACATGATGTAGCGACGAGAGCAAAGCTGGACGAGAAAGATGCAACGTGAGTGAAGGTATGGGGAGGAGAGAACTCCTGACTAATGCTTGGGAGGCTTGCAGGTTGATGGGCAACGTGCGCTCGTGTCTCCAGCGCTGCAATTTTGTGAACAAAGTCTATGCCCGTGTACATGCGTTGAAAAATGAAGCGTACAACTCGGCGAAATTGGAACATGAAGAGATGCTGGAGCAATTGTGGACGAACTTGAAGCCGGACATCCGTCGGGAAGGCGGACGCATCACGAAGGAATGGGGAGAGATTGGATTTCAAGGTACGTTTGGCTGGTTACTGAATGCTTGTGTATAATTGTTGCTAAGCTGTCATGGACTGTTTGCGCATAGGTACCGATCCAATGTCGGACTTCAGAGGCATGGGACTCTTCTCACTGATCCAACTCAACTACTTTACGAAGGGCTACAAAGTCGAAGCTCAACGGTGAGTTTATGCACTTACTTTCGCTTCTCTGAGTATTCTTACTAACTCGTGTTTTTGTTTGTAGTGCTTTGGAAGAGTCGAATCACCCAACGCGCTGGTACCCGTTCGCTGTTACGGGAATCAACGTAACCGCATTCATGATTGAGTTGATCGATGAGCGTCTATTGGACATCAAGTTGTATCGTTTTGCATCTAATAGCAATGGCGACGATATCGACCCTGGTTTACAGCAGCTCCACGATGTCTATGGTGCGTCACTCTGTTCCGTCCAATCTTGCTCTGATGTTCAGCTCATAGATTTATCAATACTCTGCAGCCACAATCTTCACCCGTTTTAACAAACTCTGGGTGGACACGAACCCTCGTGACGTGATGGCATTCCCGTCCATTTTCCAGTCGCTCAAGGATGACATTCGTCGTGAATTGACGCAGAAATCGTTCCGCTATTGAATCCAGTCTAAAAGTCTGCGACGTGTGAAACAGTTAACCTAACACGTTTCGTATCAGTTACGAACCATATTGCTCCCATCCAATCACTCGTCTCTAAATTCTGGGATTCTAAATTCAAACAAGAACTGCTCGACAAGACACAAGTACTAGACATGGGTACTGGACGATCGGGATCAGGCAGAGCGCGTGCTCACGCCAAGAAGAAGCAATACAAGCGCGGCCACGCCACCAAGAACCGCGCACGCGATATTGATCAGATCCAGGATGATCTACGTGTGGAGAAGGTGACAGGCAAGAATATGGCATTCGAGGAGGACGAGGACCTGCCCGGGTACGTGGTAGCAGGATGGGTAGTTGCTAGCTCTTAGGCTAATTGGTGCAATGTTCTATAGTCTCGGTCAGTTCTACTGCACGCCGTGTGGCCGCCACTTTATTGACGCCAAGACGCGCGATGTGCATCTCAAGACCAAAGTGCACAAACGGAGATTGAAAGACGTGGCTCAGAAGCAGTACACACAGAACGAAGCCATGCAGGGCGCTGGCAAGGGAATCGAGACGTACAAACCTGCACACCCCAAGGAGACGGACGACATGGAAGACCTCTAGACTTGGAACTTCATAAACTTAACATTTACTGATCGATGTTTCGCCACGAAAATATTAATAGTCTTTAGTTCACTCGGAGCTGAGCAGCAGACACTAGGAAATGACAGGACACTTGTCAAACAGAGAGAGCGGCGTTGAGGTACAACTCGACGTGTCTTGTTCAATGCAATGCTATGTCTAATGACAACCTTCTAGCTGCTTCCATCTATGGCACTTAGTCCATGGAGTAACGCAACTCCGGCAACGACGCCAAAGGAACCTTATCGATCAAAACAACTTGACCAAAAAAACCAACTCTCACACCAACCTGCTCCTCCAGTTGCACCTCGAAAGATCTCCATTCGCCCCGTCAAAGTGCCGTCATGCATACGTGACGGTGACGCAACTAGACCTGCCATTCAGATCGTGCCTATCGCGCCGCCAAAGTCTACCCTAATTCCAACTCATACACTGAAGGTAAGCTCATTCGGATGAATAGCTCGATTTCACACTTCAACATGTGCGGAATAGATAGCCAAAGCAGGTTGGAGCCGCGCTGACAGACTCAACGCACAACCTGTTGTCGATGCGTATCAAACTCTGTTGAAACAGACTCAAGCAATGGTAAGTTATTAATCCGCGATGTTGCCCAAGTTTACTTCGCTCATCACTTGCTGTAGGAACTCGAATCAACTGAAAAGGCTGAGAAGCGGCAAATGGATGACGCTGCTTATCGTATGGGGTTGGCAAATATCTCGGACGAAATGGTCCGGAAGCAGAAAGACCTTATTCGCTTCCACACGTTCAAGAACGAAGTGGACATCTTCCAGCAGCATCTGGATCCATTCGTCTTCAACATCCGTTCGGAGCATGAGCGGCAGGTCAATTCAAGTGTCTATCGCCACTTTAACCGAATGAGAGCTATCCAGGACATGGGAATCCCTATCTACAGTCTTGGTGACTATCTGTTCGAGGATACCGACCGCATCATCACGGCTCGCATCAAAAACTCGTTATACCGCCGCGTCCGACGTCGAAGTGCAGCTCATTACATCGACACAGAGCTCATTCCTCGACCAGAACGGAGACGCACTTCGATCGTCATCAGCCCAGCATCAAGGGCGAATAAATAGCTCGTGCAGTTTTGCTGGCCACGTAAACTCGACGACAGCGTTACTTGGTGGTAAATTTATTATCCGACACAAATGCAATGAAAAATCAAAGTCCGAAGTTGCCAAGGGCTGCATTGAGCGCACACATGTTTAGGCAAAGCCTTGTGAACTCATGCCACCCGACCGCGGCCTCGTCAAAGACCAACCGCAGCTCCCTTCGCCGCAATCGTGGAGGGCCTGGCATCATCCTGCTTCCACCTCAAGCGGATTGAATGGGCGCTTCGTGGCTGCAACCATTTCATCCTCTTGCTTTTTCTTCTCTCTTCTCCTTCTTCTCTCTCACTACAACTACAAGTCCTCGGGTCGTCCGACATTGTCGACTGATCCTTCATCTTCCATTCTCGTGAGCGGCCGTCAGGTCTCTTCGTTTGTCTTCTTCTCTCTTTTTATTTGGGTATGTTCGTGCTTCCTCGGTCGCCCGCTCATCGTCTTCATCACTTCTCGTCGTGTTCTCCAGCAGTTTCCATTCGTTTCATTCGTTTCGCGGTCTACTGTAAGTGTCATCGATATCGCAATCAATAGCACCTCACAGAAGACACATCAGGCATGGAGCGGTGTTGTCGGTCACCGCCAAGAACTTGACAGCGACAGCACAACATGCTCCTCGACACATTGACAGCTCAGTACCGCTGTCGGCTTATCGGTTTGGCTTCACCGAGAGCGTCACGACTAGCGCCAGTGGCTACGCGAGGGGCTGGATATCCAGCGTCCATCGCCACCTGTCGGTCATCACGGTAGCCAGCAGAGCGGTAGGACTGCTGTTGCATCTGCGCGTCGCCCTCCTTTGCTTCGTCACGGACGTACACACGACCTTGCGAGGCAATCTGGCGGCCATCACGAGCAGCCTCTTGACGTGGATCGGCACGAGCGCTGCGCTCGCCCTCGCCACTGGTGCCACGTTCCCGACGTCCACTGCGCAGGTTGAGCACAGTCCAATCGAACATGGCGTCGAACTGGAAACCCTTGCGGAAGAAGAGCTCCTTGAACAGACGCTTAAGGTAGGCGTAGTCAGGCTTGTCATCGAAGCGCAGTGCGCGGCAGTACTCGAAGTAGGCACGGAACTCGGCCGGATAGCCCTTGCAGAGCACCTCAATGGGTGTGTTCATCTTCTTTTCCATGATCTTCTCGTACTTCTGCTTCTTGGTGTTGGCCTTAAGTCCTTGCCACGGCAGACTACCGCGGATGAAGTACATGTACACGTAACCCAGGGACTCCAGGTCATCACGACGACTCTGCTCAATACCCACGTGAGTGTTGATGGAGGCATAACGAGCCGTACCCGTGAGGTTCTTGTTCTCACGGTACGGAATGTGCTGGTGCGTCTTAGGATCGCGGTATTTCTTGGCCAGACCAAAGTCAATGACGTGGACAATCTGGGCGCGCTTGCCCAGACCGATCAAGAAGTTGTCGGGTTTGACGTCACGGTGGATGAAGTTCTTCGAGTGGCAGTACTCGATGCGACACAGTAGCTGATCTGCAATCATCAGCACTGTCTTGAGTTGGAAACGACGGCCGCAGTAGTTGAACAAGTCCTCGAGCGAGGGGCCCAGCAGGTCAATCACCATGACATTGTACTCGCCCTCGACACCGAACCATCGCAGGGACGGTACGCCCACTGCAGCAACATCACAGCAACATATCAGTTAGAACTGCCCCATAGTCAACATGGGTTGACGAACGTACATCCGCCGTTGAGAATCTTGTAGATCTTGGACTCATAGAGCAGCTGTGGGTGCTTGCTCTTGACGGACTCCAGCTTGATGCCGACCTCCTCGCCTGACGTCATGTTGGTGCCCAGGTAAATGTCACCGAACGAGCCGCTGCCGATCTTGCGGCCCAGACGGAACTTCTTGCCGACTCGCAGTTCCAGCGCGCTCTCACGAGGGTGGGACATCCTTCTGCCGTAAATGGAAAGGGAAAAACAGGGAAAAGAGGCTGCAGACACGGAAGAACAAGGGGAAAGTTAGTCTCGCTAAGAAAGGCGCAATTTGGACGGCTTCCCCTGCGTCTAGGAGGGTGAGGTGGACATCAGCGTGGAGAGCAGACGCAGGGGCACACGTAGAGCTACGACACGTGACCAGCGGAGCCCTACAGCCGCACCGAGAGCGGAAACCGCGAGGCACTTACTTGCTCGGAGGAGAACCGCGCGCACTGGCTTATGCTGGCTGGGAAGAAAGAAACAGGGGGCGACGGCTCGCAGTGGAGGAGAGACAGCGCAAAATTGCTGTTTTAGGTCGGAAATAGATAATTTTCACTTTGACAAACCTGTTATCCTCGATGGGTTTAGTCGTGCATTGATCGTCGTAATAACAGCATAGAGGGGTTGTTTAAATAGTATATATAAACAGACGTTGCATGTGGAAAGACAGCAGGTATTGATATAGAGAGAGTTGCACTTTGATTGAAATTTGGTTTGGCGGGTTGACAGCTTGTAATTACGCGAAGCGACGATACGTAAAAATAAACTGCGAGAATCCAAGTCACAAACCATCACTCCTTGAGGCACAATTGAACGCCTGGTAAAACAGTGTCAGCGAGTCTATATTTCGTCGATTGAACGATAATTGCGTGCGACAGCTGATACAAGCTCTGTTCGGACAGCTGCCCGTATTTCGCAGTCGCGGCGCACCTAACTCGTAGTGAACTCTTCATATCGTGGTGTCGCCACAGGTCAAATTTCCGCATGGAAACCGAGCAGCCAATTGCTCGCTCGATTGCCACCTTTCTGGTGTGTGCTCGCTAGCTTCAACTCAGCTCTTGCCGTGCTTCGTGCTGCACCGAAGTCCGGGCCTGGTGGGTCCAGAACTGCCGACCGATCTATGTGCTCTTCCTCGTGTCTCTCTCGCCACGTCACAACCTGCCCATCGCACTTAGCAGGGTTCAACACCCTGACCGTGTACTGTAATGTGCCGAATAGTTCCGACGATTATTCCATACGATGTCGTTTATGGGTCGAAGTCCCGTAAATAGGAGCGAAATGCATCAGCCGCTGTATCAACGATCTTAGCGCATTTTCGTATCTGCCATGGCAGTCCGCAGCACGACCGCTAGCGGCTCGGCTGTCTATGAGTCCGAACGCGCCGTGCATGAGTATCTTCAGTTTCACTACGGTGCGTCTACTGTGTCGATCTCTCTTTGTTTAGTACTGACGTTTTGCCAGAGGAGCCATCAACGGTGGTGCCTTACAGCTTCGCGCCGCAAGATGCCCTGCAATTTCTACCGCGTACGGTAGAGCGCTGTGCCAAGTTGACAACCGACACACAGCTAGGTCGCGCACTGGATATTGGTTGTGCCGTGGGTCGAGCCACGTTCGAACTGAGCAAATACTACGATGAGGTGCGGGGCGACGAGAGCAAAATGACAGGAGTTATAGCTGACAGACTGTACTTGCATTGCAGGCTGTTGGCATCGACTTCTCGCAACATTTTGTGGATGCTGCCAAGCAGATGAAGGAGCAGGGCACAATGGAGTACGAAGCGCACATCCAAGGAGACATTCACGAAGTGCGTCGTGCAAAGCTGCCTGAGGGTGCCAAGCCGGCCAACGTCACGTTCCAGCAAGGTGACGCGTGCAACTTGTCTCCCTCGCTAGGTAATTGTTTTTCGCGTCGTAGAACATTAGGAAGAGACACTAACTTGTTGTTTGGTTCGTCGAGTAGGCAAGTTTGACGCGGTGTTCGCCACCAACCTGTTGTGTCGTCTACCTGAACCCGAAAAGTTCCTGACGGAGATCGGAGGATTTATTAACTCGGGTGGTATTCTCGCTCTCGTAAGCCCGTACTCGTGGCTGGAGGAGTACACTGCGAAGGACAAGTGGATTGGTGGTGTGCGCGACGCTGAGGGTAAATCCGTGGACAGCTTCAGTGTGATCGAGAAGCTGCTTTCGAAGGATTTTGAACTGGTCGGACGCCAGGACTATCCATTCATGATTCGCGAACACGAGCGCAAGTTCCAGTGGGGTGTATCTGACGGTACTTATTGGAAGCGCAAGTAGATAGCTGCAAACACGGGATGTGCTCACTCCGCAAACCTACTAATGGTAGGCCACATCTTTGCTGGCAGCTTTGGTCTTGCTAAAACTTCAACCATCTTTGTTGTTGAACATAGTTTCTTCAAAGAACCCGATCTAGATTACAAAGACACTCACACGTCGCACCCGCAAAGAGAGCCGAAGACCGTGCAAGTGAAAGTAACCTGGGAAACTTTGACTAGCAGCTAATACTATCGGAAGACTATTGACTGACCTACAGCCAGTGAGTGACTATATTAATGGAGAGGCGAATGAGACGGAGGCGAACGGGAAGAACCCGACAGAGCGCACGGGAATTTGGCGATCAATCCGCGCAGAGGCGCACGAGTTTGCGCGGCACACCTGCTACCTTTGGACTGGGAGTGCCGCATCTCAGTGCGTCTGAGAGATTGCTGCAACGATCGGTCGTCAACTTGATGCTCCACAACTTGGCTTCTCTTTCCAAGTCGCACTCTGTCGAGTTCTGTCTGCTCATCTCACGTCAAAAGTATGGTGTTTCTGTGTGTAGTTGGTGTCGCTCTTGGGGTGTTTTCACCTCTCTCACAACCAAGCCGCTGCTTGGACAACTATGTTACGCGTTCACCCCGAGCGCGACAGCGCTCCTCCTTTTCTGCCCAGATGCTCGACTTGATTTTGTGCAGGCGATACCATTGCCGTTGCTTCCTGTTGTAGGTCCTGCTGCAGTGCCGTTCTCGCCGTCTTCTACTGTTCGGCGGTGGTTGTGCATAGGTGCCATTTGCTGTGGCTGGTGATGATGATGCAGCGGTAGCGGGTGGCTGCGTCGATGTTCCTGTGGGGGCGGTACCTTGGGGTAGCTCTCAGTCACGTACACGAGTTGTCCGTCGTGTTGCGGGTCCGGAGCCACAAAGTGGCGCAACTGGTAGTACGGCGAGTGTGGCAGCGACGAGCTGCGCACGCGCGTGTACATATAGTGGTTGGCCAGTTCGTTGTAGTAGCGTGCGTACGTCTCGCTGCTCACGTGGAGGCTGAAGTTGATGAGCAGTAAATACTCGACCTCGAGCTCGTTCATCTCGGGGCAGGGCACACCGCCCACCTTGGCGTAGTAGGCATTGTTGAAATAGTGGTCGTCAAAGAACTTGGCAGCCAGTACGACGCTCGTGATGACCACGCGATGCACATTGAGCTCTGTGAGCACAAAGCCCTGCATCTGATGGAGACGGTCAATGTACACGAGTGCGAGCACGAAACACTCGGGGCTACAGCTGGCGTACTTGTGAATGCGCACGAGGTAGTCGCGCACGGAGATGCCTGGTGCGCGGAAGGCCTCGAACTTGGTCTTGTGGTAGTAGCCTAGTGGCATGCGGTCGCTGGCGTGCACCATGGACTCCACGACAACCGCCAGCGTCTGCACGATGGCGCGGCCACGCTCGTCGTTCGAGTCGGCCGTGTCGTCCAGCATCACGGCCATTGGGGCCGATGGAAGTCGGTTGGATTGGGGGGCGCTCCTCCTACCTTGTCTGTGCCTGTGTTCTCTCTTCGTCCGGCCTTCCTACTACCGGGTGTTGTTGCTGTGCGATGATGGCTGGCTGAGGGGGAGTATCCGAGTAGGTCTGTGGTCCCTCGTAGCAGTGACCTTCTGTTCTCTATGAGAAAACGAGAAGTCGGACTGGGCGAAGAAGACGTTTGCTTCTCTCGGCCTTTTTTGGCTGTGCAGACATAGAGGCTACGACCTTAGCTCTTCGAGTTGGTTGGCAGTGCTTGCAGGTACATGGTACCAAAAGCGTATTTTTGCGGCAAATCCTGGCAACAATGGCAACGAAAGTGTCCCTTTATGATCATAGGTTTTGCATTATCTGATACGCTGCGTACTCAAGCTTAGACATGGAGGTTCGCTTGGATGGCTACTCCATTGAGGCAAGTCATGTTGCGAGCGCTCTCCACCACCCGATTCACAATAGAAACCGTCGACGGTGACTTGCTTTCAGTATGCACAATGAAGAACCCAGCGCCCTAGCCGCATCTGCGTCGCACAGCATGGTAGTCTCCACTTCGTGCTGTCGCTCTTAGCAAACGGTGGTCCGCATTAGTAAAGAGAATACGCATCAGAGGAGTACAACGCATAATTTCGGGATCGACAATCCACCTCCGCCCCATCCTCTTGCTAACTGCCACATCAGAAGACAGTATCTTAAATGACCCAACCTGCACGAATTCCAGCACGAATGCGGATAGATTCATTCGTTGCACGCACTGCGAGAGAGAGAAGGTAGTCTATTTAACCTTTGCTAATAGCTTCCTGATAGAAACCATGTCGTTTTAGGAGTTGTTGCTTCTTCTGCTTGAGTCTCCGTTCTGTTCCTTGCTTACCCAAGGCTCTAGTGCAGTATGGACAATACTCATTCAGATAAAGCAGTCTATGCTCAATTGAAGTTGTAGTCTTTGGATCCTGGTCTAGGGCCGAAAACACTCTCGATTGCTCGTAATTACCTAGCACAGTTGTCCCACATAAACTCTAGTTGTTTGGTGGCTGCCCAAGCTTTTCCTTCGTGTACTACTTGGTTACAGAATTGCCACCGTAGTGCAAACCCGATACTATAAGCCATCCACCCGATTCGTTTCATGGAACCCCCAAGCTCATCCACAGGTCTGCCGTACCATTTCGATAGACATTGATTTAATTTGGGCCCGATTTCTTGTGTCGCTGATGTAGATCTCTCCCACTGTAGAAAAGGTTGTGTTGTTGCGTCGCTAGCCGGTTTGTCATCCAGACTTGGAAATTTGTCATTAAATTTCGGTGAGCCCATCGTGTTTGTTTTGAAAGTCTCGCAACCACTTGTCCTGTTCTAACCTCTCGTCCATTTTGCAATTACTTTATCGAGCTGTGGACTTGCCAAAGGTATTGCACTCACTGCATACACAACAAACAAAACAGTACCATCAAACGTAACTACTGACACCGAAAAGCTGTCGAAAGGTCACGGTATTTCATCGGTATCGTACTTAATCCAATCTCAACGGTACCTTCTCGTCCACGTCCAGTCATCGCACTTTGTGTCATTCGTCGCGCATCATGGGTTCCGGTCGCTCTCGCAAGGGCTCCAAGGCGTCCGCTGCCTCCACCTCCACTTCCACTGCACACGACAATGATGACCTTCTCGTGGCCAAAGGCTCCTCGAAATCGGCGCCTTCAACGCCTCCTAGAAGCCCCGAAATTCAGTTAAAAGTGAACCAGAAGTTCGCCCGGGCCTTTGAGGAGCGCAAACGCAAGGAAGAACTCTCAGCACTGGAGAAACGCGGTCTTGACGATGACGACGACGAGTCAGACTCGGAGTCAGAGGACGAAGACGGCGAGGAACTCACGAGGGAACTCGATGCGGACATTAGCAAGACGCTCAAGCTCATCCGCAAGAGAGATCCAGCCATCTACGACTCGTCCATTGCGTTCTTTAAGAAGCCAGAGTCACAGAGTGATAGTGATGACGGAACTGATAGCAAGAAGAAAGAGAAGGGCTCGACACCGCTGTATTACAAGGATTTAGTGCGGCAACAGGTGATCGCAGGTGACGTCAGTGGCAGTGAGGACGAAGACGACCAACCTGTGCAAACTTATGCAGAGGAACAGGCGCAGATTAAAAAGGACTTCTTGACTTCGTTGAAGGAAAGTGAAGAAGAGGAGGAGGATTTGGATGGAGGACTCTTTACAGTGAGGAAGAAGAGTGAAGGAGAGCAGAAACAGGAGGAAGAAGACTATGCTGAATTTACATCCAAGTACGGAACGAAACTCACCAAGGACGAGATGGATCCGGAGAAGTTCCTTGAACATTATTTGAGTAGTGAAGGCTGGAAGGACAAGACGGCGGTTGTCCCTCACTATGATGATATTGTGAAGGAAGACGAGGAAGATGCTGAAGAACTTGAGAAAGCGGAGAACTTTGAACATACCTACAACTTCCGCTTCGAGGAGCAAGGAAGCAGTGTTATTCAAACTCACTCTCGCCATATTGAAGACACGATGCGTCGTGAAGACGACTCGCGTAAACGCAAACGTGCTGAGCGTAAGGAGCGTAAGGCACTGGAACGTCAGAAGAAGGAGGAAGAGCTCCGTCGTCTGAAGAACCTCAAGCAGGCTGAAATTGAACAGAAACTGAAGAAGGTGGCGCATCTCATGGGTGAGGCGGAAGGCACAGCCGGTCTGAAGCCGGAGGATCTGGAGGGTGACTTCGATCCCGAAGAATATGACAAGCGTATGCAGGCTGTGTTTGACGAGCAGTACTATGACGAAGATGACGATATGGAGAAGCCTACTTGGGACGAGGAAGAGGACAAGGAACTTTTTGCTGGTTTGCCTGTCGACCCAGAGGATGAAGAGGAGGGGGTAGAAATTGCTGGAAACGAAAGCGAGGAAGCTGAGAAGGGAAGCAACGAGGATGAGGAAGAGGGAGAAGAGGAGGAGGAGGCTCCACCTAAGAAAATGACGATAGAGGAAATGCAGCGCGAGAAGCAGAAGTACCTGGACGAGCTGTACAGCTTGGACTACGAAGATCTGATTGGCGATATCAAATGCCGCTTCAAGTACCGCCAAGTCCAGAACAATGATTTCGGTCTGACGGTGGACGAGATCATGGCTGCTGACGACAAGGAGCTCAAACAACTTGTATCGCTCAAGCGTATGGCACCGTACGCCGACAATGAATACTCTGTAGATCGTAAGAGGCTTAAAAGTTTCAAGAAGAGTGTGCGTGAAGCCCAAGAGGAGAACCGCAGACGCAAAAACAAGAAAGAGGCTGCTGAGGCTTTTGAGAGACCGGAAAGCGAATCTGAACAGCCAAAGAAGCGGAAACGCAATAAAAAGAATAAGGCTGTCGAGGAGGAGGTCAAGCCCGAGACGAATGAAACGATGCCTGAGGCAGACGAAGATGACTCCAAGTCGAAGAGTAAGAAGGTCAAGAAGGAAATCAATGAACCAGTAGCAGAGAAGTCGTCAGATGACCCTGGCAAGAAAAAGAAGCGTCGCAGTAAAAAGAAGAAGGGTAGTGCTGAGAAGAACTCATACGCATCCACCGGTCTGCCGACTTCTCGACTTGAGTCGTACAAGTTGGTCAAGGCTAGCAAAAAGTAGAGACAGTAGCTTTTAGCAAATAGCATAGACTCGACTGGATGGAAGTGCAGTATGACTTTATGGCCATCTGTTTTTCGTCTACAGGCATCAAAACTTCAACGTACACCTCCACGAATAGGTATCTCGTTCTGCATTCTCCGTTGACACGTCCACATTGCATACACACGATGGCTGCATTGCCAGCGCCAGTCTCGCCGAATTCGCCAAATGCCGCTGCAACTGCTGCTACTTCGTTTGATGGACAAAGACCAAGGCTTTCCCGCATTGCTCGGCGTGGCGGAACACCAGCAAGTCTAACTCTAGGTTCTCCGGCAGCTTGGACTGGGAACCATGACAAAACATCATCTGAAAACGAGAGCGACAACAAGGTGCAACCAACTCCTAAAGCTACTGTCGTATCAAAATCGAATAAGTGGAGCGCGCTGCGTCGCGAGATTTTACCCAGTCCAGCATTCGTGACGGTCGGAGAGAAGGTTCAACATATCATCAAGTAAGTTGCATCACTCACCAGTGTGGAAGCCTTATTAAATACTGCTGATTTGCCCACAGCATGCTGAAGAAGCCACCTGAAGACCGCGCAGAGAATGATATCCTTCCCTACAATGATTAATTCTCTGAGCTTTACAATGACGAGGAAAATCTTAAAGTGTTTCCTTAACCAAAGTTGTTTCCGTTCTAGTACACGTGAAAATGCTGTATCAATGGCTCATGAATCAGGAAAAACTTAGTTCTCTTTTCACAACAATGTCGGAAATCTCTGCCAAGAAGTTATGCAAGGAAATGGAATTTCTTCATCTAAACAGTGGCGAAGTCGTCGTCAACCAAGGCGAAAAGGGCAGCACATGCTTCGTACGTGAGCGCTTGCAGGTAGTTTTTGCTTATCTATTATCCTTATGTTGATCGTGTTCTTTATTGGTAGATTCTTATGAGTGGCGTAGTGTCGGTATACGTTCGCAGTCCAGAAGAGCAGACTAGGTATCAACGGATGTTGCGTTCAAGCTTTGCGTCCTCTAGTATGCGTCGACTTGTAAGGTCTCTAATTGCCGGTGCATATTCATGGCTTGTTGTCACTCACAAACTGTACAGTCAGCAGCTAGCAGCATTCACTACGGCAATAAAGTGGTAACACTAACGCCTGGTGCAACATTCGGAGAGCTTTGCCTCATTGAACCTGACTCCAAACGCAGCGCTACCGTCATAGTCGACCCGCAAGCACAAATGGCCAACTTTATCGTGCTCACAGCTGCATCCTATCTGCGTATGACACGCAGCCAAACCATCGAGGTGTCGGTTAATTTCATGTAAATGAGGTTGTCATCTGTCTGATGCCAATTCTCTCGATAACGACAGGGTACTATCACCGACAATATCGCCTTCTTGCAGCATTTGCTAATTTTCAAGAACTGGACCAAGATGCGTACGTCATTCAATTCACACGCCGGTGTTTCAGAGTTGATGTTTACCCGTTTCTGCGGTAGAGCTCATGCACGTTGTAAATTCTATGAAGCTTGTCACCGTGTCTGCCGGGGTGCGTGTAGCGATTTCACCTGTCACTATTGCATGTTCCTGATGTATGTTATCTATCTGTACAGCAATATTTGGCGCGCAAGGGTGCTGACGCAGATTCCTTCTTTGTCTTCTTACGGGGCGAGGCTGTCGAAAGCATCAACCTCACAGTAAACGAGAGCTCAGAGATGAGGTAAGCACGTAGGAGGCTCACTACTTTTTCCAACAATGGTAACATTACTATTACTACAGCATGGGTGAAGTACGCGGAGTGCAGCGCAGTATTACGGTTGAACTAACGTTTCTGGGCAAATTTGACGTGGCTGGTGAATACCTCGCATCTGAAAAGAAACTATCGATGTGTCCCGTTGACATTCGCGCCACTACTGACGTAGATTGTCTCGTTCTCACGGTACCAACCCAGGTTTTCGTTTGGTTCTTCCATACTCATGAATTATTGTTTGCTTTCAGAGAAAATTGTTCATGCTGCACTTCGGCGGAAAAGAGTTGAAGTCGCACGCCGTGCCCACACGAAGACGACTTCGTGCCATAGCTGAAAGCCGCGAAGCTTGGCGTGAGACTCGTATTTTACAGGCTTTGCAATATCCGAACCTGCGTGTTCCCATTACTCGCAAGCTCATGCGACTAAGTGGAAATTGCTGTTTGATCTGTGGGAGACGTACGCATGTTGCAGGTGACCAACTTTGCATGGAGTTACCATCGTATTACATGCTGGATGAGAAGGAAAAGAAGCGCGAGAAGAAGGAACGAGATCGCACGGCGAGTAAACATCGCATCAGTATCGCTCCCCAAGCTCCTGCAAATGGTTCAGGTGAGGCCTCTAGGAAACCAACAATCACACCGAGTTTCAGTCGTAAAGACCTTCCATCGCTGCGTGAACACGACAACGAGGACAGCTACGAACCACAAAGCCCTGTACGTCTCGGTACACAGCTAGTGACGCGACAGTGGCAGGAAGCCGAGAAGAATCGAGTCATTCGTATACCACAGCGGCCGAAGGTATGTGCTATAGCAAACTTGGATCACAATTTGTACTAACTTCCATTTGGTGCACGGTTGCAGACAACTCCATCAGGAAAGCGGACGACCCCATTCGGAGTGACTTCAATTACTCGCTCGTCCCATATTTCTCGCCGTCAAGAGGAAGAAGAGCATCAGCGTCGCCAGAAAGACGGCCATACGAAGCCCCGCAATATCCAAGAAGAATTGCAACACATTCGCGATACTTGGCCAAACTGTTGGAATAACGATCAGGACAGGCGGAAGCAAGACGCAGCAACGGGAATTGTATCTTACAGGAAGTCTCAATCACGATCGCCATCCCCTGACGAAAGAAAACCTCGAACTATCCAACATGGTGGAACCTTGTCAGCACGAACTTGAATTGTCTGGAGCTGGTACGAATGAACACGCACGTAATACTACCAAGAGAGCAACAACACGAGGAGATACCGCTGGATATGTGAAGTCTAACAAAGAAGACAAAACCGGAAATATTTAATCACTTTGGGGTAACTTTGAATCCACAGCCATTCATACCTGGAAGCTACCAACGACTCTACAGCCCCTAAACAATTTCCACGTACTCCGCTCATGCGGTATGTCGGTGACAGGAGGGCGCTCATGCAGACACGCAAACACCCACATCCTCCTGATAGGCTCACATATACACCACAGTGGCAGCGCGCATCGCCACCCGAACCGTTAAACCACCGTCAAACATATTCACGTTTTCCATCTCCATCACGTCGCTATACTCTTAAAACGCAACTTCCTTGGCGCTTACTGGCGGGGCACTAACTTCTTCGTCTGCTGGTTGAGAAGCTAGCCCACTCGGGGGTTTGCGAGCAGCCGGATGTGTAGCCTTAAATTCCATCAGGTCTTCCTGGTACTCGTCCGACTGCATATATTGCGTCACCGTCTCACCCAGAACGTTGAGGACCTCCACCTGCTTGTGGTCAATATTGTCACGGGCGTAGCGATCTGCCACGCACAAGTCGCCTACCACTTCTCCGTTTACGAGCAACGGAATACCAACGAAGAACTGCAGCTTTGCTGTGAAACGTTTTTCACCTGAAATCCGCTTGTCTGAGCTCACATCGAGCACGATACACGGCTTACCACGAGTTGCCAGTCGTCGGAAGGTTGGCAGACTTCGAGGTAGGCCCGGCGCTGGCTTGCCGTCATAGTACCTCACGAGCTCGAAATCTTCCGTGCGAATACCCGCCATTGGGCATGTCAACGTCTCCATAGCGAGCATACAGATTTCCTCCATGTCCTCATTGAAATAATGGATACGACGATCCGAATTTTTCTTTCTGCTAGTAGCAATACTAGCATTCGACGCGGTTCTACCCATGGAACCGATCGGCCTTCCCTCGTAGCCCGTTCCTCTACCTTGACTTGAAACTGATGAAGACTGTTTGTAGTAGGGTGGTGGGCTGCTACCTCCATCGTCACTCATTTGCGCAGTCGCATCGAAATCATTCATAGATAAACCCTTGTTGATCGTAGAAGGACTACTTGAGGCTGGGTTCTCGTTAGGGGGGCTGTGCGACTCATCCGAAGTGAGCGAACTCGTACTTCCGATGCTTGTGCCGACACCCATACCATTCGGGAGTGGTGTCATCCCAGTACCACCATTCATCTCTAGCTCTGTGCCATTGCTACTAACCATCCGGGCCGACGGGTTCGAGAATCCACCAACCATAGTACTTCCAAAGTTCGGGTTCGCTGCGTTGCCGTTCGAACTGCCGCTTTTGGCCAAGCACGCTTTGCAAACACGCACTTTCGAGGCCACTTCTAAATCTCCCTTAACCATTTTAAACACTGTGCAAGCAGAGCACACCACTTCACCACATACTCGGCAATGATGACGTCGCTTCAACATGCCGAAAGATTGGACACAAAGTGAGCAATTCGTACGTTGCGCGTCATTCACCCACTCTTGTCGCCCCGCCAGCGCCGCTGGAGCAAACATTGCTTGTTGCACAGCCTTCTGCATTCCCGACAAGTCTCCCGCAAGTCGAAGTGACGTGAGTCGGACTCCAGCCGAAACACTCTCACCTCCTCTAGCCTTCCGCATGGCAAATGTAAGCGTCACGTTGCACATATTGGGGTCTTCCGGTGTCTGCTGCACCACGTAGAAGCTCGGCTCGAACACTGTTAAGCTATAAGCATCTGGCTTGCCACGAATACCATAGCGCGCAGCTGCGCCGTCGTATGACTCGAACTTTAACACTCCGACGTTGCCGTGCACTGGATGATTTGGCAAGAGTACGCAATACTCTCGAATGCAGAACTCCTTGGAGCGACCCAAGGTTTTAGGAGACGAGTATACGAGCCACTTGAGCGTCATGGACTCGACGGACGCTCCATCATGCACTGACGCAGCGTCTGCATGATGAGCATGTAGCACTTCTCCGTCCAGGAAGTTCCGTGGGTGTAGTTGCTTCTGGAATCCCTTGAGACTCGCGTTGTCCACAGCACGGAGACACTCGAGCACATCAGGTACAGAGCCTGCGACTTTGGTGACGGCGCGTACTGAGTACGAGAGGCGCTCGCTGTTCTTGGAATGCAGATAGACCATGGCGTTGTCCTTGCGGTTCTCGATGGCCCATACGCTCATGTCTGAGGCACTGCGCACGAGCTCGTCCACTTCAGAGCGTTCAGACAGATAGAGCGCGTCCAGATCGACGTCTGCGGGCCATTGGGAGGCCACTGTGGGCCCACGTGCGTACTCGGGAGAACCCGGCGCACCGTTGCTGGGGACGTCGCTCATCTATGGAAAGTGGACGTTAGACGGCGATTGGCAAGTAATTGACTCATTCACGAACTTACCTATGGCAGACAGATAGAGAGGGAGTTGTGCGTCGCTGCCTTCCGTCCGCCCTGCCAGTACCTTAGTGTCGCCTGTCCGCACTGGAGTTCTTCAGTGCGTCGCGACCTTCCCCCCTTCGTCCCGGCTATGCACGGCGCCAAGAGGCACGCGGTGAAAAAATTGTGGCTTTGGGCCTGCGACATTGTACAGTTATTTACAGCAATATCAAAGACTTCACTTTTACATTTTCCTACAGGTTATCTTTGTATTAGAGGGGTTATTCAAGTAAATGCATGAAGATATGTATGAAAAGATAGAGGCTATGCGATTATACATCGTGTTGGCAACTGTGTTCCAAGTACCACACCAGTTGAGTGTTAGTGCACAATCAACTGGAGACGACCAACTCGATGAGCTGCCGTAGAGACTGTCGGGATAGTAGGCACTCCATCGGAAGAAGCCAGCGAGGCGCTGGTAGGTTGCGAGCCCAGCTCGAAGTGACCGCCATCCGTATCTCTCGCAGCGGGGCAAGAAACAGCCGCGCGGGTGACGACTTTTAGCGTTCGACTCGAACTTCGAGTGGTGCCGCTCGCACCTCATTATCGCAGCCAGCCGCCGCCATTCGGTGTAAAATCCCGCCAAATGGCAACGCGGCGTCCAGCTGGCGCTTGGGCTCAAATAAAGCATAACGATTGATCTCATCTCGGGGGTGCCAGAATTATGGTGACATTGCTTGAAGCAGGGACGACGAATGCAATGTCTGCACTGGCGCTCTCCAAAGCTGTCACTTGCGTTCGTGCTGACGCTGAACGCTATGCTCCATGCTTGCTACAATGCAAAAGCACCACTTACGGACGGACGACTCCAAATAATGCACCGACCCCACTCCCTTACTTTACTCACTGAGTCCCATTTATCAAGACTTGAGAGTAAAGTTTTTGAGTCTAAGAGCGTTGGATTGTTGTAAGGTTATTGTTGAGTTGCAGACGATAAAATTTCATGTCGCTCGAATTTCGTGGCATCGATGTGCAAGTTGAAGCCGATCAATCAATCACCAGACTTGGAGCATATTGGTGAATCACCAATGGTGATGCATCCCAGCAGTCGTAACGGATTTCAGAGTCGAATTGAATGCTCTGCAGTATGTAAGGTGTTCGTCCGTTGTGAAGCTCGTGTTGTGTTGTTTTTAAACCACTGTAGCCGAAGGTTGTCCTGCCTTTCGATCTGCCGTTGACTAGGACATAACTCGTTGTGTGATCAAGTACCAGCGTTGCGCCAGGAGGCGATAGTACATTTTGTTGACAGTTGCAGATATAGCAGAATTTACCTGGCCAAATTCCTTTAACACGAGGATAGTCGATTATCTATCAATCGTATCCCCGAGGTAACGTCGTCACGATCAACACGATGAAGATCCGCTCGTGCTAATAGTCATAGCAGAAGCATCTTGCTGTGGGTTGTAAGGTGCTTGGACACGAAGTGTTCTACACATGTTCAAAATGGTGGGCTGAACAGCACACATATTTCGAGGACCGGAATCGCTGTAATCCCTCGTTGAATCTTCCTCGAGAACTTTTTTCGTGCTCCAGTTTCTGGACGCTATGTGCTTTGTCCAATAATTGCACTGGCAGGAGCTCCTCTTTTGTGAACTACTGCAAGGGTGTAGCTCTCCTTCGCCGGCCTTGAACATTTTCCAGTTTATGGGTTGGTGAGGCAGCCGTTTTTGAGCAATACACGGCAATGGGCAACAGCTTCGACGTGTAAATGTGCAATTTCCTAACACGAGCAACGTGATGGTGGAATACTCCCTCACATGGCAACAGTTTTATATATTACACGATTTGTTTCGTGGACACGGAGTACTTGGTACCAAATCAGGATGTCGACTCTGTCTGCTTCAGTGTAGGTTGAACCCTCCTGCTGAGTGAAGCAAAGGACATGAGAATGCGAGGATCGACCAACGCTGGTAGTACCAATTCTGCTGTCTACAACAACAGCGTATCCTATAAAATATTGTTTTTATCGTTATTCTTTGCTGATTTAAACTTATGGTCATCTACATGGTCACTTTGTGCACTCTGCAATTGCCTGGTCAGCAGTAGCAAATCTCACACCACGCTGTTCATGTTACGCCTCGCTGTTCACGTTACGCTTTGCACCATACAATTCCGATCCAACATAAACGTCTAAACATGTTGCCATCCAAACAAAATGTCTGTTAGTGACGCGCTGTGGCTCCCTCGCAGCAAATCAAATCGAAGTCTGACGGACCATCACTCCGCTACAAACGCCAAGTCAAAAAGGCAACTTGAAGTCCAAGCTGCTCCGATCCCAATCTGCGTCATTCCGTATTCTGCACCATCGGAAACAAGTCTCCAGCTCATCTCGCTACCATGTCGCTGCGGTTCCGTGCCCTGAAGCCTCTCTCCTCCCCTTGGAGGCGCTCTCTTAGCGCCAGCGCTCGCACCTTCCCTGCCACTCCCGCGCCAGCGTTTCCGGATGAGTATCCACACGCCGAGATCGTGACGGCTGAAGTACCAGGCCCCAAGTCGAAGCAGCAACTGAAGCGTCTCGCTGCGCTGCAGAACACGGGCGCAATCAACTTCTTCGCGGACTACGCGGCCAGCAAGGGCAACTACTTGGTGGACGTCGACGGCAACCGCTTTTTGGACGTCTATGGGCAGATCGCGTCGCTACCTATCGGCTACAACCACCCCAAAGTCCTCGAAGCCATGAGCGACAAGGATAACCTGGCTATGCTTGCTCAACGACCGTGTCTGGGGGTGTTCCCACCGTCTGACTGGGTGGATCGTATTGATGATACGCTGCTTAAAGTGGCCCCAAAGGGACTGGCAGACGTAAACACGCTCATGTGTGGCTCTTGTTCCAATGAAAACGCCTATAAAGCTGTGTTCATGTGGTTCCAGACCAAGTTGAGAGGTGGACGCCCACCTTCCGAGCTCGAGCTCGAGACGAGCATGACCCATCAGCTGCCAGGAACCCCGAACTTGTCCATTTTGTCCTTCCACGGAGGTTTTCATGGACGTTTGTTGGGTTGTCTATCAACCACCCACTCGAAGGCCATCCACAAGGTAGATGTACCGGCGTTTGACTGGCCTGTTGCGCCGTTCCCGAAGCTCAAATACCCTCTAGATAGCAACCAAGCTGCGAACGAAGCGGAGGAAGCGCGATGCTTGGATGAAGTCGAGAGACTTTTGAAACACAGTGCAGAGGTGACCAAACCCGCGGACTCCCGTATTGCTGGCATGATTGTTGAACCGATTCAAGCTGAAGGAGGAGACAACCATGCCAGTCCTGCATTCTTCCGTAAACTGCGTGATCTGGCTGCCAACTATGGTGTAGCATTCATTGTGGATGAGGTTCAGACTGGAGGTGGAAGCACTGGCAAATTCTGGGCGCATGAACATTGGGAACTTGAGAACCCACCTGACCTGGTCACTTTTAGTAAGAAGATGCAGACGGGTGGGTATTTTGCTAAGGAGGAATTCCGACTCAAGGAAGGATACCGCATTTTCAATACGTGGATGGGAGACCCCACGAAGATGATCACTTTGAAGGCGGTGATCGATGTAGTCGAGAACGACAGCCTGTTGGAGAATGTCAACATCACAGGCGACTATCTGAAGGCCGGACTGACTGAGATTGCTGCTGAGTTCCCCGAACTGGTATCTAACGTTCGCGGTCAAGGCACATACTTGGCGATGGATTTCCCGACAGAGGGTGTGCGCAATGAATTTGTGAATCTGATGAAGACGAAGGGTGTTGCATCTGGAGGCAGTGGAGTCAACTCCGTTCGTTTCCGACCGGCACTAGTCTTCCAGCCAAAGCATGCAGCGGAATACTTAGGCAAGATGCGCGAGATCTGCAGTACTCTTAGCAAGGCATAAAGGTGAGTGATGTAAAACAATTTCAACTCGCGTTGTCGTGTAGGTCTAGAAGCAATGTCATTGGAATGAATTTTGGCCACATCTGCAGTGATCTACTACTTCATTTTACTGCCCGTTCAATTGAGCCGTTGCACCAGTACCGACTTTTCGAGCAGGAGGCAGAAACCACGAGTCTCCAGTACCAGGCGAATTGCTACTTTGCTTCATCTGGGTTATCATCGATATGAGCGTGAGCATTAAGGTGTCAGTTCGATGCAGGCCGTTCACGTGTGATGACAAGCTGGGCGTCGTGATGACGCAAAATGGAGATGAGGAAGGCGATGTGGAACTTATTAATTCAACCTACTCCACAACAAGATTTCCATTCAGCTACGCGTGGTGGAGTGCTTACGGCTACCAGCGACACATTCAGGGAGACTCGCTGCAAGCCGACAACATGACCCTCGTCAACCAGCAAATGGCCTACGAGAGTGTCGGACTCAAGATCAAGGCGGACCTAATGGGGGGCAACGCCGTCGTGTTATTCGCCTACGGTCTTTCTGGATCTGGCAAAACGTTCACCGTGTTTGGGGTGCGTGTTAACGTTTATCATGGATTATCTAATGTATCATGCTCATCAATTGCTTCTGATTACACTAGCCGGACGCTGTCGACATTCCTGAGGCATGGTTTAAGCACGAGGATCCCCATCCACTTGTAAGAAGTCTTTTAAAAGTACATTGATGGTGCTGCTTGCGATTTACTCATTATTCTTCAATGTCTTTATACAGTGGGGGATTTTTCCTCGTCTTGCCTACGAACTTTTCAAGGAGAAGCAGGATGGCTGGAAAATTTCGATGAAGTACTTTCAAAACGTCGTGGATACTGTGCGAGATCTCATGTCCCCTGTAGCGCAAGAACAGCAATACAAGTCAGGTATGCGCAAGGACCCAGACGGATTCACAGATATCGACTGGTGCCAGTCGGTTGTGCTAAAGGACTGGAACGACTTACGCAGAACGTTCATGGCGGCCAATGCCAAGAAGGCTATTGCACCAACGCAGTTCAATCACCAATCGACCCGTGGTCATTGCATCATGACGTTAGAAGTGGAGAAACCTGATCCAGAGCGCGAAGGAATGAAGCAAAGGGGTCGTGTCTACGTGTGTGACCTTGCTGGTACGGAGCCTGCAGGTGATATCGTGTATGCCGACTACAAGAAAGTTGTTTTTGAGAATGGGGAAATCGAGCACAAGTACATTGGTCCTCATCCAGATGCATCGAAATCGAAGGAGTTGCAGGACCAGGGCAAGAAAATTAATCTTTCTCTAACAGAGATGGCGCAGTTTTTCATGAAGATGGCTGAAGCTGTCAAAGCCAACAAACTCAAGCCAGGAATGTCAATTCCGGGATGCAATTCGTACTTCTTGTGCAAGTACCTTAAAGACACAATGCTGCAGGCTCGAACATATCTCTTTTGTGCCATCCGTCCGGAGGTTAAGTTCCACGGTTATACATTTTCAACTCTAGGCTTTGCTAAGAACGCGTCTGTCATCAAGCTTCAGCCCAAGAAGGCATCGACGGCTGCGAGTCCAGCGGAGCGGAAGCTAATGGCTGAACTGGAACAGATGAAGGCACTTGTGAACCAGTTGAAGGAGGAGAATGAACGCATTGCGAAGATGCGTAGTGCTGCTGGGGGCACATCAGCGAGTGCGGAAGCTAATGTTTCTGATGACGTTGAAGCTTCTGGCGGGGATGATGCTGCCAGTGCACAGGTAGCTCAATTGGCTGAATTACTCAACCAGAAGCAAAAGGAACTGGAAAATGTGCTAAGTGGTGGCGAAGGAGCTGGTGGTGGTATGAGTGTACAAGATGAAATGATGCAGCGACAACGTGAGGAATATGGCAAGCGTGGCATCCACTTGTATCATTTTGAAGCTGACACCACGTCTCCATACCTTATCAATCTAGATGTCGACGCTTATCGATCGAAACGATTCATGTTTCTGCTGGATAAGCCTCATTTGACGGTGGGTCCACAGGGAGATATCCAGCCTATGTCGCTCAGCATCGTCAACGACCACTGCTCGTTTGAAAATGATGGCGCCGAGATTTTCTTATGCGCCGGAGCTGGAGAAGTCATGCGCAACGGGAAAAAGATTGACAAGAATGCACGTATCCAGCTTGTGCCGTACGACCGAGTTGTCGTTGGAAATGAGCTCATGCTTTTCATATATCCGGGGCGTGAGCCAGATGGCGAACCACCTTCAGCCGACACTGCTGCTGCTGAGTACAAGGAAGCTTTACAGACAGTTGACACTTCCGCGATGAACGAACTGCAAGAGCAGATGAAAAAGTTCGAGGAAGAGAAGGCAAGGTGGGAAAAGGAACGACAGGAACGAGAGGCAGCAGCGGCGGCAGCAGCAGTCGCCGCCGCTAGTGCTAACAATGCTGCAAATTCTGCTGCCGCCGAAGCTGCGGCTGCAGAGGCTGCTGCTGCAGCAGCTAAAGCTGAAGAAGAAGCACGATTAGCTGCAGAAAAACAACGTGAGCTTCTTGCACGACAGGTGAATGACCAAGAGCTCCGGGAGGTCCTACCCAAGATCGCAGAACTCACTCAAATTGTCAAGTTCCTGAACCGTGATGCATTAAGCTTTGAGACGGCATTGCAAAGCTCATCAATGGAAGACAAAGATGTCAATGGTACAAGTGGAATCCCGAAGGTCAAGGTCAAAGTGTACAATAAGGCCACGGACGAAACAATCTTCCTTGATGTGTTCGAGTTTGTGAAAGCACACGCATTGCTTAAAGATGAGGTTGCTTTCCTCCGTAACGCGCTCATGAACGATCGCGAGTATGAATCGCCAGCAGGTCATGACCCAATCACGTTGCTCTTTGACAACTCGTTCCACATTGGTAGCGCTACAACATTCCTCGAATATTTGCTGTACAACTTAGAGACGGAGCCTGACGAATCTCAGCTCAGCATCAAGCTGGCAGTTCCCCCGTTCAATACTATCGGAAAGCTACAGGTAATGTGGGTTCCACTGTCGTCTCCGGATCCTGACAAGCACAACGAAGATGATTTAATGGATGTTGAAAGTCCAAGCGACCTTCTTGGCAAGCCATGGACTTTCAAAATCCGCATTGTTGGAGCAACTGGTCTTCCGATGATCACAGATTTGGCCTACTGTCAATATGAATTTCTTGGTGAGCTCTTCACGACTGAAAGTGTCGAACAAAATACGCGAAGCCCCGTGTTCAACTACGAATTCATACATCACATAGATTGCGTCACGGAGCAGTTTATCGAGTACCTCCAAAGTGCACGTCTCGAGTTTCAAGTGTTTGTGAACCCGTACATCCTCGATCCACCAAAAGACAAGATTTCGACAAAAAACCCTGCCATTGCTGCACAGCTTCTAGAGGGTCATGCAGGTTTGCGTCCTACTCATGATACGGTTGGTCGTTGTCCAACTTCTTACTATTTTATACGTTTTTTTCAACAGCTAAACCAACGTATGACGAACTACAATCGAAGTGCGCACAGTTAGAGAAGAACCTTGCAACTGTAACAGAAGACTTGGAGTTCCTGAGGAAACAATATCGAAACGCTGTGGGAAGGTAAGTCGCCGTTGCATTCATGACACAAGTCTCCGTGTTTAATTTGTATTGTAAATTTGCGTTAGTGAACCCCCGATACGCCCTCTACCTAGCCTTGCTGGCATTGAAGATGTTTCCAAAAGCCCAATTCATTCAGCATCGTGTACACCAAGGAAGAAAATCGAGTCCGCTAAAGCGAATGACATTCGTTTAAACAGTCCGACGAAGGAAGCGAGTGCTCCTGCAACTGAGTAGGAAGAAGTAATGAAGTTTCGCTCGCTTTCAGAGATTCCGAATTAGACTAGCAGTGAATGTCATTCTCTGTCCATATTTTTAGGGCTTGCTCTTCAGCCATTTGCCGTTGTAGCACGACACAACTAGTCTCGCGATGGAGGAATCACAAGAGTTTATCGTCGTCTCGGACACCGAACTCAGCGCTGCCACGAGGTCGAAATCGATGATGCCTCAAGCCCACGTCGATGACGTCCATCTTGAGGTGAGGATGTAATTTGTATTGGGGGTTCTATCAGGGCTAACCAACGTCATTTAGGTTGATGGAAAGTCTCCATCTCGCAGACAAACCGTCACAACATTGCCAGCTTCACCTACTACTAATCCTCCAGGTCGGAGGACCTCTGTTAATATCACCAGTATGGGCGTTCCTCTGAAAATTCTCATTGCATCCTGGAACGTGGGCAACACGATGCCACCAAAGGACTCGAAATTATTGAACGACTGGATTCCAGAAGGTGGTGGTGATTTTGATGTCATCGCAGTCGGATTACAGGAAAGCACTTACAAAAATGGAAAGGTGTCCGAGAACTTGGTGAGAACGGATAGTTGGCACAATGCTGATGACCTGGACGACGAGGAAAACTACACAGACGTTCCTGCACTGGATAGTGTTGTCGATGCTACTGATGCTGAAGAGGGTGAGGAGGAAGAAGAGGAGGAAGAAGAAAGTGAAGCAAAACCTGATGACTCTGGAACTAAGCCATCGACCAAGAGATCTGGCGTTTACAAGAACGCTGATGAAAATCATAGTCCCATGAGCGAAGCGATACGAAATGGTCGCGGTGGCTGTCAGCTCAGCAATCCAACATCGGAACCAACCGGTGGGAGTGGAATTGGGTCCGTTAAGTCCTCGGATGTGATTGTGAAGCGGTCACGCACCAAGAAATCAATGCGCAAAATGACCAGAATGGTGCGGCAGCTAAGCAATAACCTGCGTGACTCGAAAGGAGATGCACTTGACTACCCGTTTGGTAGACAAATTTATGTGCATCTCGGTGAAAGCTTTGTGCTGGCTGGGAAGGTTGACTTGATGGAGATGCGGTTGTTCGTCTACGTCCATGAACGCAACAACGTTTGTGAGGTGGAGAAGATTGCTGTTCCTACGGGGCTAGGAAGTGTCATCGGAAACAAGGTATGATATTCTCTAGCAACTACACTCGTGAACATTGCAGTTAAGACTAACCTCTGTTGACGTATGCGGTATGTAATAGGGCGGACTCATATTCAAGTGTGTCGTTGATAACACTTCTCTCTGCTTTGCTAGTTGTCACCTGGCAGCACATCAAGACCAAAAATTCCTCGACAAGCGCAACAGTGATGTACGTGCTAAATCGTGACCCCAATCTTTAATTTTATACGAACTGTACCTCTCGTTTTGCTATGTGTAGTGTGCCACCATCCTCGGCGCGCACTTTGGGCAAAAGAACGTTTCAATCGATCACCAGTTCGATCACTGCTTCTGGTTTGGTGACCTAAACTATCGCTTGGATCTAAGCTACACTGCCCCTCGTAAACGCAACCATGAAAAACATTGCGCAGAGGTCATGACACTTGTTCGTGCCAAGAAATGGATGGCATTGAATCAGAATGACCAACTCAAATACCAGGTCGAAGGTAAGAAGACACTTACCGGATGGGAACTACCACCAGCACTTTTCCCTCCTACGTTCAAGCGAGTGCGTCACACTCTCGATGAGTACTTGGTAAATCTTAAATTCTTGCTCGTTTGTTTAATCCGAGTTACGTGCGGTTGATCTGACGGCTACTTCATATTTTGTTCAGCTGGAGCGCGTACCATCCTACTGCGACCGTGTCCTATACAAATCGCTGCCCGGATTGCGAACCAACGTAAAGCTGCAGCACTTTTCCTGTTATGAATCTATTGCTACCAGCGACCACAAACCCGTAGCGGCTGCGTTTCACGTAGGCCGAACACCACCAATTAGTTCGGGTGCAGTGGAAAAGTCAACGCTTGTCGAAATCTCTGACCTAGCGGGTAAAGACCTTCTGGGACTTGACCTGGCTGGAGTTAGCGACCCGTACGTCAAGTTCTATTCAACCCCAAGCAATGCAGTTCAGGTAGACACGAATGGAAGCCATCCAAGCACGTCGACGATCTCGAAAACCCGCTCACCAAGGTACGTTTGCCTTACTTGTAGCTAATATTTTTCAGTGATGCACTAACTTTGGTCTGATGAATGCACGAAGATGGCGAGATGACCAGGTGCCAAAGCTCCACGTGTTGTGTGACAATGAACGAGACGTAAAGCGAATCCATTTGACCTTGGTCGTAATGGACTACGACGCTACTTCGAAAGACGACTTAATGGGTAAACCGCTTTTAAATCTCTGTTGCCATTCACCAGAATTATGTGAGACTGAACGAATACTGATGACTGCACTTCCTGCAGGTGTTGCATCGGTGTCTCTGGATAAATATTGCCAAAATCGACCGCGCTTCATCCCGTTCGAGGCCCCAGTCGTTCTACACGGAAAAGGAGCAGGCACTCTCACCGGCAAGATTCGCGTCACGCTACCAGGCCAATCCACACCACCTGCAGATGAAGCAGGACAACAATTGATTCGAGTGGCAGGTTGCCACTGTACTTTGTCGTAAGCGATTAAATCACGAAATGCAGCAGGCAACACACAATACAACGAATAACGAACTAATGT
Organism: Phytophthora palmivora; assembly: GCA_008079305.1. Lineage (NCBI taxonomy): Eukaryota > Oomycota > Peronosporomycetes > Peronosporales > Peronosporaceae > Phytophthora > Phytophthora palmivora. The sequence continues at coordinate 112,421 of VOQZ01001244.1, read as the reverse complement.
TTCAATACGCTTGCAGCAAACAATGACTTGCCATCCAACTGACTCCATGATGCAGTTTCTCCTCACTCACGCTCATAGTTGGCAACTTCAAACCTCAGTAGATCGTGGTCTTCAAACAACTCCTCTAGTCGCATACGGGCTTGGCCTAGAATGAAGACTGCACCAACGAGGCGACTTCCCCGTGCCACGATTCCGCGATAGAATCTTCTCACTCCACCTTCACGGTAGATTTGTCCGGCCGTTGCAAGCATACTCGGTCCTCGACCCGATGGTAGCTTCATTGCTTCACCTTGCATGACTGTTTTGATAGTATCCACTGGCTGTGTAAGCGGAACAACCACAAGTCCAGCAGCCAGACATCCTGCAATTGAAGCTGATGCTTTCTGTGCTGCAGTAGCAGTGTCGTAGTGGCCAAATGTTTGCGGCCTCAAGCGATGTACCTCGCGCGTGAATAACGGGCCCAATGCCAAGTACCCAGCACACCAAACAGCGTCGCGAATAGCAGTGGTCGGGTAGCCTCGCATAAGTCTCACTGCTCCATGAGTCTCCACCACAGTTTTTATGGTTGCACCGAAGTTCCGTCCATTGTTCTGCTGTAGCGTCATGACCAGCTCAGCGGGACCCGTGATGGCCGCTGCTGTTACACCGGACATTGTACTGCACAAAACTTTGACTTGGTCCGTCGGCGCTGTGTCAGCCCCGCTCACTGCGCGTAGCAGTCGTCCGTTGATAGCAAAGCGGATAGCGCTCACCGGTGCAATGGAGGACAGGGACACCCCGAGACCACGGTAGAGCGCCGGAATCGAGCGAGGAACGGGTCGGCCTTGTTGCATTGCGTTCTTGACGGCAACCCACGGCTGCTGGATGGCCATCTCAATCATGCCAGCGAGGGACCCCACAGCTCCATTCTGCAGCGCCGTCAAGCGCTGTGCTCGCTCCGTCATCTCTGCGGTGTATCTGCAAATGATACCAAGGCGAAGTGGATGTTGCACCAGCGAGTGTCCCGTCAGCGAATCGCTGTCCCGCGATGGTCATCGTCAGCAAATCTGCTTCCACTCCCTCGCTCGACTACTGAAGCCATGTCAAGCGGAGATTTAGAACGCACGCTTCGACGGCGATGAAATCGTGTTGTGCTTGCTCGGTTATTGTCTCGAGCTCTATGATGTAAGAACGTATGTCTACGGCGATGCAGTGCCTAGAATTTCAGCAGTTCGTGCTCCTCAAAGATTTCCTCCAGCCAGATGCGCGATTGACCCAGGATGAAGACAGCGCCGACCAAGCGGCATCCTCTAGGTACAATGCCGCGGTAGAAGCGTGCTAAACCTCCTTCGCGATAGATGCGGACAGCAGTAGTGAACGTGGTGGGCGCACGACCCGAGGGGAGCGTCATGGCCTCGCCCTGCATCACAGTCTTGATGGTGTCCACGGGCTGAGTGGCAACTACAGTAATGAGACCAGCAGCGACGCACCCAGCGATCGACGCCGTCGCTTTCTGAGACTTGGAAGCAGTGTTGACGTCGCCGAAGGTGGCGGGACTCAGTGTGTGCATCTTATGTGTGAACACGGGACCTAGCGCCAGGTACCCCGCGCACCACGCTGCGTCTCGCACAGCCGTCGCCGTGAATCCCCTCATCAATCGCACGACACCGTGCTGTTGAGCCACCTCCTTGATGGTTGCGCCAAAGCTCTTGCCATTGTTCTGCTGTAGGGTCATGACCAGCTCCGCCGACGAGCTAAGAACTGCCGATGCCACGCCCGACAGCGTGCCACATAATACCTTGGTCTGGTCCGACGGCGTTGCTCCTGGAGCCGTCAAGCCTCGCAGCAATCGGCCGTTGACTGCGAACTGGATTGCGCTCACGGGCGCGATGGAGGCCAGAGAGACACCCACACCACGATAGAGTGCCGGCACAGACCACGGGATGGGGCGACCTTGCTGCACCGCATTTTTCATGGCCACGGTCGGCTGCTGCAACATTACTTCAATCATACCGGCGATGGAACCCACAGCGCCATTTTGCAGACCTGAGAGTCGCTCCGCTCGCTCTGACATCGTTGTCTAGCTCAATTTGTGCGGGTCTGACGGTTTGGCAACTGAAGACACACCGGCCTCCTATTGGTTGGGAATCATCATGCAGATTGTACCGCGTCAGCAAACACTGTTAGACGCAGCACACCAGCTTAGTGAATTTTCACATCATTTCACTTACAGAGATATCATGCATCGAACTAGAATGAAAAGGATTGATGTCAAGGTGTGAACCCAGAAGATAAACTATCCAAAACATACATATGTTCGTGTGGTCCAAATGTAATTATAAGCAGCACATTTAATTCATAGGATAAATCATACCTTCTCGGCCTTTTGGCTAAGATCAAGTGTAGTATCTGTTCTAATCAGTGTGAAAACTGGTTTCCCGACTTTTAGTTGGGTCTTTTTCACATTCATTTTTGGAACGTCCGAGAATGCTAGCTTGCTAGTTTTTCTTGGAACGGTCTCCGGGGGCTTTCACCTCTTCCCCCGAGAGGCCAACCACAGCACAAATTCATATTACCAAAAACTGCAATTATTCCCTTATCTACAACTTTATATTTACTAAATGTCATAGTTTATTTACCAAATGTCATAGTTTATTTACCAAATGTCATAGTTTGATTACCAAACATCATTGTTTATTTACCAAATGTCACGATGTCATATCCAAATATCATAGTTGCGTACCAAATGTCATGGTGGCATTACTAAATGTCATGATTTCTACTAAATACCATACTCCCATTACCAAATATAACAATATAAATATGCTTGACGAAATACCACGGTACAGATATGCCGTATGGCAAAACGAAGCACTAAACATCACAAACTGAATAGGCTACATTCTACTACGTAAATGGCCTACCTTCTCGGCCTTTTGGCTAAGATCAAGTGTAGTATCTGTTCTAATCAGTGTGAAAACTGGTTTCCCGACTTTTAGTTGGGTCTTTTTCACATTCATTTTTGGACATCCCTTGTTTAGTTAGCTTGCTAGCTATTTAGGGGACGGTCTCCGGCGGCTTTCACCGTTCTGCCGTGAGGCCAACTACATTAGCTTGCATCTTTTCTACCAATACACTTGCCTTTTTGGCTCTGGTTACCGTCCCTTTTCTTTTTGACCAATAGGATCGCGCCATGCGCTTCTTTTGGCCAATGAGACACCGCTCTCCGTCGACGGACAGCGAGGCCTCCACAGCCAGCCACTCCAGCCTGGCCAGCGACGGGTCATTCTATGACGCGTCGCCTGGCTGGGACGACGACGCGTCACATGGGTACACCGAGCCCTTAGGGGTTCGGTTACACATTGACACCCCCGTTTTGGGCTTTCGCGAGCTCCAAAACGGGGTCGAAGAGCCTCCTCGCGCGGTGCCACTGCTTGGCACCGGCGGCGTTTCAGCCGCTGCAACTTCGGGCACGGGTTCAGGACCCGCAGCGCCCATTGCACGCCAACGGACATCGCTGGCCGGGACCTCTGGCGGCCAAGCCGAGGCCCGGTCGTCCACTTCAACCTCGCGTCGTTTCGGGGCCCGCAGTGGTCCCACGGGCGGCCCGGCCCACGGGACCAGATCCCGCGCCTCTCAGGCGTCCCAGCCCTCGGACGAAGACCGCCGAGCGCCAACAGGCGCTGAAGATGGCGCCTCGATCGCCGGCTCCCCTGGAGCCCCAAGACCTCCTCCGCCGCCCGGACCGCCCCCATCAGCAGCAGCCGCGTCTTGGCTCGAGCCTCCCGCCCTCACCGCCGCCCAAGACCTCCTGTGCGATGAGCCACGACCCGGCAGGGCGGGCGGCATGCTGTCCGACAGGCCAGCACCAGGGGCAGCGCTTGTAGCCGCCACGGCTCGCGCTCTCGGCGCCCCAAGGACCACCTCCGACACCGAGGACGACAGCAGCGACGACGAGGACGGCCAAGACGACCACGCCGCCGCTGCTAGCAGCTTCCAAGCCCCGACGAGTGTGCTGCCTCGACCCGGCAGGGCGGGCGGCATGCTCGCCGACACAGGACCGCCAGCACCAAGCCCAGCTGTGACTGCCGCTGCCGCAGCGGTAGCAGCAGTCGCAGCTGCCCAAGCAGCTCCTCCTGCTGAGTGCGCCGCCGTGGAGCACCACGCGCACGCCGCGCTGACTCAAGACCAAGATCACCAAGCCAGCGCGCGCGTGGAGCCCATGTCGGGCGACGCGCTCAGCAGCAGGAGCTGCAGCAGCAACAATAGCACCAAGGCAGCGACGGACGGGGACGACGTCGGTGACGCAGGACGCAGCGACGCCGCCGTCGGCCCCATGGACGTGGACCAAGGTGCCTGGTGGCCACGACAGCCACTGTCGCCGCCACCAGAGCTGCGCATCGGCGGCAAGCGTCGGCGTCTCAACGACGTCGACGACGAAGACTCCCGGGAGCTGGCCGAGCTCCTGCTGCTCGACGAGGACGTGGTCGGCCCCCAGGACTCAGCGCCACGGCTATCCGCGGCCAGCGCTCGCCCGACCTCCGTCCTCGCCGTGTACGCGCACAATGCGCAGCGCTTCGAGTGCACGCTGTGCACGTACACGGCCGCCAGCCTCGCCTCCCTCAAGCGCCATCGCGAGTCCCGGCACCGCCGCACTGCCTTCCTCGACCGGTTCTCGGCGGGATGCGCGTGCGGCATCCCCTTTGCGTCGAGGCTGGCAGCAGCAAGACACGCGCAAGCGTGCGCCAGCCCTCCGCATACCTCCTCGGCCACGACTGTGCCAGCAGCAGGGGATCTGAGCCGCACTACTGGCGCAGTCGAAGCCACCGCTACGGCGGCCACCACCCAGCCCGACTCGCCCGACCTGGACTCCATGGAGCTCGCTGCGTCCCCCCCGCCGAGCTCCACTACTACTGACAGGGCTACACCGCGGCGCTGGGACCCACCACTGCCCAGAGCGGCTGTCGCAGCCCGAATTGCGGCCCGCCTTGGTGAGATCCCAGCACCTCGCTGGGGTCCACCACTGCCACGCCGCGTAGTGGCGTCCCGCATCGCCGACCGCCTGCTCCCACCAGAGATGGCGGTCGACGAGGAAACCAAGGACAGTGAGCAGACCAAGGAGGACGACGACAGCGTGGACAGCGGCGAGGACCAAGTCGGCGAGTGGCTACTGCGCTTCGACGGCGCCTGTCGTGCCAACCCTGGCCCAGGCGGCGCCGGAGCCGCCCTGTTCAAGCCCAGCGGCCCGGTAGTGTGGACTTGTTCCCACTACATGCCGAGCAGCAGCGAGACGAACAACACGGCAGAGTATACCGCGCTGCTGCTCGGCGCTCGGGCCGCAGCCGACCATGGAGTCAAGCACCTACGAGTGGAAGGAGACAGCACCCTTGTCATCCAGCAGGTGCGTGGCATCTTCGCCACGAGGAGCACCCGGCTCCGAAAGCTGCGTAAGCTCGTCAAGGTGGAACTGTCGAGGATGGAGCACGCCACGATCCACCACATCGACCGCCAGGCGAACGCTCACGCCGATCGCCTCGCCAACGCCGCCATCGACCGCCGTCACACCAAGTTGGAGTGCGGCGTCCACGCCGACGGCGATGGCTGCACCCGCACCACTATGGCCGCACCGACACCGGCAGCACCTGCGACGCCTGATGCTCGACCTCCGCCACCGATGCACACTGACACAAGCGACATCGACGATGACCCCGCCGACATCGACGACGGCGAGGTGTATGCAGCCATGCACATCGGGCCGGACGCAGTACCGCAGCGTAGACCCCGCCTTCGTTTGCGCCAGCTTCCCGACGAAGAGGAAGACGTGGTCGGCGCGATGGTGGAGCGGCTCGGAGCGTCACTGGCGGCCAAGATCGCGGATGCTAGTGACTGGGAGACGGCCGAGGGTTACATCACGGCCCTCCCTCACCTCTTGTACGACAAACTACGGCCGTACTCCCAGGCCCAGCGACGCCCCGAGCCGCGCCATCAGCACGAACATGGCGAGCGAGACGATGACGACCACAGACGCGGCCAGCAGGACACAGTGCGACGGCGGAGGCGCAGACAGCGCGGACGATCCGGTGTGGCCAAGCGACAACGCCAACGACGGCCACCCCGCGTGACCCGACACCACCGAGAACACCGCCTCGATGAGGCCCTGGACGACCTCCATGCGGTGGAGAGGGCCTCGCCGAGCGATCGTACTGCTGTCCGTCGGGCTCGCCGTCGCGTCGGCCGCGTCAATTCGGCTATCACCCAGCAACGCCTGCGCAGCCGCTTCGACAAGGATGAGAAAGCCTGTGTCGACGAAATTCTGGCCACGGCGCGCATGCAGCGGGAGTCAGCGAGGACGACGGATTCCTGCACCGACACTGCGCCACGCCCGGCATCTCCTGTGGCTGCTGTTGTGGACGACAGCATATGCCCCATCCCAGGCGTCGAGCTCTGGCGGTTCTTTGACGGCGTTAACACGCCACAGCAAGAGTTTGCTCCGGACGCAGCGACGGGCGCCACCTTCCGCTCCGCCATGGCCCACCTGCCGACCGCGTCAAGATTTCGGGAGCTGCTTACGGAGGCGCCGACGCTGGACGACATCGAGACACAGCTCCAACACGTCCGTGGCGCCTCCAGCCCCGGCCTCGACGGCGTGGGATATGATGTGTACCAGAAGTTCGCAGCGCAATTGCTACCGGTGCTGGCTGCAGCGTTCCGGAAGTGCTGGGAGGCCAAGAAGGTGCCACAGAGCTGGAAGCTCGGAGTCGTGCGACTTCTCCACAAGAAGGGCGTGCGAGAGGACCCGGCGAACTGGCGGCCCATCTGTCTCCAACAGTCAATCTACAAACTCTACAGCGGCGTCCTCGCACGAAGGCTGGTGCGATGGATGGATGCCAACGACCGCCACGCACCAGGACAGAAGGGGTTCCGAGCACTCAATGGCTGCGGGGAGCACAACTTCCTCGCAGCCACGCTAGTCGACCAAGCCCGCCGCAAGCGCCGCACACTCTTCGAAGTCTGGTACGACTTCCAAAACGCGTTCGGCAGCGTGCCGTTCGCGCTGCTGTGGGACTCGCTGGCGAGGCTCGGCGTTCCAGACGACTACGTCGCCATGTGCAAGGGGCTTTACGAGAGCGCGGCGTTTGTCGTCGGGAACGCCGCAGATGGCACTACGGACCCGGTCTCACTGCGAGTGGGCGTGTTTCAAGGATGCCCACTCAGTCCGCAGCTCTTCAACGCCGCCATCAGCCCATTGCTCTTCGCGCTGCAGCGACTGCCCGACACGGGCGTGCAGCTGTCCGCCGACGACTGCCTCGGTGCCTCGGCCTACGCAGATGACCTCAAGATCTTCAGCGGCACCGAGGACGGCATCAAGCGACAGCACGCGCTCGTGGCCGACTTCCTACGCTGGACCGGCATGGCAGCTAACCCAAGCAAGTGCTGCGCCATGTCGGTCCAGCGCGACCACCGCGGCGTTCTCAAGACGTGCGACCTCGGACTGCAGCTGGACGGCCACCCGATCCCCACGCTCGGCATGGCCGACTCGTACTCGTATCTCGGGATCGGGGACGGCTTCGACCACGTGCGCCGCAGCATCGAGCTCGCACCAGCACTCAAGCAGCTGAAGGACGACGCGACGGCACTGCTGCATTCCGGCCTTGCCCCGTGGCAGGTGGTGAAGGCAGTGAAGACGTACCTCTACCCTCGGGTAGAGTACGCCCTACGCCACCTCCGCCCCTTCCAGCAGCAGCTCGAGGGCTTCGATCGCCACCTCGTGCGCGGCCTCCGCCACCTGCTCCGCCTGCCCACCAACGCCACCGCGGAGTTCATGTACGCGCCGGTATCGCGCGGCGGGCTGGGCTTGCTGCCGCTGACGGAGTTGCACGCGGCGCTCCAGGTAGCGCACGGATGGCAGATGCTGAACTCCAAGGACCCTGCCATCCGGCGCATTGCGCGAGTGCAGCTCCGGCAGATCGCCGACGCGCGCCATCGGCTCGACACTCAAGCGTGGGCAGACCGGGAGGACGAGCTGTGCGAGCTGCTGCTCAACTCGCAGCTCGGGACGTCGCCCGACGCACCGCCGAAGCGCCGCAATGGCGACATCGGTTCGCTATGGGTCGACGTCCAGCGCCACCTCCGCACCCTTGGCCTCAAGCTCGAGACCACGCCGGCGTGCGCGGACACCGACACCGCAGCAGCCACGCTGCAGCTCCGCGTGCCGCACCACGACAAGTGGTTGGACCACCGCACGGTCTTGCGGCACGTGAAGCTGCACATCAAGCACAGGCACTGGGTCAAGTGGGCGGCCATGCGCGACCAAGGCAAGACGGCGCGCGCGCAGGGAGGCGCAGGGAGCGGCTTCCTCACACGGCCGCGAGGCATGTGGGAAGCCGACTACCGGTTCGCGGTGGCCGCCCGCTTGAACCAGGTCGACACCCACAGCGTGCTCAAGCGCCGGCGCCTCCGAGCGCATGACAAGTGCAGACACCCAGGGTGCACGCGCTCGGAGACGCTGGCGCACGTGCTCAACCACTGCACGGGCACCATGGACGCGGTCCGCGGTCGCCACGATGATGCGCTCAAGACTATCGAGCGTGCGCTCATCGCGTCGTCTGGCGACCGCAAGGACCGCGTCGAGCTCCGGGTCAACCAGACCGTGCCGCCGCTCGCCGGCCCAGCGCTACGGCCCGACCTCCAGCTCTACAACCACACCAAGAAGACGGTGGCGGTGGTCGACCTGGCCGTAGCGTTCGAGGAGCAGACGAGTGACGACCCGGAGAGCTCGGCGCTGGCGCGCATCGCTGCGCACAAGCGCGCCAAGTACGACCGCATCAAGCGACACCTCGAGCGCCAAGGGTGGGCAGTACACCTCTCGGCGCTCGTATACGGGTCGCTTGGCGCGGTTGCGGGAGGCAACCACAAGGTGTTCACGGAACACCTTGGCCTCCTCAAGCGCGATGCGAAGCGGCTGGACCGGCAGCTTTCAGTGGCTTGCATCCAGTCCAGTCGCCGCATCTGGAACCTACACTGCAGCCAGCACCGGGTGCGGCAGCGGGACACACAGGGCAGTCGGGAGACGGAGACCGGGGGACTCCGTCGCACACTGGCCGCCGCTAGTCGGCAACCAGGCCCACTGCGGCCGACAGGGCCACACCCATGTAGGGAACCGCCCTTCACAAACCCAGGAAGACACAAGACCCTCACTTTAGTGACATACATATTTTAACCTAGATTTCGGTTACGGAGAGGTTACTAACTGGTAATACAAACACACACTCTGTTCTAATCAGTGTGAAAACTGGTTTCCCGACTTTTAGTTGGGTCTTTTTCACATTCATTTTTGGAACTTCCGAGAATGCTAGCTTGCTAGTTTTTCTTGGAACGGTCTCCGGGGGCTTTCACCTCTTCCCCCGAGAGGCCAACCACAGCACAAATTCATATTACCAAAAACTGCAATTATTCCCTTATCTACAACTTTATATTTACTAAATGTCATAGTTTATTTACCAAATGTCATAGTTTATTTACCAAATGTCATAGTTTGATTACCAAACATCATTGTTTATTTACCAAATGTCACGATGTCATATCCAAATATCATAGTTGCGTACCAAATGTCATGGTGGCATTACTAAATGTCATGATTTCTACTAAATACCATACTCCCATTACCAAATATAACAATATAAATATGCTTGACGAAATACCACGGTACAGATATGCCGTATGGCAAAACGAAGCACTAAACATCACAAACTGAATAGGCTACATTCTACTACGTAAATGGCCTACCTTCTCGGCCTTTTGGCTAAGATCAAGTGTAGTATCTGTTCTAATCAGTGTGAAAACTGGTTTCCCGACTTTTAGTTGGGTCTTTTTCACATTCATTTTTGGACATCCCTTGTTTAGTTAGCTTGCTAGCTATTTAGGGGACGGTCTCCGGCGGCTTTCACCGTTCCGCCGTGAGGCCAACTACATTAGCTTGCATCTTTTCTACCAATACACTTGCCTTTTTGGCTCTGGTTACCGTCCCTTTTCTTTTTGACCAATAGGATCGCGCCATGCGCTTCTTTTGGCCAATGAGACACCGCTCTCCGTCGACGGACAGCGAGGCCTCCACAGCCAGCCACTCCAGCCTGGCCAGCGACGGGTCATTCTATGACGCGTCGCCTGGCTGGGACGACGACGCGTCACATGGGTACACCGAGCCCTTAGGGGTTCGGTTACACATTGACACCCCCGTTTTGGGCTTTCGCGAGCTCCAAAACGGGGTCGAAGAGCCTCCTCGCGCGGTGCCACTGCTTGGCACCGGCGGCGTTTCAGCCGCTGCAACTTCGGGCACGGGTTCAGGACCCGCAGCGCCCATTGCACGCCAACGGACATCGCTGGCCGGGACCTCTGGCGGCCAAGCCGAGGCCCGGTCGTCCACTTCAACCTCGCGTCGTTTCGGGGCCCACAGTGGTCCCACGGGCGGCCCGGCCCACGGGACCAGATCCCGCGCCTCTCAGGCGTCCCAGGCCTCGGACAAAGACCGCCTCGCGCCAACAGGCGCTGAAGATGGCGCCTCGATCGCCGGCTCCCCTGGAGCCCCAAGACCTCCTCCGCCGCCAGGACCGCCCCCATCAGCAGCAGCCGCGTCCTGGCTCGAGCCTCCCGCCCTCGCCGCCGCCCAAGACCTCCTGTGTGATGAGCCACGACCCGGCAGGGCGGGCGGCATGCTGCCGGTTTTGGCAGCACCTGGGGCAGCGCTTGTAGCCGCCACGGCTCGCGCTCTCGGCGGCTCCAGGGCCGCCATCGCCTTCGGGGACGACAGCAGCGACGACGAGGACGGCCAAGACGACCACGCCGCCGCTGCTAGCGGCTTCCAAGCCCCGACGAGTGTGCTGCCTCGACCCGGCAGGGCGGGCGGCATGCTCGCCGACCAAGCAGCGCTGGGAGCCGCCTCGGCTCTCGCCTTGCGCCTCTTGCCACCCCCCTCGTCGTCGCCACCGTCAACCACGACGCCTCCGCTGCCTCACCCGCCTGCCCCGCCGCCACAGGACCTAATGAAGTCCAGCAAGTGCTGGCACTACCCGGCAGGGCGGGTGGCATGCTGCCCGATCCTACATCGGTCTGCCCAGGCCCGGTAGCAGCTACTGCCGCAGCCATCCCAGCTCCGGCAGTTGCTGCTTCTCAAGAAGCTCCTGCTGCTGTTCGCGCCGCCGTGGAGCACCACGTGCACGCGCAGCCGTCCCAAGAACCCACATCTCCGGCTCGCGTGCGCGTGGAGCCATGCTGGTCGACGCGTGCAGCAGCAAGGACAGCACGACACCCGTGGCCAGCAACGACCCTGTCCAAGCGACGTATGCGCACGACGCTGCCCAGTTCGAGTGCGCGCAGTGCGCGTACGTCGCTGACAGCATGGCCGTGCTGGTGCAGCACCGAAGATCGGGGCACCGCGGCACCCGCTTCCACGACACCTTCACCAGCGGGTGCGCGTGTAACCTGGTGTTCTACGCGCGGATCGTGGCTGCTAGCCATGCAGCAGCGTGTGGCAAGCGCCGACCACGTGCAGTGCCACCAGCTCCGACCCCTGTTGCCCCCACACGGACCGAGGCTGCCTCACGACCCACTGGGCACCTCGCCGCGGCGATGACTGCCACTGCGGCAGTCGCACCAAGCGACACCGTAGTGGCAGCCGCCACCAATACACAGAGCGCCGTGCCAACCGCCGCCAAGACTCCAGGGCTCCAGCTCGTCCCCCCCGTGCTGGAGCCCATCCAGGTGCAGCGATCCGCTTGCACTGCAGGCAAACGCCGTCGGCTGAACTCAAGTGATACAACAGCACCGTGCATGCCTTTAAGGCGGATGCAGATAGAACAAGACGGAGCGATGCCCCAGCATGCGACTCAGCAGGACGACGACATGCAGCAGCTCGAGCAGGCGCATGACGCCGCCGATAGCCACGCCTCGCCGCCCCAGCGCCCAACACGCTGGGGTCCCAGACCAAGCTCGACAACTGAGCCATCAGCCGTGACGACCGAGCAGGCTGCCACCCCGGCAGTGCGACGACCACTGACCTCTGCCGCACCGGGCACCGGTGCCACGCGGTGGGGGCCAAGTCACCGCGCGATCGGAGCCGCAGCCATCACTCGTCTCATCACTGGCCTCCCCACAGCCCCAGCGCCGTCCCGCCGCCGACCATCGCCGCTGCCACATGCACCACCAGCACCGCCAATGCCGCCAGCGCCACCGACACAACCAGAAGAAGCGGCAACGATGGACGTTGACGTAGGCACAGCCGGCGAGGAACCGTGGGTGCTACGCTTCGACGGCGCATGCCGACGCAACCCAGGCCCAGGTGGCGCAGGTGCAGCGCTCTTCGCGCCCAGTGGTGCTGTGGTGTGGACGTGCTCGCACTACATGCCGAGCAGCAGCGAGACCAACAACACCGCCGAGTACACGGCGCTGCTGCTCGGCGTGCAGAGCGCGACTCACCACGGCGCCACCCACCTCGACATCGAGGGCGACAGCAGCCTGGTGATCGCCCAGGTCAAGGGCTCCTTCGCGTGCAGGAACGCGCGGCTCCGTCAGCTCCGCAACCGCGTTCGCCACGCGCTCCGCTCCATGACCACGTACAAGCTCCGTCACATCGACCGCAAGGCCAACGCCCACGCCGACCGATTGGCCAACCGCGCGCTGGACCAGCGGTCGGACAGCAGCGAGTGCGGACCACACAACTCAAGCAGGGACCAGTGCTACGGCGTCACCACGCCACCAGCGGCGCAAGGATCGACACCAGCAGCAGTCCTCAGCCCCCGTGAAACCACCTCAGCGACAGCGACCTGCGACGACGCCGCGGCCGACGCAGCCATGGACGTCGAAGCCGAGATCGCAGCGCGCGACGAGGGCGAGGCCTTCCCAGTTCTGCCTATCGGCCCAGGCTCAGCCCCTGCGCGGCAACCTCGGCTCCGAATGCGCCACCTCACTGACGACGAACACGAAGCAGCGGCAGATGCCCTGCAGACAGTCGCGGACGACTTGGCCAGCAAGATCGCCGACGCAGACAGCTGGGCTTCCGGTGAAGGCTACATCAGTGCCATCCCGGAGCGCCTTCGGGAGGCGCTGCAGCCCTTCGCCACGCGACCGCCGCAGCCTGGACGACACCACCACCAGCAGCTACGACGGCCCCCTCGGGTGACGCGCACCCAACGCGAGCACCGACTCGACGAAGCTATGGACGACCTTCAGGCCACCCAGCAAGTGACACCGAGGGACCAGCGTGCAGTACGTCGGGCGCGGCGACGAGTGGGACGCCTACGAGCCTCCATGGCCCAGCAAGAACTGCGACAGGCTTTTGACAAGGACGAGTCGGTGTGCGTGGCGAAGATCTTGAAGGCAGCATCGGCGGAGACGGCAGCAGAGGACGAACACCCGGAGACGTGCCCCATCGACGCAGCCACGCTCCACGCACATTTCACTGGCATCAACGCGCCTCGCACCACCTTCACGGCCGACGCAGCATGCGGTGAGAAGTTCCGCGCGGCGATGGCAAACGTTGAGCCAGCGACGGCGGAGCGCGACGCCCTCACAGACGACCTCACCATGGATGAGGTGGAGGACCAGCTCTCCCAGGCGAACGCGACTTCTAGCCCTGGCCACGACGGCGTGGGCTACGACATCTACCGGAAGTTTGCGGCCCAGCTCGTGCCTCTCCTCCACACTGCCTATCAGTTCTGCTGGCAGCACCGCCGCATACCTGCCGTGTGGAAGGTGGGCTACGTCCGACTTATCCACAAGAAAGGAGACCACAGCGACCCAGCCAACTGGCGGCCGATATGCCTCCAGACCGCCATCTACAAACTCTACAGCGGGCTGCTGTCCCGTCGGTTGTCGTGCTTCCTCGAAGCCAACAACCTGCTGCCCATGGCGCAGAAGGGCTTCCGCGCTTACAACGGCTGCCATGAACACAACTTCACCGCGACCACGCTGCTGGACCAGACACGCAGGATGCACCGCAGGTTGTACCAGGTATGGTACGACTTGCGGAACGCATTTGGCTCTGTGAATCAAGACCTGCTCTGGTACGTGCTCCGCCTGCTCGGTGTCGAGGCAGACTTCATCGCGCGCTGCGGCAACATCTACAAGGACTCCTTCTTTGTCGTCGGCAACTCCAGCGACGGCGCCACGGACCCCGTACGGCAGGAAGTGGGGGTATACCAAGGATGCCCCCTCAGCCCACTCCTGTTCATCGCGTCACTGGTCCCGCTGCTCCGCGCGCTCGAGGAGCTCGACGATGTCGGCGTGAAGCTGGCAGACGGCATCCGCCCGTGCGCCACCGCCTACGCAGACGACCTGAAGGTGTTCAGCGACAGCGCCACCGGCATACGCAAGTGCCATGGCGTGGTCGCCAAGTTTCTGAAGTGGACCGGACTACGCGCCAACCCCGCCAAGTGTGCCAGCCTCGCCGTGACGACGAACGCCCGCGGCAACCCGGCCCGAGACGACGACGTGCACCTCGAGATCCACGGCGACACCATCACCACCCTCAGTCTCCACGACAGCTATCGCTACCTGGGGGTGGGCGATGGCTTCGACCATGTGCGCCACCGACTCCAGCTCGAGCCGAAGCTCAAACAGCTCAAGCGAGAGGCAGTGGCGCTGCTAACGTCCGGTCTGGCTCCGTGGCAGGTGGTGCGTGCGCTTAAGGTGTACGTCTACCCCAAGGCAGAGTACGCGCTGCGCCACCTGCGGCCACTACAGTCGCAACTTCAGGCCTTCGACCGCGTCGTCGCCAAGGGCTTACGGCACCTGCTGCGCCTGCCCCGCTCCGCCACCAACGAGGTGCTGTACGCACCGACGTCGAGCGGTGGCCTAGGCCTGCAGCCGCTGGTGGAAATGCACCGCGCGCTGCAGATCGCGCACGCATGGCAGATGCTGCAGTCGAAGGACCCAGCGATCCAAGCGGTGGCACGGGCGCAAGTGTGCCAGGTAGTGCGCAAGCGCTATCGCTTGCAGGAAGACCACTGGGGCGGCCGCGACGACGAGCTCGTACGCAGCTTCCTGAACTCCGAGCTCGCCGCCTCGCCTCACGCTGACGCCCTACGCCGCAACGGCGACATCGGGTCACTGTGGTCCGATGTGCAGCGGTGGCTGCGCATCTACCACCTGCAGCTCGAACACTGCGAGGATGCAGAGGCCCACGGCCCGCTCAGCTTCCGCGTGCCACACCACAACAAGTGGTTGACGCACAAGACCGTGCTACGGCACGTGAAGCTGCACCTGAAGATCCGCCACCAGACCCGGTGGAAGGGCATGGTGGACCAGGGCAAGACAGTGCGCGTGCATGGTGGGGTGGGCGCCAAGTACATGACGACCGGGGCGGGCCTGTCCGACGACGACTATCGCTTCGGCGTGAAGGCCCGCCTCAACCAAGTCGACACCAATGCTGCGCTCAAGCGCAAGCGGCTGCGGGCCCATGCGACCTGCAGGGATCCGACCTGCTCCTCGGCCGAGACGCTGGCACACGCCCTGAACCACTGCGCGTCCAACATGGACGCCATCCGCCAGCGGCATGACGACGCCTTGGAGCAGATCGGATCCAAGATCCGCGGCGCACTCGAGCGCACCAAGTCGCCCACGGAGCTGCGCTTGAACCAGACTGTACCCGAGTACACAGGCGCAGCTCTGCGGCCCGACATCGTGCTACGCAACGCGACCGCCAAGACGATGGTGATCGCGGACTTGGCGGTCACGTTCGAAGACCAGACGGCCGGCGCCCGCCACTCCTCGCTGCAGCTCAGCCACGATCACAAGACACTGAAGTACCAGCCGATCGTGGCAGAGCTACAACACAAGGGGTGGCGAGTGCAGACCGCCGCGATCGTGTATGGCTCTCTGGGCTCGGTGCAGCCCAGCAACTACAAGACCTACACGGAGAAGCTCAAGCTTCACAAGCGCGAGGCTAGACAGCTGGATCTCCAACTGTCTAGCCACTGCATTCGCGCCAGCCACCGCATCTGGGGCTGGCACTGCCGACGACACCGCGAACACCAGCGGAGCGGCACCGCCTCGCGAACGTCGCGTGGGTCTGGGGGGGGCCCCGCGGCGCACACCGCAGGCATCGGCACGGCGATAAGCGGGTCGTTATGACCGACAGGGCACCACCCAGGTAGGGAACCGCCCTCCAAAAACCCAGGTAGACACAAACACCCTCCCTTTAGTGACATGCATACTTTAGCCTACATTTCAGTTACGGAGAGGTTACTAACTGGTAAATACGAACACATATTCTGTTCTAATCAGTGTGAAAACTGGTTTCCCGACTTTTAGTTGGGTCTTTTTCACATTCATTTTTGGAACTTCCGAGAATGCTAGCTTGCTAGTTTTTCTTGGAACGGTCTCCGGGGGCTTTCCCTTCCCCCGAGAGGCCAACCACAGCACAAATTCATATTACCAAAAACTGCAACTATTCCCTTATCTACAACTTTATATTTACTAAATGTCATAGTTTATTTACCAAATGTCATAGTTTGATTACCAAATATCATTGTTTATTTACCAAATGTCACGATGTCATATCCAAATATCATAGTTGCGTACCAAATGTCATGGTGGCATTACTAAATGTCATGATTTCTACTAAATACCATACTCCCATTACCAAATATAACAATATAAATATGCTTGACGAAATACCACGGTACAGATATGCCGTATGGCAAAACGAAGCACTAAACATCACAAACTGAATAGGCTACATTCTACTACGTAAATGGCCTACCTTCTCGGCCTTTTGGCTAAGATCAAGTGTAGTATCTGTTCTAATCAGTGTGAAAACTGGTTTCCCGACTTTTAGTTGGGTCTTTTTCACATTCATTTTTGGACATCCCTTGTTTAGTTAGCTTGCTAGCTATTTAGGGGACGGTCTCCGGCGGCTTTCACCGTTCTGCCGTGAGGCCAACTACATTAGCTTGCATCTTTTCTACCAATACACTTGCCTTTTTGGCTCTGGTTACCGTCCCTTTTCTTTTTGACCAATAGGACCGCGCCATGCGCTTCTTTTGGCCAATGAGACACCGCTCTCCGTCGACGGACAGCGAGGCCTCCACAGCCAGCCACTCCAGCCTGGCCAGCGACGGGTCATTCTATGACGCGTCGCCTGGCTGGGACGACGACGCGTCACATGGGTACACCGAGCCCTTAGGGGTTCGGTTACACATTGACGCCCCCGTTTTGGGCTTTCGCGAGCTCCAAAACGGGGTCGAAGAGCCTCCTCGCGCGGTGCCACTGCTCGGCACCGGCGGCGTTTCAGCCGCTGCAACTTCGGGCACGGGTTCAGGACCCGCAGCGCCCATTGCACGCCAATGGACATCGCTGACCGGGACCTCTGGCGGCCAAGCCGAGGCCCGGTCGTCCACTTCAACCTCGCGTCGTTTCGGGGCCCACAGTGGTCCCACGGGCGGCCCGGCCCACGGGACCAGATCCCGCGCCTCTCAGGCGTCCCAGGCCTCGGACGAAGACCGCCGAGCGCCAACAGGCGCCGAAGATGGCGCCTCGATCGCCGGCTCCCCTGGAGCCCCAAGACCGCCTCCGCCGCCCGGACCGCCCCCATCAGCAGCAGCCGCGTCTTGGCTCGAGCCTCCCGCCCTCGCCGCCGCCCAAGACCTCCTGTGTGATGAGCTACGACCCGGCAGGGCGGGCGGCATGCTGCCGGTTTTGGCAGCATCCGGGGCAGCGCTTGCAGCCGCCACGGCTCGCGCTCTCGGCGCCCCAAGGACCACCTCCGACCTCGACTACGACAGCAGCGACGACGAGGACGGCCAAGACGACCACGCCGCCGCTGCGAGCGGCTTCCAAGCCCCGACGAGTGTGCTGCCTCGGCCCGGCAGGGCGGGCGGCATGCTCGCCGACACAGGACCGCCAGCACCAAGCCCAGCTGTGACTGCCGCTGCCGCAGCGGTAGCAGCAGTCGCAGCTGCCCAAGCAGCTCCTCCTGCTGAGTGCGCCGCCGTGGAGTACCACGCGCGCGCCGCGCTGACTCAAGACCAAGATCACCAAGCCAGCGCGCGCGTGGAGCCCATGTCGGGCGACGCGCTCAGCAGCAGGAGCTGCAGCAGCAACAATAGCACCAAGGCAGCGACGGAGGGGGACGACGACGGTGACGCAGGACGCAGCGACGCCGCCGTCGACCCCATGGACGTGGACGAAGATGCCTGGTGGCCGACAGCGGCACGACAGCCACTGTCGCCGCCACCAGAGCTGCGCATCGGCGGCAAGCGTCGGCGTCTCAACGACGTCGACGACGAAGACTCCCGGGAGCTGGCCGAGCTCCTGCTGCTCGACGAGGACGAGGTCGGCCCCCAGGACCCAGCGCCAAGGCTATCCGCGGCCAGCGCTCGCCCGACCTCCGTCCTCGCCGTGTACGCGCACAATGCGCAGCGCTTCGAGTGCACGCTGTGCACGTACACGGCCGCCAGCCTCGCCTCCCTCAAGCGCCATCGCGAGTCCCGGCACCGCCGCACTGCCTTCCTCGACCGGTTCTCGGCGGGATGCGCGTGCGGCATCCCCTTTGCGTCGAGGCTGGCAGCAGCAAGACACGCGCAAGCGTGCGCCAGCCCTCCGCATACCTCCTCGGCCACGACTGTGCCAGCAGCAGGGGATCTGAGCCGCACTACTGGCGCAGTCGAAGCCACCGCTACGGCGGCCACCACCAAGCCCGACTCGCCCGACCTGGACTCCATGGAGCTCGCTGCGTCCCCCCCGCCGAGCTCCACTACTACCGACAGGACTACACCGCGGCGCTGGGACCCACCACTGCCCAGAGCAGTTGTCGCAACCCGAATTGCGGCCCGCCTTGGTGAGATCCCAGCACCTCGCTGGGGTCCACCGCTGCCACGCCGGGTAGTGGCGTCCCGCATCGCCGACCGCCTGCTCCCACCAGAGATGGCGGTCGACGAGGAAACCAAGGACAGTGAGGAGGCCAAGGAGGACGACGACAGCGTGGACAGCGGCAAGGACCAAGTCGGCGAGTGGCTACTGCGCTTCGACGGCGCCTGTCGTGCCAATCCTGGCCCAGGCGGCGCCGGAGCCGCCCTGTTCAAGCCCAGCGGCCTGGTAGTGTGGACCTGTTCCCACTACATGCCGAGCAGCAGTGAAACGAACAACACCGCCGAGTACACCGCACTGCTGCTCGGCGCTAGGGCCGCCGCCGACCATGGAGTCACACACTTACGTGTGGAGGGCGATAGCACCCTCGTCATCCAGCAGGTGCGTGGCATCTTCGCCACACGCAGCACCAGGTTGCGCACGCTGCGCAAGGCGGTCAAGACAGAGCTGACAAGGGTGGGGAGCTTCTCGCTCCACCACATCGACCGACAAGCGAACGCCCATGCTGACCGCCTTGCCAACGCCGCCCTCGACCGCCGCCGAACCAAGCTGGAATGTGGCGTCCACACAGACGGTCGTGGCTGCGCCTGCACCACGGTGGAGGTACCAGCGACTGCGGCGCTTCCATCACCGGCGACAACCCACCGAGCTCCGGGGGTGTCCCCGGTGACCGACGACGCCGGAGACGAAGCCACCCAGGGTGACATTGATGATGATGAAGTGTACGCCCCCATGTGTGTCGGCCCGGATGCGGTACCGCAGCGCCGCCCCCGCCTCCGCCTCCGACAACTGACCGAGGAGGAGCAGGAGGAAGCGGCTGAGATGGTAGGACGCCTGGCAGCGACGCTGGCGGCCAAGATTGCGGACGCACGTGACTGGGAATCGGCAGAGGGCTATATTACGGCCCTCCCCTACACTCTCTACGACAAGCTACAGCCATACTCCCAGGCCTACCGCCACTCCAGACCCCATCCCGAACGACCGCAACACCAGCAGCAGCACCATCGGCGGGAACAGTACCAACAGGGACAGCAGCCGTGCACCGACAGCCGCAGTCGCCGCAGACGCCAACGCCGATCGAAGACTCGGCGCAACCGACCTCCACGTGTGACGCGCCACCACCGGGAGCACCGCCTCGATGAGGCGCTCGACGAACTCCATGCAGTGGAGCGTCATGACCCCAGCAACCGCAAGGCCGTGGCCAAGGCGCGACGGCGTGTGGGGCGTATCAACTCCGCCATCGCCCAACAGCAACTCCGTCACCAGTTCGACACAGCCGAGAAAGCCTGCGTGGGCAGAATTATCGCTGCTGCGCACGCGCAGAGGACGTCAACGGCGGTGCCACTGACAACTGCAGAGGACGATAGCACCTGCCCCATCCCAGGCAACCAACTGCACGAGTTCTTCACGGCGGTGAACACGCCAACAAGGACCTTCGACGCGATGGCGGCAGTGGGTGCCCCCTTTCACTCAGCCCTCGCCCACCTCCCAGCGGCCACAAAGCTGACGGAGCTGCTCACGGATGCACCGACCACCGACGACATTGAAGACCAACTCCAGCGTGTACGAGGCAACTCCAGTCCCGGCCTGGACGGCGTCGGCTACGACATCTACAAGACCTTCGCGGCCCAGCTCCTCCCAGCTCTCCACGAAGCTTTTGCGTGCTGCTGGAGGCACCGGCGCGTGCCCCAGAGCTGGAAGGTCGGCGTAGTGCGCTTGCTGTACAAGAAGGGCGATCGGCTCGACCCGGCCAACTGGCGACCGATCTGCCTGCAGCAAGCCATCTACAAGCTGTACACCGGGGTCCTGTCGCGCAAGTTCGTGCGCTGGCAAGACGCCAACGAGCGCCACGCCGACGCGCAGAAGGGGTTCCGGGCGATGAACGGCTGCGGGGAGCACAACTTCCTCGCAGCCACGCTCGTGGACCAGGCCCGGCGCAAACGCAAGGAGCTCCACGTCGTGTGGTACGACTTCGCCAATGCCTTCGGCAGCGTTCCACACGACTTGCTGTGGGAGGCGTTGGAGCGGCAAGGTGTTCCAGCTCCGTTCATTGACTGCTGCCGTGGTCTCTACGCCGACGCAGCGTTCACTGTTGGGAACGCGGCGGACGGGACCACCGCGCCGATCGCGTTGCGAGTGGGGGTGTTCCAGGGCTGCCCACTGAGTCCCCACCTCTTCACTGCCGCGATCGCCCCACTGCTCCTCGCACTCCAGCGCCTGCCCGACACAGGCGTGCAGCTGTCCAGTGTCGACCGCCCTGGTGCTTCCGCCTACGCAGATGACCTCAAGATCTTCAGCAGCACTGTGGACGGGACCAAGCGACAGCATGCGCTGGTGTCAGCCTTCCTACGCTGGACCGGCATGACGGCCAACCCAAACAAGTGCAGCACCATGTCGGTCCAGCGTGACCACCGCGGCGTGCTCAAGACGGCGGACCTCGAACTGCAGCTGGACGGCCTCCCGATCCCCGCGCTACCCATGAGCGCCTCGTACGCATACCTGGGGATCGGTGACGGCTTCGACCACTTGCGCCGCCGCATCGAGCTCGCACCAGCACTCAAGCAGCTGAAGGACGACGCGACGGCACTGCTACAGTCCGGCCTCGCCCCGTGGCAGGTGGTGAAGGCAGTGAAGACGTACCTCTACCCTCGGGTAGAGTACGCCCTACGCCACCTCCGCCCCTTCCAGCAGCAGCTCGAGGGCTTCGACCGCCACCTCGTGCGCGGCCTCCGCCACCTGCTCCGCCTGCCCACCAACGCCACCGCGGAGTTCATGTACGCGCCGGTATCGCGCGGCGGGCTGGGCTTGCTGCCGCTGACGGAGTTGCACGCGGCGCTCCAGGTAGCGCACGGATGGCAGATGCTGAACTCCAAGGACCCTGCCATCCGGCGCATTGCGCGAGTGCAGCTCCGGCAGATCGCCGACGCGCGCCACCGGGTCGACACTCAAGCGTGGGCAGACCGGGAGGACGAGCTGTGCGAGCTGCTGCTCAACTCGCAGCTCGGGACGTCGCCCGACGCACCGCCGAAGCGCCGCAATGGCGACATCGGTTCGCTATGGGTCGACGTCCAGCGCCACCTCCGCACCCTTGGCCTCAAGCTCGCGATCGCGCCGGCGTGCGCGGTCACCGGCACCGCAGCAGCCACGCTACAGCTCCGCGTGCCGCACCACGACAAGTGGTTGGACCACCGCACGGTCTTGCGGCACGTGAAGCTGCACATCAAGCACAGGCACTGGGTCAAGTGGGCGGCCATGCGCGACCAAGGCAAGACGGCGCGCGCGCATGGAGGCGCAGGGAGCGGCTTCCTCACACGGCCGCGAGGCATGTGGGAAGCCGACTACCGGTTCGCGGTGGCCGCCCGCTTGAACCAGGTCGACACCCACAGCGTGCTCAAGCGCCGGCGCCTCCGAGCGCATGACAAGTGCAGACACCCAGGGTGCACGCGCTCGGAGACGCTGGCGCACGTGCTCAACCACTGCACGGGCACCATGAACGCGGTCCGCGGTCGCCACGATGATGCGCTCAAGACTATCGAGCGTGCGCTCATCGCGTCGTCTGGCGACCGCAAGGACCGCGTCGAGCTCCGGGTCAACCAGACCGTGCCGTCGCTCGCCGGCCCAGCGCTACGGCCCGACCTCCAGCTCTACAACCACACCAAGAAGACGGTGGCGGTGGTCGACCTGGCCGTAGCGTTCGAGGAGCAGACGAGTGACGACCCGGAGAGCTCGGCGCTGGCGCGCATCGCCGCGCACAAGCGCGCCAAGTACGACCGCATCAAGCGACACCTCGAGCGCCAAGGGTGGAAGGTACACCTCTCGGCGCTCGTATACGGGTCGCTTGGCGCGGTTGCGGGAGGCAACCACAAGGTGTTCACGGAACACCTTGGCCTCCTCAAGCGCGATGCGAAGCGGCTGGACCGGCAGCTTTCAGTGGCCTGCATCCAGTCCAGCCGCCGCATCTGGAACCTACACTGCAGCCAGCACCGGGTGCGGCAGCGGGACACACAGGGCAGTCGGGAGACGGAGACCGGGGGGACTCCGTCGCACACTGGCCGCCGCTAGTCGGCAACCAGGCCCACTGCGGCCGACAGGGCCACACCCATGTAGGGAACCGCCCTTCACAAACCCAGGAAGACACAAGACCCTCACTTTAGTGACATACATATTTTAACCTAGATTTCGGTTACGGAGAGGTTACTAACTGGTAATACAAACACACACTCTGTTCTAATCAGTGTGAAAACTGGTTTCCCGACTTTTAGTTGGGTCTTTTTCACATTCATTTTTGGAACTTCCGAGAATGCTAGCTTGCTAGTTTCTCTTGGAACGGTCTCCGGCGGCTTTCACCGTTCCGCCGTGAGGCCAACTACATTAGCTTGCATCTTTTCTACCAATACACTTGCCTTTTTGGCTCTGGTTACCGTCCCTTTTCTTTTTGACCAATAGGATCGCGCCATGCGCTTCTTTTGGCCAATGAGACACCGCTCTCCGTCGACGGACAGCGAGGCCTCCACAGCCAGCCACTCCAGCCTGGCCAGCGACGGGTCATTCTATGACGCGTCGCCTGGCTGGGACGACGACGCGTCACATGGGTACACCGAGCCCTTAGGGGTTCGGTTACACATTGACGCCCCCGTTTTGGGCTTTCGCGAGCTCCAAAACGGGGTCGAAGAGCCTCCTCGCGCGGTGTCACTGCTCGGCACCGGCGGCGTTTCAGCCGCTGCAACTTCGGGCACGGGTTCAGGACCCGCAGCGCCCATTGCACGCCAATGGACATCGCTGGCCGGGACCTCTGGCGGCCAAGCCGAGGCCCGGTCGTCCACTTCAACCTCGCGTCGTTTCGGGGCCCACAGTGGTCCCACGGGCGGCCCGGCCCACGGGACCAGATCCCGCGCCTCTCAGGCGTCCCAGGCCTCGGACGAAGACCGCCTCGCGCCAACAGGCGCTGAAGATGGCGCCTCGATCGCCGGCTCCCCTGGAGCCCCAAGACCTCCTCCGCCGCCAGGACCGCCCCCACCAGCAGCAGCCGCGTCTTGGCTCGAGCCTCCCGCCCTCGCCGCCGCCCAAGGACCCCCGTGTGATGAGCTACGACCCGGCAGGGCGGGCGGCATGCTGTCCGACAGGCCAGCACCAGGGGCAGCGCCCGTAGCCGTCACGGCTCGCGCTCTGGCGGCCTCCACAGCGGCCGAGGACGACCCCAGCGACAGCAGCGACGACGACGACGGGCAAGACGACGACGCCGCCGCTCCTGTGCCCCGCCAAGACCCCGCGAATGTTGGCTACCCACCCGGCAGGGCGGCAGGCATGCTGCCCGCCAGTGGAGTAGCCACAGCGACTAAAGACGGCGCCCCTGCGGCCGCTGCTGCCGCCGATGAGCACCACCGTGCACCCGGCGACGTCGCAGACGCCACGCCGGGCAAGACCTCCGCCGCTACGCCCGCCAAGGACCCCGCGAATGCCGTGCGCTCACCCGGCAGGGCGGGCGGCATGCTCGCCGACGGTGACGCCTCCGCGCCGGCTGCCACCGCGCAAGTCTCCGCGGCAGCTGTGGCTGCTGCTGCTCATCGAATAGCAGCAGTCACAGCTGCACAAGCACCTCCTTCTGGACACGCCGCCGTGGAGCACCACGCGCGCGCCGAGCCGTACCAAGACCATGACTTCCAGGCTCGCGCGCGCGCGGAGCTTCAAGACAGCGACGCGACCAGCAGGAGCGGACGCTACACGTTCGGCGGAGACGAGGCCAAGACCGAGGACGGCGACGCAGTGACAGCACAGCTCAAGGCCGCTCAAGCAGCACCGGGACCAAGAAACGAAGACCGCACGCCGAACATCGGCTCCCTAGACCCGGTGCTGGCAGTGTACGCACACAACGCTTCTGCATTCTCTTGCGCGTTGTGTGCGCACACTGCTCGCGACCTCGCTGCCCTCACCAAACACCGCCACTCAGCACACCGCCGCATCCACTTCGTGGACCACTTCCACAGCGGGTGTACGTGCGGCATCGGATTCCGGTCGCGCGCGGCAGCCACGCGCCATGCTCAAGTCTGTGCACACAGCACACATACCGCCGTGACTGTCGCGCGCAACTCGACCTCCAGTGTTCTCCGTGTCGCCAGCGAGGAGGAGGACCTTGTACCCTCCGGTCCGCTCCTCGTGGCAGCACCTGCAGCTGCAGCAGCCGCATCAAGTGACACTGCAGCTGCAGATACTGCCACCCTGCAGAGCGCCGTGCCCACCGCAGCTCCGGGGCTCCAGTACGCCCCCCACGCGCTGGAGCCACTACCACCTCCTCCAGAGACCCGTGTCGCCGGCAAACGCCGCCGCCTCAACCCGCCGATCGACCCGCAGATTGACTTGGACGAACTGACGCAGGAAGCGGAGGAGGAGCTGCTCCAGGACATCGAAATGGAAGTGCACGCGCCGCCGACACCGGTCTCCACGGACACCACCACCACCACGCCCAAGACGACACGCTGGGGCCCGCACCCCAAGGCAGTGGCAGCTGCAGCCATCGCGCAACTGGTTACTGGTGAGGCTGCTGCTGCACCTGCACCGTCGCGGCGAGATCGACGACCGGTGCAACAGCACCATGCACCCACCCGTTCGCGATGGGGTCCACGACATCCAGCTGTCGGTGCTGCAGCGATCGCGTCGCTGGCCACCGGCCTACCGGCCACGGCAGCCCCAGTGTCTCGCCCGGACAAACCTGATGAAGGACAGCGTCGACGTCAGAGTCGCTGGGGACCCACGGTGTGCATCCCCCGTGCTGCACGACGCCCAGCATCGAGGTGGGGACCTCCACGCGCGGCAGGGGCCTTCGGCCAACTTCCTGCCAGCGCCTCCGGGGCCACGGGCCAACTTCCGGAGCCGATGGAGACCGCCACCCCGAACGCACAGACACTGAACTCCGACACGGGGCAGCCACCAAGCAGCATGTGGACACTGCGCTTTGACGGCGCGTGCCGCCGCAACCCCGGACCGGGTGGAGCTGGCGCAGCGCTTTTCGACCCGAGTGACACCGTAGTGTGGACGTGCTCCCACTGCCTTCCGAGCAGCCAAGAAACGAACAACACCGCCGAGTACACGGCACTGCTGCTCGGAGTGCAGAGTGCGCTCCACCACGGCGTCACTCGCTTGAGAGTCGAGGGAGACAGCAATCTGGTGCTCGCGCAGGTGCGAGGCACCTTCAGCTGCACGAACGCCAGATTGCGCCGCCTCCGCAACCGCGTGCGCTTTGGCCTCCGGTCCCTAGAACAACACAAGCTCCAGCACATCGACCGCAAGGCCAACGCGCACGCGGATCGCTTGGCCAACAAGGCGCTGGATCAGCGACGTACCTCCTCGGAGTGCGGCCCACACGCCCAGACCCCGACCGCCTGCTACCAGCCAACCACAGCCAGAACGCCGACACCGAATGCAGACACACCTGCACCTGTTTACACTGCAGGAGACAGCTCAGGTGACGATGGCGACGAGGTCCGACGGCGCCAGGAGATGGAAGTCGACGCCGAGATTGCCGCGCGTGATGGAGGTGAAACGTTCCCCACCCTGCCTATTGGCCCAGGATCAGCTCCAGCGCGGCAACCTCGGCTTCGCCTTCGCCAGCTCAATGACGACGAGCACGACGCCGCGTCCGCCGCCTTGCAGACGTTCGCCGAGACCATGGCGAGCAAGATTGTGGACGCCGACAGCTGGTCATCAGGTGAAGGATACATTGGCACGATCCCTGACGGCATCCGCGAGGTGCTACGGCCATACTCGTCTACGCTGCCCGTCAACTCGGCGCCGCGACCACACCAGCGTCGCAATCGCCCACCTCGTGTGACGCGCAACCAGCGCGAACATCGCCTGGACGAGGCCTTGGACGACTTGTCCACGGTGCAGCGAACAGCACCGACGGACCAACGCGCAGTGCGCAAGGCACGACGCCGCGTCGGCCGGGTGCGCACGTCGATGGCGACGCAGGAACTGCGTCAGGCCTTCGCCAAGGACGAAGCGAAGTGCGTGGAACGGATACTGAAGAGCGTGTTGGTGGAGACGGCGGGGGAGGAACACCCAGAGACGTGCCCCATTGGCCGCGACGAGCTCCACCGCCACTTCACCGGCACCAGCACGGCACCCGCACCGTTTCACTACGACGCAACGGAGGGCCAGGAATTTCGGGCGGCAATGGACAGCTTCTTGCCGGCCACCGCGGAGACCGACGCCTTCGAGGACGAGCTCACGGTGGACGACGTGGAGGACCAGCTCTCCTCTTCGGCCAAGGACTCCAGCCCCGGCCATGACGGCATCAGCTACGCCATCTACCGCCGCTTCGCGGCACAGCTCGTACCGCTCCTCCACGCCACGTTCCAGTTCTGCTGGCGGCATCGGCGCATACCCGCCCTCTGGAAGGTGGGCATCGTTCGCCTCATCCACAAGAAGGGCGACCCGATGCAGCCAGCCAACTGGCGGCCGATCTGCCTGCAGCCCACGATCTACAAGCTCTACAGCGGGCTACTGGCACGTCGACTGTCGCGATGGCTGGAGCGCAACGAGCGATTACCGATGGCACAGAAGGGCTTCCGAGCCTTTAATGGGTGTCATGAGCACAACTTCACCGCGACGTCGCTGCTGGACCAGACTCGACGGATGCACCGCAAGCTGTACCAAGTCTGGTACGACTTGCGCAACGCATTTGGCTCGCTGCCACAGCAGCTCATGTGGCGCGCACTCCGCCACCTCGGCGTTGAGAGCAGCTTCATCGCCCGCTGCCAAGACATCTACGACGGCTCGGCCTTCGTGGTTGGCAACGCCGCTGACGGACCGACGGACCCAGTGCGACAGGAGGTGGGCGTCTACCAAGGATGCCCCCTGAGCCCCCTCCTCTTCATCTCGGCGCTGGTGCCGCTCGTGCGGCGACTGGAGCAGCTCGACGGAGTGGGTGTGCCGCTGGCGGAGGGTGTACGACCGTGCACCACCGCCTACGCGGATGACCTCAAGGTGTTCAGCGACAGCGCCGCCGGTATCCGCAAGTGCCACGGTGTTGTCGCCCGCTTCCTCGCGTGGACCGGGCTGCGTGCGAACCCTGCCAAGTGTGCCAGCCTCGCAGTGACGACAAACGCCCGCGGTAACCCTGCCCGCGACGACACCATGCAACTGCAAATACATGGCGATGCCATCGCCACCCTCTCGCTCCAGGAAAGCTACAGGTACCTGGGGGTGGGCGATGGCTTCGACCATGTGCGCCACCGCCTCCAGCTCGAACCCAAGCTCCAACAGATCAAGCGAGAGGCGGTGGCGCTGATGCAGTCAGGACTGGCGACGTGGCAAGTGGTCAAGGCCCTCAAGACATACGTCTACCCCAAGGTGGAGTATGCACTCCGGCACCTCCGGCCGCTCCAATCCCAACTGCAAGGCTTCGACAGAGCAGTGGCACGCGGCCTGCGCCACCTACTACGCCTGCCCCAGTCCGCCACCAGCGAAATTCTCTACGCCCCGACATCGGCGGGTGGCCTGGGGTTGCAGCCTCTTGTGGAGATGCACCAGGCGTTGCAGGTGGCGCATGCCTGGCAGATGCTTCACTCCAAGGACCCAGCAGTCGTGGCCGTCGCCAAGACCCAGGTGTGCCAGGTGGCACGCAAGCGCTTCCGCCTGCAGGAGGAGCATTGGCGAGGACGCGACGACGAGCTCGTGCGGTCGTTCCTCAACTCCGAGCTCGCCGCCTCGCCCCACGCGGAGAAGCTGCGCCGCAACGGCGACATCGGGTCGTTGTGGACGGACGTGCAGCGCACGCTTTGCGTACTCCACCTCGACCTGACAGTGCAAGCCGACCGCGACGGCCACGACGAGCTGGCACTTCGCGTGCCGCACCACACCAAGTGGCTTGACCACAAGACTGTGTTGCGGCACGTGAAGCTGCACATGAAGATACGCCACCAGACCCGGTGGAAGGGCCTGGTCGACCAAGGCAAGACGGTGCGTGTACACGGCGGCCTCGGAGCCAAGTTCGTGACGACGGGGGCGGGCCTTTCGGACGCGGAGCACCGGTTCGGCATCATGGCCCGCCTCAACCAAGTCGACACGAACGCCGTTCTCAAGCGCAAGCGACTGCGGTCTAGCAAGACCTGCAGGGACCCGACCTGCTCCTCGGCCGAGACGCTGGCCCACGCTCTCAACCACTGCCCGTCCAACATGGACGCTATCCGCCAGCGGCACGACGACGCCTTGGAGCAGATCGGGTCCAAGATCCGCGGCGCACTTGAGCGCGCCAAGTCAACCGCAGAGCTGCGTCTGAACCAGACTATACCCGAGTACACAGACGCAGCTCTGCGGCCCGACATCGTCCTGCGGAACGTGACCGCCAAGAAGATGGTGATCGCCGACTTGGCAGTCACGTTCGAGGATCACGCGGCCGGCGCCCGCCACTCCTCGCTGCAACTCAGCCACGGCTACAAGACACTCAAGTACCAACCTATCGTGGCGGAGTTGCGGGTGCAGGGTTGGCAGGTGCAGACCGCGGCGATTGTGTACGGGTCGCTGGGCTCCGTGCAGCCCAGCAACTTCAAGACGTACACCGAGAAGTTGAAGTTGCACAAGCGCGAGGCACGACAACTGGACCTTCAGTTGTCGAGCCACTGCATCCGTGCCAGCCACCGTATCTGGGGCCGGCACTGCCGGCGCCACCGCGAAGGACAAAGAAGCGGCAACGCCTCGCGAGCACCGCGTGAGTCTGGGGGGACCTCGCGGCGCGCACCGCAGGCAAGGGCACGGCGATAAGCTGGTCTTTTGACCGACAGGGCACTACCCAGGTAGTGAACCGCCCTTCAGAAACCCAGGAAGATACGAACACCCTCCCTTTAGTGACATACATATTTTAGGCTACATTTCAGTTACGGAGAGGTTACTAACTGGTAAATACGAACACATATTCTGTTCTAATCAGTGTCAAAACTGGTTTCCCGACTTTTAGTTGGGTCTTTTTCACATTCATTTTTGGAACTTCCGAGAATGCTAGCTTGCTAGTTTTTCTTGGAACGGTCTCCGGGGGCTTTCACCTCTTCCCCCGAGAGGCCAACCACAGCACAAATTCATATTACCAAAAACTGCAACTATTCCCTTATCTACAACTTTATATTTACTAAATGTCATAGTTTATTTACCAAATGTCATAGTTTATTTACCAAATGTCATAGTTTGATTACCAAATATCATTGTTTATTTACCAAATGTCACGATGTCATATCCAAATATCATAGTTGCGTACCAAATGTCATGGTGGCATTACTAAATGTCATGATTTCTACTAAATACCATACTCCCATTACCAAATATAACAATATAAATATGCTTGACGAAATACCACGGTACAGATATGCCGTATGGCAAAACGAAGCACTAAACATCACAAACTGAATAGGCTACATTCTACTACGTAAATGGCCTACCTTCTCGGCCTTTTGGCTAAGATCAAGTGTAGTATCTGTTCTAATCAGTGTGAAAACTGGTTTCCCGACTTTTAGTTGGGTCTTTTTCACATTCATTTTTGGACATCCCTTGTTTAGTTAGCTTGCTAGCTATTTAGGGGACGGTCTCCTGCGGCTTTCACCGTTCCGCCGTGAGGACAACTACATTAGCTTGCATCTTTTCTACCAATACACTTGCCTTTTTGGCTCTGGTTACCGTCCCTTTTCTTTTTGACCAATAGGATCGCGCCATGTGCTTCTTTTGGCCAATGAGACACCGCTCTCCGTCGACGGACAGCGAGGCCTCCACAGCCAGCCACTCCAGCCTGGCCAGCGACGGGTCATTCTATGACGCGTCGCCTGGCTGGGACGACGACGCGTCACATGGGTACACCGAGCCCTTAGGGGTTCGGTTACACATTGACGCCCCCGTTTTGGGCTTTCGCGAGCTCCAAAACGGGGTCGAAGAGCCTCCTCGCGCGGTGTCACTGCTCGGCACCGGCGGCGTTTCAGCCGCTGCAACTTCGGGCACGGGTTCAGGACCCGCAGCGCCCATTGCACGTCAATGGACATCGCTGGCCGGGACCTCTGGCGGCCAAGCCGAGGCCCGGTCGTCCACTTCAACCTCGCGTCGTTTCGGGGCCCACAGTGGTCCCACGGGCGGCCCGGCCCACGGGACCAGATCCCGCGCCTCTCAGGCGTCCCAGGCCTCGGACGAAGACCGTCTCGCGCCAGCAGGCGCCGAAGATGGCGCCTCGATCGCCGGCTCCCCTGGAGCCCCAAGACCGCCTCCGCCGCCCGGACCGCCCCCATCAGCAGCAGCCGCGTCTTGGCTCGAGCCTCCCGCCCTCGCCGCCGCCCAAGGACCCCCGTGTGATGAGCTACGACCTGGCAGGGCGGGCGGCATGCTGTCCGACAGGCCAGCACCAGGGGCAGCGCCCGTAGCCGTCACGGCTCGCGCTCTGGCGGCCTCCACAGCGGCCGAGGACGACCCCAGCGACAGCAGCGACGACGACGACGGGCAAGACGACGACGCCGCCGCCCCTGTGCCCCGCCAAGACCCCGCGAATGTTGGCTACCCACCCGGCAGGGCGGCAGGCATGCTGCCCGCCAGTGGAGTAGCCACAGCGACTAAAGACGGCGCCCCTGCGGCCGCTGCTGCCGCCGATGAGCACCACCGTGCACCCGGCGACGTCGCAGACGCCACGCCGGGCAAGACCTCCGCCGCTACGCCCGCCAAGGACCCCGCGAATGCCGTGCGCTCACCCGGCAGGGCGGGCGGCATGCTCGCCGGTTTTGGCAGCACCTGGGGCAGCGCTTGTAGCCGCCACGGCACGCGCTCTCGGTGCCCCAAGGACCACCTCCGACCTCTACTACGACAGCAGCGACGACGAGGACGTCCAAGACGACCACGCCGCCGCTGCTAGCGGCTTCCAAGCCCCGACGAGTGTGCTGCCTCGGCCCGGCAGGGCGGGCGGCATGCTCGCCGACACAGGACCGCCAGCACCAAGCCCAGCTGTGACTGCCGCTGCCGCAGCGGTAGCAGCAGTCGCAGCTGCCCAAGCAGCTCCTCCTGCTGAGTGCGCCGCCGTGGAGCACCACGCGCGCGCCGCGCTGACTCAAGACCAAGATCACCAAGCCAGCGCGCGCGTGGAGCCCATGTCGGGCGACGCGCTCAGCAGCAGGAGCTGCAGCAGCAACAATAGCACCAAGGCAGCGACGGAGGGGGACGACGACGGTGACGCAGGACGCAGCGACGCCGCCGTCGACCCCATGGACGTGGACGAAGATGCCTGGTGGCCGACAGCGGCACGACAGCCACTGTCGCCGCCACCAGAGCTGCGCATCGGCGGCAAGCGTCGGCGTCTCAACGACGTCGACGACGAAGACTCCCGGGAGCTGGCCGAGCTCCTGCTGCTCGACGAGGACGAGGTCGGCCCCCAGGACCCAGCGCCAAGGCTATCCGCGGCCAGCGCTCGCCCGACCTCCGTCCTCGCCGTGTACGCGCACAATGCGCAGCGCTTCGAGTGCACGCTGTGCACGTACACGGCCGCCAGCCTCGCCTCCCTCAAGCGCCATCGCGAGTCCCGGCACCGCCGCACTGCCTTCCTCGACCGGTTCTCGGCGGGATGCGCGTGCGGCATCCCCTTTGCGTCGAGGCTGGCAGCAGCAAGACACGCGCAAGCGTGCGCCAGCCCTCCGCATACCTCCTCGGCCACGACTGTGCCAGCAGCAGGGGATCTGAGCCGCACTACTGGAGCAGTCGAAGCCACCGCTACGGCGGCCACCACCAAGCCCGACTCGCCCGACCTGGACTCCATGGAGCTCGCTGCGTCCCCCCCGCCGAGCTCCACTACTACCGACAGGACTACACCGCGGCGCTGGGACCCACCACTGCCCAGAGCAGTTGTCGCAACCCGAATTGCGGCCCGCCTTGGTGAGATCCCAGCACCTCGCTGGGGTCCACCGCTGCCACGCCGGGTAGTGGCGTCCCGCATCGCCGACCGCCTGCTCCCACCAGAGATGGCGGTCGACGAGGAAACCAAGGACAGTGAGGAGGCCAAGGAGGACGACGACAGCGTGGACAGCGGCAAGGACCAAGTCGGCGAGTGGCTACTGCGCTTCGACGGCGCCTGTCGTGCCAACCCTGGCCCAGGCGGCGCCGGAGCCGCCCTGTTCAAGCCCAGCGGCCTGGTAGTGTGGACCTGTTCCCACTACATGCCGAGCAGCAGTGAAACGAACAACACCGCCGAGTACACCGCACTGCTGCTCGGCGCTAGGGCCGCCGCCGACCATGGAGTCACACACTTACGTGTGGAGGGCGATAGCACCCTAGTCATCCAGCAGGTGCGTGGCATCTTCGCCACACGCAGCACCAGGTTGCGCACGCTGCACAAGGCGGTCAAGACAGAGCTGACAAGGGTGGGGAGCTTCTCGCTCCACCACATCGACCGACAAGCGAACGCCCATGCTGACCGCCTTGCCAACGCCGCCCTCGACCGCCGCCGAACCAAGCTGGAATGTGGCGTCCACACAGACGGTCGTGGCTGCGCCTGCACCACGGTGGAGGTACCAGCGACTGCGGCGCTTCCATCACCGGCGACAACCCACCGAGATCCGGGGTGTCCCCGGTGACCGACGACGCCGGAGACGAAGCCACCCAGGGTGACATTGATGATGATGAAGTGTACGCCCCCATGTGTGTCGGCCCGGATGCGGTACCGCAGCGCCGCCCCCGCCTCCGCCTCCGACAACTGACCGAGGAGGAGCAGGAGGAAGCGGCTGAGATGGTAGGACGCCTGGCAGCGACGCTGGCGGCCAAGATTGCGGACGCACGTGACTGGGAATCGGCAGAGGGCTATATTACGGCCCTCCCCTACACTCTCTACGACAAGCTACAGCCATACTCCCAGGCCTACCGCCACTCCAGACCCCATCCCGAACGACCGCAACACCAGCAGCAGCACCATCGGCGGGAACAGTACCAACAGGGACAGCAGCCGTGCACCGACAGCCGCAGTCGCCGCAGACGCCAACGCCGATCGAAGACTCGGCGCAACCGACCTCCACGTGTGACGCGCCACCACCGGGAGCACCGCCTCGATGAGGCGCTCGACGAACTCCATGCAGTGGAGCGTCATGACCCCAGCAACCGCAAGGCCGTGGCCAAGGCGCGACGGCGTGTGGGGCGTATCAACTCCGCCATCGCCCAACAGCAACTCCGTCACCAGTTCGACACAGCCGAGAAAGCCTGCGTGGGCAGAATTATCGCTGCTGCGCACGCGCAGAGGACGTCAACGGCGGTGCCACTGACAACTGCAGAGGACGATAGCACCTGCCCCATCCCAGGCAACCAACTGCACGAGTTCTTCACGGCGGTGAACACGCCAACAAGGACCTTCGACGCGATGGCGGCAGTGGGTGCCCCCTTTCACTCAGCCCTCGCCCACCTCCCAGCGGCCACAAAGCTGACGGAGCTGCTCACGGATGCACCGACCACCGACGACATTGAAGACCAACTCCAGCGTGTACGAGGCAACTCCAGTCCCGGCCTGGACGGCGT
This sequence comes from Phytophthora palmivora, assembly GCA_008079305.1. Taxonomy (NCBI): domain Eukaryota; phylum Oomycota; class Peronosporomycetes; order Peronosporales; family Peronosporaceae; genus Phytophthora; species Phytophthora palmivora. The sequence continues at coordinate 78,074 of VOQZ01001244.1, read as the reverse complement.
CGGCTACGACATCTACAAGACCTTCGCGGCCCAGCTCCTCCCAGCTCTCCACGAAGCTTTTGCGTGCTGCTGGAGGCACCGGCGCGTGCCCCAGAGCTGGAAGGTCGGCGTAGTGCGCTTGCTGTACAAGAAGGGCAATCGGCTCGACCCGGCCAACTGGCGACCGATCTGCCTGCAGCAAGCCATCTACAAGCTGTACACCGGGGTCCTGTCGCGCAAGTTCGTGCGCTGGCAAGACGCCAACGAGCGCCACGCCGACGCGCAGAAGGGGTTCCGGGCGATGAACGGCTGCGGGGAGCACAACTTCCTCGCAGCCACGCTCGTGGACCAGGCCCGGCGCAAACGCAAGGAGCTCCACGTCGTGTGGTACGACTTCGCCAATGCCTTCGGCAGCGTTCCACACGACTTGCTGTGGGAGGCGTTGGAGCGGCAAGGTGTTCCAGCTCCGTTCATTGACTGCTGCCGTGGTCTCTACGCCGACGCAGCGTTCACTGTTGGGAACGCGGCGGACGGGACCACCGCGCCGATCGCGTTGCGAGTGGGGGTGTTCCAGGGCTGCCCACTGAGTCCCCACCTCTTCACTGCCGCGATCGCCCCACTGCTCCTCGCACTCCAGCGCCTGCCCGACACAGGCGTGCAGCTGTCCAGTGTCGACCGCCCTGGTGCTTCCGCCTACGCAGATGACCTCAAGATCTTCAGCAGCACTGTGGACGGGACCAAGCGACAGCATGCGCTGGTGTCAGCCTTCCTACGCTGGACCGGCATGACGGCCAACCCAAACAAGTGCAGCACCATGTCGGTCCAGCGTGACCACCGCGGCGTGCTCAAGACGGCGGACCTCGAACTGCAGCTGGACGGCCTCCCGATCCCCGCGCTACCCATGAGCGCCTCGTACGCATACCTGGGGATCGGTGACGGCTTCGACCACTTGCGCCGCCGCATCGAGCTCGCACCAGCACTCAAGCAGCTGAAGGACGACGCGACGGCACTGCTACAGTCCGGCCTCGCCCCGTGGCAGGTGGTGAAGGCAGTGAAGACGTACCTCTACCCTCGGGTAGAGTACGCCCTACGCCACCTCCGCCTCTTCCAGCAGCAGCTAGAGGGCTTCGACCGCCACCTCGTGCGCGGCCTCCGCCACCTGCTCCGCCTGCCCACCAACGCCACCGCGGAGTTCATGTACGCGCCGGTATCGCGCGGCGGGCTGGGCTTGCTGCCGCTGACGGAGTTGCACGCGGCGCTCCAGGTAGCGCACGGATGGCAGATGCTGAACTCCAAGGACCCTGCCATCCGGCGCATTGCGCGAGTGCAGCTCCGGCAGATCGCCGACGCGCGCCACCGGGTCGACACTCAAGCGTGGGCAGACCGGGAGGACGAGCTGTGCGAGCTGCTGCTCAACTCGCAGCTCGGGACGTCGCCCGACGCACCGCCGAAGCGCCGCAATGGCGACATCGGTTCGCTATGGGTCGACGTCCAGCGCCACCTCCGCACCCTTGGCCTCAAGCTCGCGATCGCGCCGGCGTGCGCGGTCACCGGCACCGCAGCAGCCACGCTACAGCTCCGCGTGCCGCACCACGACAAGTGGTTGGACCACCGCACGGTCTTGCGGCACGTGAAGCTGCACATCAAGCACAGGCACTGGGTCAAGTGGGCGGCCATGCGCGACCAAGGCAAGACGGCGCGCGCGCATGGAGGCGCAGGGAGCGGCTTCCTCACACGGCCGCGAGGCATGTGGGAAGCCGACTACCGGTTCGCGGTGGCCGCCCGCTTGAACCAGGTCGACACCCACAGCGTGCTCAAGCGCCGGCGCCTCCGAGCGCATGACAAGTGCAGACACCCAGGGTGCACGCGCTCGGAGACGCTGGCGCACGTGCTCAACCACTGCACGGGCACCATGAACGCGGTCCGCGGTCGCCACGATGATGCGCTCAAGACTATCGAGCGTGCGCTCATCGCGTCGTCTGGCGACCGCAAGGACCGCGTCGAGCTCCGGGTCAACCAGACCGTGCCGTCGCTCGCCGGCCCAGCGCTACGGCCCGACCTCCAGCTCTACAACCACACCAAGAAGACGGTGGCGGTGGTCGACCTGGCCGTAGCGTTCGAGGAGCAGACGAGTGACGACTCGGAGAGCTCGGCGCTCGCGCGCATCGCCGCGCACAAGCGCGCCAAGTACGACCGCATCAAGCGACACCTCGAGCGCCAAGGGTGGACAGTACACCTCTCGGCGCTCGTATACGGGTCGCTTGGCGCGGTTGCGGGAGGCAACCACAAGGTGTTCACGGAACACCTTGGCCTCCTCAAGCGCGATGCGAAGCGACTGGACCGGCAGCTTTCAGTGGCTTGCATCCAGTCCAGTCGCCGCATCTGGAACCTACACTGCAGCCAGCACCGGGTGCGGCAGCGGGACACACAGGGCAGTCGGGAGACGGAGACCGGGGGGACTCCGTCGCACACTGGCCGCCGCTAGTCGGCAACCAGGCCCACTGCGGCCGACAGGGCCACACCCATGTAGGGAACCGCCCTTCACAAACCCAGGAAGACACAAGACCCTCACTTTAGTGACATACATATTTTAACCTAGATTTCGGTTACGGAGAGGTTACTAACTGGTAATACAAACACACATTCTGTTCTAATCAGTGTGAAAACTGGTTTCCCGACTTTTAGTTGGGTCTTTTTCACATTCATTTTTGGAACTTCCGAGAATGCTAGCTTGCTAGTTTCTCTTGGAACGGTCTCCGGGGGCTTTCACCTCTTCCCCGAGAGGCCAACCACAGCACAAATTCATATTACCAAAAACTGCAACTATTCCCTTATCTACAACTTTATATTTACTAAATGTCATAGTTTATTTACCAAATGTCATAGTTTATTTACCAAATGTCATAGTTTGATTACCAAACATCATTGTTTATTTACCAAATGTCACGATGTCATATCCAAATATCATAGTTGCGTACCAAATGTCATGGTGGCATTACTAAATGTCATATTTCTACTAAATACCATACTCCCATTACCAAATATAACAATATAAATATGCTTGACGAAATACCACGGTACAGATATGCCGTATGGCAAAACGAAGCACTAAACATCACAAACTGAATAGGCTACATTCTACTACGTAAATGGCCTACCTTCTCGGCCTTTTGGCTAAGATCAAGTGTAGTATCTGTTCTAATCAGTGTGAAAACTGGTTTCCCGACTTTTAGTTGGGTCTTTTTCACATTCATTTTGGACATCCCTTGTTTAGTTAGCTTGCTAGCTATTTAGGGGACGGTCTCCTGCGGCTTTCACCGTTCCGCCGTGAGGCAACAATTAGCTTGCTTTTCTTCTCTACCATACACTTGCCTTTTTGGCTCTGGTTACCGTCCCTTTTCTTTTTGACCAATAGGATCGCGCCATGCGCTTCTTTTGGCCAATGAGACGCCGCTCTCCGTCGACGGACAGCGAGGCCTCCACAGCCAGCCACTCCAGCCTGGCCAGCGACGGGTCATTCTATGACGCGTCGCCTGGCTGGGACGACGACGCGTCACATGGGTACACCGAGCCCTTAGGGTTCGGTTACACATTGACGCCCCGTTTTGGGCTTTCGCGAGCTCCAAAACGGGGCCGAAGAGCCTCCTCGCGCGGTGCCACTGCTCGGCACCGGCGGCGTTTCAGCCGCTGCAACTTCGGGCACGGGTTCAGGACCCGCAGCGCCCATTGCACGTCAATGGACATCGCTGGCCGGGACCTCTGGCGGCCAAGCCGAGGCCCGGTCGTCCACTTCAACCTCGCGTCGTTTCGGGGCCCACAGTGGTCCCACGGGCGGCCCGGCCCACGGGACCAGATCCCGTGCCTCTCAGGCGTCCCAGGCCTCGGACGAAGACCGTCTCGCGCCAGCAGGCGCCGAAGATGGCGCCTCGATCGCCGGCTCCCCTGGAGCCCCAAGACCGCCTCCGCCGCCCGGACCGCCCCCATCAGCAGCAGCCGCGTCTTGGCTCGAGCCTCCCGCCCTCGCCGCCGCCCAAGGACCCCCGTGTGATGAGCTACGACCTGGCAGGGCGGGCGGCATGCTGTCCGACAGGCCAGCACCAGGGGCAGCGCCCGTAGCCGTCACGGCTCGCGCTCTGGCGGCCTCCACAGCGGCCGAGGACGACCCCAGCGACAGCAGCGACGACGACGACGGGCAAGACGACGACGCCGCCGCCCCTGTGCCCCGCCAAGACCCCGCGAATGTTGGCTACCCACCCGGCAGGGCGGCAGGCATGCTGCCCGCCAGTGGAGTAGCCACAGCGACTAAAGACGGCGCCCCTGCGGCCGCTGCTGCCGCCGATGAGCACCACCGTGCACCCGGCGACGTCGCAGACGCCACGCCGGGCAAGACCTCCGCCGCTACGCCCGCCAAGGACCCCGCGAATGCCGTGCGCTCACCCGGCAGGGCGGGCGGCATGCTCGCCGACGGTGACGCCTCCGCGCCGGCTGCCACCGCGCAAGTCTCCGCGGCAGCTGTGGCTGCTGCTGCTCATCGAATAGCAGCAGTCACAGCTGCACAAGCACCTCCTTCTGGACACGCCGCCGTGGAGCACCACGCGCGCGCCGAGCCGTACCAAGACCATGACTTCCAGGCTCGCGCGCGCGCGGAGCTTCAAGACAGCGACGCGACCAGCAGGAGCGGACGCTACACGTTCGGCGGAGACGAGGCCAAGACCGAGGACGGCGACGCAGTGACAGCACAGCTCAAGGCCGCTCAAGCAGCACCGGGACCAAGAAACGAAGACCGCACGCCGAACATCGGCTCCCTAGACCGGTGCTGGCAGTGTACGCACACAACGCTTCTGCATTCTCTTGCGCGTTGTGTGCGCACACTGCTCGCGACCTCGCTGCCCTCACCAAACACCGCCACTCAGCACACCGCCGCATCCACTTCGTGGACACTTCCACAGCGGTGTACGTGCGGCATCGGATTCCGGTCGCGCGCGGCAGCCACGCGCCATGCTCAAGTCTGTGCACACAGCACACATACCGCCGTGACTGTCGCGCGCAACTCGACCTCCAGTGTTCTCCGTGTCGCCAGCGAGGAGGAGGACCTTGTACCCTCCGGTCCGCTCCTCGTGGCAGCACCTGCAGCTGCAGCAGCCGCATCAAGTGACACTGCAGCTGCAGATACTGCCACCCTGCAGAGCGCCGTGCCCACCGCAGCTCCGGGGCTCCAGTACGCCCCCCACGCGCTGGAGCCACTACCACCTCCTCCAGAGACCCGTGTCGCCGGCAAACGCCGCCGCCTCAACCCGCCGATCGACCCGCAGATTGACTTGGACGAACTGATGCAGGAAGCGGAGGAGGCTGCTCCAGGACATCGAAATGGAAGTGCACGCGCCGCCGACACCGGTCTCCACGGACACCACCACCACCACGCCCAAGACGACACGCTGGGGCCCGCACCCCAAGGCAGTGGCAGCTGCAGCCATCGCGCAACTGGTTACTGGTGAGGCTGCTGCTGCACCCTGCACCGTCGCGGCGAGATCGACGACCGGTGCAACAGCACCATGCACCCACCCGTTCGCGATGGGGTCCACGACATCCAGCTGTCGGTGCTGCAGCGATCGCGTCGCTGGCCACCGGCCTACCGGCCACGGCAGCCCCAGTGTCTCGCCCGGACAAACCTGATGAAGGACAGCGTCGACGTCGAGTCGCTGGGGACCCACGGTGTGCATCCCCCGTGCTGCACGACGCCCAGCATCGAGGTGGGGACCTCCACGCGCGGCAGGGGCCTTCGGCCAACTTCCTGCCAGCGCCTCCGGGGCCACGGGCCAACTTCCGGAGCCGATGGAGACCGCCACCCCGAACGCACAGACACTGAACTCCGACACGGGGCAGCCACCAAGCAGCATGTGGACACTGCGCTTTGACGGCGCGTGCCGCCGCAACCCCGGACCGGGTGGAGCTGGCGCAGCGCTTTTCGACCCGAGTGACACCGTAGTGTGGACGTGCTCCCACTGCCTTCCGAGCAGCCAAGAAACGAACAACACCGCCGAGTACACGCACTGCTGCTCGGAGTGCAGAGTGCGCTCCACCACGGCGTCACTCGCTTGAGAGTCGAGGGAGACAGCAATCTGGTGCTCGCGCAGGTGCGAGGCACCTTCAGCTGCACGAACGCCAGATTGCGCCGCCTCCGCAACCGCGTGCGCTTTGGCCTCCGGTCCCTAGAACAACACAAGCTCCAGCACATCGACCGCAAGGCCAACGCGCACGCGGATCGCTTGGCCAACAAGGCGCTGGATCAGCGACGTACCTCCTCGGAGTGCGGCCCACACGCCCAGACCCCGACCGCCTGCTACCAGCCAACCACAGCCAGAACGCCGACACCGAATGCAGACACACCTGCACCTGTTTACACTGCAGGAGACAGCTCAGGTGACGATGGCGACGAGGTCCGACGGCGCCAGGAGATGGAAGTCGACGCCGAGATTGCCGCGCGTGATGGAGGTGAAACGTTCCCCACCCTGCCTATTGGCCCAGGATCAGCTCCAGCGCGGCAACCTCGGCTTCGCCTTCGCCAGCTCAATGACGACGAGCACGACGCCGCGTCCGCCGCTTGCAGACGTTCGCCGAGACCATGGCGAGCAAGATTGTGGACGCCGACAGCTGGTCATCAGGTGAAGATGCTTCACTCCAAGGACCCAGCAGTCGTGGCCGTCGCCAAGACCCAGGTGTGCCAGGTGGCACGCAAGCGCTTCCGCCTGCAGGAGGAGCATTGGCGAGGACGCGACGACGAGCTCGTGCGGTCGTTCCTCAACTCCGAGCTCGCCGCCTCGCCCACGCGGAGAAGCTGCGCCGCAACGGCGACATCGGGTCGTTGTGGACGGACGTGCAGCGCACGCTTTGCGTACTCCACCTCGACCTGACAGTGCAAGCCGACCGCGACGGCCACGACGAGCTGGCACTTCGCGTGCCGACACACCAAGTGGCTTGACCACAAGACTGTGTTGCGGCACGTGAAGCTGCACATGAAGATACGCCACCAGACCCGGTGGAAGGGCCTGGTCGACCAAGGCAAGACGGTGCGTGTACACGGCGGCCTCGGAGCCAAGTTCGTGACGACGGGGCGGGCCTTTCGGACGCGGAGCACCGGTTCGGCATCATGGCCCGCCTCAACCAAGTCGACACGAACGCCGTTCTCAAGCGCAAGCGGCTGCGGTCTAGCAAGACCTGCAGGGACCGACCTGCTCCTCGGCCGAGACGCTGGCCCACGCTCTCAACCACTGCCCGTCCAACATGGACGCTATCCGCCAGCGGCACGACGACGCCTTGGAGCAGATCGGGTCCAAGATCCGCGGCGCACTTGAGCGCGCCAAGTCAACCGCAGAGCTGCGTCTGAACCAGACTATACCCGAGTACACAGACGCAGCTCTGCGGCCCGACATCGTCCTGCGGAACGTGACCGCCAAGAAGATGGTGATCGCCGACTTGGCAGTCACGTTCGAGGATCACGCGGCCGGCGCCCGCCACTCCTCGCTGCAACTCAGCCACGGCTACAAGACACTCAAGTACCAACCTATCGTGGCGGAGTTGCGGGTGCAGGGTTGGCAGGTGCAGACCGCGGCGATTGTGTACGGGTCGCTGGGCTCCGTGCAGCCCAGCAACTTCAAGACGTACACCGAGAAGTTGAAGTTGCACAAGCGCGAGGCACGACAACTGGACCTTCAGTTGTCGAGCCACTGCATCCGTGCCAGCCACCGTATCTGGGGCCGGCACTGCCGGCGCCACCGCGAAGGACAAAGAAGCGGCAACGCCTCGCGAGCACCGCGTGAGTCTGGGGGGACCTCGCGGCGCGCACCGCAGGCAAGGGCACGGCGATAAGCTGGTCTTTTGACCGACAGGGCACTACCCAGGTAGTGAACCGCCCTTCAGAAACCCAGGAAGATACGAACACCCTCCCTTTAGTGACATACATATTTAGGCTACATTTCAGTTACGGAGAGGTTACTAACTGGTAAATACGAACACATATTCTGTTCTAATCAGTGTCAAAACTGGTTTCCCGACTTTTAGTTGGGTCTTTTTCACATTCATTTTTGGAACTTCCGAGAATGCTAGCTTGCTAGTTTTCTTGGAACGGTCTCCGGGGGCTTTCACCTCTTCCCCCGAGAGGCCAACCACAGCACAAATTCATATTACCAAAAACTGCAACTATTCCCTTATCTACAACTTTATATTTACTAAATGTCATAGTTTATTTACCAAATGTCATAGTTTATTTACCAAATGTCATAGTTTGATTACCAAATATCATTGTTTATTTACCAAATGTCACGATGTCATATCCAAATATCATAGTTGCGTACCAAATGTCATGGTGGCATTACTAAATGTCATGATTTCTACTAAATACCATACTCCCATTACCAAATATAACAATATAAATATGCTTGACGAAATACCACGGTACAGATATGCCGTATGGCAAAACGAAGCACTAAACATCACAAACTGAATAGGCTACATTCTACTGTGGTGAAGCAGATAAGAAGTTTTCCGATCTCGATCTCGTCCCGTCAATCAAGATCAAGAGCAATCCCTCTCTACGGTGATCCTCGATACAGTGACATTCACTATAATGACTAAGTGAATGCGTGCGCCATCATCCCCGTCCAAGACGATTGTACCCACGCGATATCGATCCTGACAGGTAAATATCGATCTTAGCTTTATTATAGGTATTATGGAGCCAGTGCATTATGGATAGTCACAGATGGGAAGCATAGGACATTAACCATTAATTCAGAGTTGTTTTTACCTTCTACTACACAAGTCTTCCTTCTTCTTCGCTATTCCGGGTAGGGATATACAAGATTGGCCCTCCCGACGTCACGCAAGATCAAGATCGACACTAAGTAGAACCCCTACGCCCAGATTGCTTGGCTGGACGTTCGTCAACCCTCAAATCTCAAGACCCCGCTATAGGAAGCGGCAAGCACGTATTGGAAACATTGGATTAAGGTCACACACCGACCACAAGACCCCCCGAGCTAAGATCGACACTGGTCAGAACAAGATCGACCAAGTACAGCCAAGATCAAGCTTAATAACTACACGGCGCAGCGAGTAGAAGTATCCCCGCTGCTACCCTCTCCCGCTGTCCTGTCAGACAGCAAGATCGACAACAAGCGCGTCTAATCGAGATCACCCGAGGAGCGATCTAGTCCCACCGACGGGTACACAAGGTGAGATCAAGAAACTTCACGGAAGATCGGAGTACCCCCTCCGTTAGTCGGCAGTTCGGGCGCAGTGTGCAAGAGGACTCCTGCGATCTTGCGATTTCGCAGAACCACTTCGCCACAATGGTGCGCGTGCCCGGATCTTTGGGTGACTCGGGATTTCACCGTGAGTCCCATGAAGAAGCGCATGCTGATCTTAGATCAGGGAAACCAGCGTCGTTGGAGATCGGATCACCAACGACACCGCTGAATCAAGATCGATCCGCAGATCGGCAGAGCTTTGGGAGGAGCTCTACCGACGGAACAGAGGATGGTCCGGCTACGGACTAGAAGAGAAGCCTCTACCTCCTCCCCAGGTCCCTTCGGGGACCCCAGCAGATTGCGACTTGCGTCGCAATCTGCAGGACGAAAGTCCACCGGCGAAAGCCATCCAAACGCTCGTCTCCAAGTCGAGCACAAAAAAGAAGTCAGCAAGATCGAAGCCCCTACGGAAGAAGTTGAAAGCACCAGGATCGGACGCTGATGACCAAGACGATCTTAAAACAGTATGGACTGATGAGTCCCTCGAGATCGCATACCACAAGAAGGAACTTCACACCTTCTTGATCAAGAATCCCGTTATGCAGATTATCAAGCCGAAGATCATTAGTGATTTAAAAGGCCCAGTGCAGAAACCAACTGCAAGATCGAGCAAGCTAGAAGCTACGAAGGCGCTATTACAACTGATCAAGGAAGGTGGGATCATCGCAGGATCGTTCGACGCTAATGAGCTATTCGATACGAGGCTTAGTACGATCAACACGGCTTTAATGTCGATCTTCGATCTACTGAAGCCCTTGGTAGGCGAGAAGAACGTAACCTCTAAGGTCACGACCAGATCAACTGACGACATGCTAAGATCGTTGCCAGCACTCACATTGGAAGATCAGACAGGAACATCCTCACATTACGAGTCGGCGACTGAAGAAGTAGACACTGACAGTGCAGATGACCCACCTCGGATGACGCTAGGCCCTTCAGGAGCTGCCATGTTACGGCAGCGTGGAGATCATGAGACCAAGCGAGTAACGGATGTCATCGCATCAAACATGACACAAGGATCGAATGCGAAGTTGGAATCGTACTTCCAAGCGGCAATGAGCCGATTCTTGAAGGAACAACAAAGCCCTGCCAATCCCGGGATCTTAACACCAGCAGAAGACCGAGATGTGGATATGGAGTCTGTGGGATCGCTAGATCGACACCCAAGTCATCATGAATACGACCCAGATGATCTCGATCTTGATCCTCCCAGACGCGCGACTGTAGCATCAGCATCAGCCACGACCACCGGAAGATCGACAAGTGTTCCACGTATACGAGTATCTGCCATGTCTGAACTCAAGGAGTTCGCGGGGAGAGAAGGGGACGAAGATCGAGCCAGGGCCTGGCTTAGCAAGGTAAAGTCTGCCTTTATGCGAGATCAAGCTCCAGACGAGGAAAAGTGTCTGGTGTTCGGCGATCTCCTCACAGGATCGGCTCGAAACTGGTATCGACAGCTTAGTCGCACAACACGCAGTACCTGGAAGGACCTACTCAGTAGCTTCCAAGTTCAATATTGTGGACGAGGAGTGTCAGTCGCGAGGCAATATTACCACGCGCGCAAGAGATCGGACGAATCTCCGCTGGAGTATTTGTACCGGCTCAATGTGGCAGGACTTAGGGCCCGCCTCCAGATCAAGGATGGACCTTCGGAAGTTCGACGTGAACACGTGGAGCATTTCATCGAAACTCTGGATGATCGCGATCTTGCAGATCACTTGGCCCTACTAAGAATCCCAGACGCTGACACCTGGAGGAAGCACTTCGATCTCGGCAACGAGCGAAAGCACGACAGAGCAAGGCTGTATACGGATCAATCAAGCCTCGTCAGAAGAACAGCAGTGCGGCAGCCCCGTCTGCTTCAACTCGGGCCGTCAGAGCTGTCAAGGCGATCTCAGATAGCAGCGAGTCTGAAGAGGACTCTAGTGGATCGGATGGCGAAGCAAGATTACGTCGTGTCTACCTCGCAGCATCTGGAAACAACGAAGGGCAGCAAGATCAAGGTCAAAGGAACCAAGATCACAGTCGCTCGGAGACCGGAAACAATCGTGCGCAACAAGATCGACATGATATAGGTTCACCACCTAAGCGATGCTCGCACTGTGGGTCGCGCAAACATAGCGATCTTGGGTGCTGGGGACGTCTGACGTGTGAGAAGTGCGGTCGTAAAGGACATCCCTCAGATCGCTGCCTATTCACATGCAAGGCATGTGGTGACATCCACGAAGCAGGAAAATGTACCATGGAGGAATTTTACAATTTGATCCGACAATGGTACAATCCTACCAAGCACGCCGGGATGTTGCCAGAGACGGCGGAGAAGATGTTAAACTAGGACGCTCGCCGGTTTGGAAACCGGTACGAGACGAGCGTTCTAGCTACTGCATTTATGCATATGTCGAGAAACAATCGGAGGCAACAGTTAATCAACTGATCGATCCGATCGACAATACATGTGATCTTCTGGAGAAATCCACCGCTACAGTGTCAAGTCTACGCCAGATCGATGAATATGCAAGATCGAGTGTGATGATGGCTCTTGAGATCTCCCCTGGGGAATCGCGGGGTTACTGGAAGTATCATGTTCCAGACAAGAAGTTCAAGCAATCTAAGGCTATGGGGAAGATCAACAACAAAAAAGCAACTTTGCTATTTGACAGTGGTGCCGAGGTGTCCATATTGGATGCCACCTTTGCTCGTAAGGTCGGGTGCCACATTGATGAGAATCAAACGTTGGAATGCGAAGGTGTTGGACGATCTCCATATAAGATCGAGGGACGTACTCGTCTCAAGATCACGCTGGCAGGATCGCTAGTGTACTTCTTTGAGGCATGGGTAGGTCCGCCCACCGGAGGTCAAGATCTGATACTAGGAATGGATTTCATGGTGCCAGCGGGTATCCGCCTCGATCTCGCTGATGGGACAATATGTCTGCCCGACGAAGTCCGCCTTCAGATGGCTGGTAGGCGTCCTCTCTACGGTGACAAGGTCGAACATGTGTGCTGGAAGGATCACTACTGGATCGATGCCGGACAGACGGCCGAGATCAGGCTACGAGGTCAGACGTCTAACCAGTATAAGCTATGCGTCACCAGGGGAGATCGATGGGTACCAACGGTCACAGTCGGACCAGGAAAGACACGTTACCTACAGATAACCAATGTGAGTGATCGTGCACTAACTCTTCATGAAGGATCGAGAGTCGCAATGTGGTTGAGTGGAGATCGTATTCCCCGAATTCCGGGATATGTATCCGTCGGATCGAGGAGGTACGCCGAATGGCAAAATCTCGCATATCAGGCAACTACAGATGAAATCAGTGAAGCGGGTACCAACGAGCAAATCACCGAGCCAATGGTGGAGCGTCCCGAGTACGTAACACCAACAGCGATCTTACCACGGCCGGTAAAAGCCATCCACAATGTCAAGATCGCAGGGAACGGGGACGCAAGCCCACCGTCAATCGAATGTACAACTGACAAGGCAAGATCGACCCTGCTAACAGTAATAATCTTCGCGCCAAGGCCGCGGCAGACATAGGCGATCCTACGATGGACGATGAAGTTTGTATCAAGGAAGGGGGAAGCTTGTTCGCAGAAGATGTGGAAGATCAAATAGCTGTGCTACCAGAGGTGACCGCGACCACGGAGGAAGTCAAGATCGAAGATCTTCAAATAGGTGATGCCAATATCACACCCAGGAGGAGATCGAACGTCTTGTGCAGATTATCTGGAAACGGAAACACCTCCTTATCGGAAAGGGGAATGCCTTACCACCAGCGGCGAAGGGAGTGATATGTGACATAGATGTGGGAAACGCAAAGCCAGTCGCTCAACGTTGTCGCAAAGTGGCGATACAGTACCGTGAAAAGTTGCATCAACTCATCAAGGGACTACTATCTGCTCGAATGATCCGACACTCGACATCTCCTTGGGCGTCACCCATAGTTGTGATCATCAAGAAGAATGGGATCGACATCCGGTTGTGTATCGACTACCGCCTGGTTAATAGTCTGACAAGGCTCATGGTATATCCCATGCCTCTGATCAATGATTTGCTGGATGATCTCGATAAAGTTCTCTGGTATTGCTCTTTGGATATGGCCAGCGGTTTCTGGGTAGTGCCCATGACGGGCCGAGCCCGATCGATCTCGGCATTTATTACTCCATTTGGACTATTTGAGTGGAATCGAATGCCGTTCGGACTTAAAAACGCTCCCCAGATCTACCAGAGGCTCCTAGATAATGCACTATATGGATTCGTAAAAGTGACCCAAGATCAAGATCGATCTGACCGAAAGGACGTATTCGAGACAGGAGAACCTGATCTAGCAAGAAATGAGTCAGTGCTGGGACGTCGATCTTACATCGACGACATACTGGTAACTGGAAGATCGTGGGATGCGTTATGCGAAAAGGTGGAAAAGCTGCTGGATGTCTGCGACGAGTGGAATCTGTCCATCAGTGTCGCCAAAAGCTTCTGGGGTCGGCAAAAGGTGGATTACCTGGGTCATCGTGTATCAGCTGAGGGTTTGGAGACACATCCAAAGGATTTGTCGGCTTTACAAGAATTGCCGTTCCCCACCAACCTAAGATCGATGCAATCATTCTTGGGGAGTCTCAACTACTACAGTCGATTTATTGAAGATTTTGCGATCTACGCATCAGTTCTGTACGAGCTACGTGAAGCGGATTTCTACGAGATCGCTCGGAAGATAAATCGACTGGGGACGATGAGGGTGTCGTGGCAGAAGAGGATGACAGGTGGACCGAAGCTAAGGCAGCGTTTGCTACACTAAAGAGCAAGATCGTGAATGCTCCGATCTTACAACATTTCGATGTGGATCGACTACCGGTGGTAGTAGTATACGCCAGCAAGTGGGCGATCTCAGCTGCTCTGATGCAAGAACACGACGGAGTGTATAAGCCAGTGACTTTCACTAGTCGCACACTCAAACCCAACGAGATCAACTACGGTATGGTCGACAAAGAAGTGTTGGCTCTGCTCAGGATACTAGATATCTGCTATACTCAACTCGTGACAAGATCGATCAAAGTATTGACACGCCACTCTACATTGGCGTGGCTACTTCACTCATCCGGGTTGCAAGGACGGTTAGGGCGATGGGCTGCACTTCTATCGAGTTGGACCCTGGAGATCGTGAAATGTACCAAAGGGGAGGACGAGATCTTAGGTGTGATTGCGGCAAGCATTACACCCCGCAAAGAAGTGGACTCGATCTTGGTTTCGATCGCTCCCAGGAAACAACCACGACAAGTGATCTCGATGCCACCTCCAACAGTAGAACCAGATGAGAGGTTACTGGTTGTGAGTTTTGATGGATCAGCACGTGTGAAAAGAAGTGGCGGAGCATACAGTGGAATAGTGTGGAGTCTACCAGACTGGACAGTGATCTCAGCAGCATCGAAGTATAAGCTCGATCTTACGGTAAATGAGGCTGAGTATCACGGTCTGCTTCTATGCCTCGATCTCCTGTCAGATATGGACAGGGGACGCCTGATTATCTGTGGAGATTCTAATCTTGTGATCCGACAAATGAAGGGTGAGATCGAATGCAAGGCCCCGGGGTTAACGTTGTTAAGACAGCAAGCACTTGAACGTCTCCGATCTTGGCCCACCCATGAGTTCTTGCATATGAAGTGTGATTGGAATCAAAGTGCAGACAGTTTGGCGAGTGCCGCATTACGTCGTGAAAGTGGAGTTGTGATTGTCAAAGAAGAGGAGCGCCAAGATCTGATGACTCTCAATAGATTGGATGAGTTGCTAATAGCTAAGGATGATGCAACCCCAGTCAAGATCGCTGCAGTCACAAGATCGCGTAAGGAATGCCGTCCTCAAGTGTTACAAGAAGAGATCGTACAAAGGATGAGGATGGAACGTATTAACCGAGCTCAAGACGAGGAGAAATGGATCGTCGATCTTAAGGCTTACCTGCGAGGGGACGTACAAGATCTTACGTCGACTGAAGCGAAAAGCTGTTCTAAGATCGCAGATCGCTATGAGACGGATGAGTCAGGATTACTGTTTTATTTTCCACCGACCAAGCAGTCAGACGAAGATCGCGATCTTGTCGCCAAGCTCGTAGTGCCTGAAACATTACAACACGATCTTATGCATCACTATCATTCGAGTCTGGAAGGTGGCCACCAAGGTATCGGACGGACATACCACAAGATCAGAGCTCATTTTCATTGGCGTGGATTATATCAGAGTGTGCAACGCTACGTGGGTCAGTGCATAGACTGCGAGACGGGAAAGGGTCGGCCTACGATCCACGGGGAATCGCCCGGTAATTTACAAGCTACGTACCCGTTCCAGATTATCGGCATGGATCACATACCGTCGTTACCAAGATCGTACAAAGGAAACACCGAGTTGCTGATCTGGATCGATCTATTCACTGGATATATGATCGCAAGAGCTAGTGCATCGCGAACAGCTCAGACCGTCGCCGAGAATTACGAAGAATGTGTTTTTCGTCGATTCGGTGCAAGCGAGGCTATCCGACATGACCGAGAGCCCGGTTTTATGTCTGATTTCTTCAGATCGTTCAACAAAATCGTGGGACAGAGACAGCGAGCAACAATGGCATACCGCCCGCAAGCAAACGGTACAACCGAACGGATGGTGGGAACACTGACACGTGCAGTCAAGATGTATGTGGAGGATGTCGACCAGCGAGATTGGGATGAATATGCTGAGCGCCTCACCTTCGCACTCAATACTGCCCAAGATCGCGTCCGAGGAGATACCCCTTTTTATCTGTTACATGGCTGGGATCCACGATCTACGTTGGAAGCAATGATACCATTAGGATCAACGAGAAGACGAGATCGTGAACCTCGCCGGTGGCGATATAGTATCCAGAAGCAATATCAGCAAGCACGCGAGCAGGTTAACGAGAGATTACGTGTTGCGATCCAAGAAAGGTCAGATCGACACAATGAAACTGTCCGCTCACATGAGATCGAAGTTGGAACTCAAGTGTGGCTGTATCTAGATCGAGTCAAGGAAGGATATGCGCGTAAGCTGGCGCATATGTGGCATGGCCCTTTCCGTGTATTGGAGTTGGTGGATGAACACGCAGTACGTCTTGAGATCGCCGGTACAGAATATCGACTCTTCCCGGTGGTGCATGTCTCTAAGATTAAACCTGTACGACAATTTCCGGACCGTCCCCAGATGCGGTTGACAATACAAGATTAAGATCGATTCGATTTTGATGAAGCACTGTTACCTGAAGATAGCTGGGTACGAGATCTAGACACCGACGAATATGAAGTCGAAAAGATCGTTGATATGCGATCCGGGAAGCGTACACGATATGGACGTACATTACGTGAATTCTTGGTGCATTGGAAAGGGTATGACAAACCGACATGGGTAGATGAAGCCGATCTTAATTGTGGAGCTCTACTGTATGACTATTTGCGAGATCGAACGAATCGAAATCGATTCGAGGTCATGCAATCACATGAGGAGCCATAAGGAGGCGAGAGCGTGAAGTGAGCTGGTCACATCACGAAGGAACAGGTGGAGGATCTATCGGACGGCGGTAGATCAGGTGGACAGTGGTGAATATGATACATGTGAAACCGACTAGATGACCACGAGTCACTAAGATCGAAGGCGTTAATATCTTAAGAACAACGCATAAAAGAAGGGAATCGCGAAGAAGAAATGGATTAATTAAAGAGATTAAAGCACTGCTATGTTGGAAGCTGGCTGAGAGGAAGGTGGCAAGTTGACGAACTTGTCCTGAAGACGAGGAATACGCGTCGCTGGGTGGCCCGCAGAAGATAGGCGATATTGTAGACGCCAAGGCTCCGCGAGATCAACAACCGACAATGCGTCCTCAAGTGACGCAGCGGACACACCAGGATACCAGATCCTGGGATGATGTGGCTTAGGAAAATACAGGAAGAAAGGGTCCAGCAAGATATCCGGATCACAGTATTGCTGACGCAGAGCAGGGATGAGATGACGAAACAAAAACTGTTTCCAGGCGGCTCCAGCCCGTGATCGACGCTGACGACGGCTCTCATGGTAGGTCGACAAAGCTGCATCAGCGACACACATGTCCTCCGAGATCGGCAAGAAATGAATGGACTCCCAGAGCGCCTGAAGATGCTTCTCCTCATACTCCAGGTACTTCTCACAGAAGCAAGGAGGCATAAAATCGACCATGGAGGAGAGAAGAAGATTGGCGATATTGTAGACGCCAGGGTTCCGCAAGATCAACGGCGGACAACGCATCCTCCAACGACGCAGCCGGATACCAGATCTTGGGGTGACGCGGCTTGGGGAAATGCAGAAAAAAAGGACCCAGCAAGATATCAAGATCACAATACTGTTGACGCAGAGCCGGGATGAGATGTCGAAACAAGAACTGCTTCCAGGCGGCTCCAGCCCGAGATCGACGCTGACGACGACCTTCATGGTAGGCTGATAAAGCTGCGTCCGCAACACACATGTCGTCTGAGATCGGCAGGAAGTGACTAGACTCCCAGAGCGCCTGGAGATGCTTCTCCTCATATTCCAAGTACTTCTCACAAAAACCAGGAGGCATGAAATCGACCATGAAAGAGAGGGGTCCTTCGGTGGATTCCAGAGATGCCCATGGTGGTGGATTGAGAGACATAAGAGCATCCACAGCAGGGCCCGTGACAAAATCTTCGATCTCGACCCGAGAAGGTGTTGCAGAAGGAGCCACGTCAGGAAATAGCCATTCGGAAACACCGAGCAAAAGGTGACCCAACACCTTGGTGTTCAAGGTGGAGATGCTCAAGTGACTCACGCGGTCGACATCCCAGGGGAAGACGTCCGCTGAGCGAAATAGACGCCTGGTGATCAAGCTGGGAATCCACTCTGATCTTGGAACCTTGGGGTGTGGCGGAGTCAAGGTGGTGGCCTCGGAAGACTGTCGAATATCCGGAAGTGATTTACCCGCACTAGACTCAAGATCACTGTCCTCGGGAGCAGAATTAGGGCTACCCATGGGAGGATCGAGCTCCGGAGACTGCTCGGACAGGTCGTCGGAAGGAATATTATCGCTTCCCTCGCCACCCAAGTCGATAGGATGGCCGGCCGTTCCTGAAGCACCCTGATCTCCTCCCGACGACTTGGATCGACGAAGATCTGAACGAGATTTAGCTAAAGCCGCCAACATCTCAGGATCGTCTGTATCATCCTGCTCAGGAGAGCCATCTTCTTGCTCGATCTCGGACTCTGGAGGAAGATCAAGAGAGCCGCCTTCCTGCTCAGGAGAACCATCTTCTTGCTCGATCTCGGACTCTTGAGGGAGATCAGGGAGTTCAGGTTCAGGGACGTCAGGATCCAGACCCTCAGAATCAGGAAGATCGTCAGGAGAATGGGAGGATGAAAGATCGAGCCGCCGAGTCTTGCGAGAGCGAGTTGGGGACGACTCCGACCCAGATCGAGGACGCGTCAGACTTGCCGGGGCCGGAAGAGCGACGTCTTGATTGAGAGAGCGCGCCACAGCCCAAAACCGACTATAAGCGTCCTTGTAATGAGCTGAGAGAGCAGCGTGATCTACCCGTAGAGCAGCAAGCTCCCGCTTCTGGCTCGCGAATTGGTGATCCACTTGGGTACGAGCAGTCTGAAGATCAGCGACCTGCTGCTCTAAACGGGAGATGTTGGCCCTCATAGAGTCAACATGATTCCCACGAGCGCGAAGTTCAGCCCGAGCCTTATCCAGACGCTCAGACGAAGACGCAACCTTCGCCACTGCTTGATCTCGCTCGGATTGAGCCTCATGACAACCCGCGCGGAATTGATCCCGCTCCTCTTGGAGCCGAGCGATACGTCGATCTTGTGCGCTGATCTGACGCTGGAGCTGGAGAGCAGCCGCTTCTAGTGAAGCCTCCGACCGCTCCAACGCTTGACACCGCTGCTGAGCTTTGGATAAATCTTGATCTCGATCTTTTAGACGCTGACGGACTTCCAGCAGTGATTGATCTTGCGTCTGATCACGCTGACGAGCAGCGATCAGTTCCTGATCTTGATTAAATAGGAGCCGGGCGAGCGCAGTGGGAGGTGGGGAACCAAGATCAGGATGACTGGTTAAAGCAGCCAGTTGGGCTTGAAGGTTCTGGACCTGGCGTTTCAAAGTGTCAATCTCGTCTTCCAGACACAAGATCGTACTCTTAGAAGTGGCCTGCAGTTCATCATAAGCTTCCCGAAGCTTGGAGACTCTGTCTAGCTTCTCTTCAAGCTCTTCAACCGTAGATTTGCTCTCCACCAGCTCTGCGTTGGAATCCTCCAATGCCTCGATCAGCGCGTCATACCGATCTTGACAAAATTTTGCGAACGGCATGGCCTGAGAGCGGAGGTGACTCAATTTGCGATGCAGATCGCCCATGTGACGAAGGGAGTCCACGTGAGCGTGCTGAAGATCCTCATGATCATCTTGCAGTTGACGAAAGATCGACTCATGACTGATAATGTCCTCCACACCTTTTAGAGAAGCTTGGACATCTCGGAGCGACGCTTGGACGACTTGTAAATCCACATGAGATCGATGAACATGAGCGGTCGGCGCGGAAGACAACCGATGACACTCCGGACACGAAGAATGAGGGTGAGGAGGTGAGTTGGAAGACGAGTCAGGATCGACGGCAGCGGCGGCCACCGCGAGCAGGCCCAATTGGCCCGGTGGCATAGTCGATCTTGGGGTGGACGGAAGATTGGAGTCTTGATCTTGAACCATGGAAGACGATGGGCAGGGAGGAGATGCGATGCGGCGAGTGAAAGCAGTTGTGCTGCTACCACTCGCGCAGGGGACGGTTGTGGTGAAGCAGATAAGAAGTTTTCCGATCTCGATCTCGTCCCGTCAATCAAGATCAAGAGCAATCCCTCTCTACGGTGATCCTCGATACAGTGACATTCACTATAATGACTAAGTGAATGCGTGCGCCATCATCCCCGTCCAAGACGATTGTACCCACGCGATATCGATCCTGACAGGTAAATATCGATCTTAGCTTTATTATAGGTATTATGGAGCCAGTGCATTATGGATAGTCACAGATGGGAAGCATAGGACATTAACCATTAATTCAGAGTTGTTTTTACCTTCTACTACACAAGTCTTCCTTCTTCTTCGCTATTCCGGGTAGGGATATACAAGATTGGCCCTCCCGACGTCACGCAAGATCAAGATCGACACTAAGTAGAACCCCTACGCCCAGATTGCTTGGCTGGACGTTCGTCAACCCTCAAATCTCAAGACCCCGCTATAGGAAGCGGCAAGCACGTATTGGAAACATTGGATTAAGGTCACACACCGACCACAAGACCCCCCCGAGCTAAGATCGACACTGGTCAGAACAAGATCGACCAAGTACAGCCAAGATCAAAGCTTAATAACTACACGGCGCAGCGAGTAGAAGTATCCCCGCTGCTACCACCTCTCCCGCTGTCCTGTCAGACAGCAAGATCGACAACAAGCGCGTCTAATCGAGATCACCCGACGAGCGATCTAGTCCCACCGACGGGTACACAAGGGGAGATCAAGAAACTTCACGGAAGATCGGAGTACCCCCTCCGTTAGTCGGCAGTTCGGGCGCAGTGTGCAAGAGGACTCCTGCGATCTTGCGATTTCGCAGAACCGCTTCGCCACACTACTACTTAAATGGCCTACCTTCTCGGCCTTTTGGCTAAGATCAAGTGTAGTATCTGTTCTAATCAGTGTGAAAACTGGTTTCCCGACTTTTAGTTGGGTCTTTTTCACATTCATTTTTGAACATCCCTTGTTTAGTTAGCTTGCTAGCTATTTAGGGGACGGTCTCCGGCGGCTTTCACCGTTCCGCCGTGAGGCCAACTACATTAGCTTGCATCTTTTCTACCAATACACTTGCCTTTTTGGCTCTGGTTACCGTCCCTTTTCTTTTTGACCAATAGGACCGCGCCATGCGCTTCTTTTGGCCAATGAGACACCGCTCTCCGTCGACGGACAGCGAGGCCTCCACAGCCAGCCATTCCAGCCTGGCCAGCGACGGGTCATTCTATGACGCGTCGCCTGGCTGGGACGACGACGCGTCACATGGGTACACCGAGCCCTTAGGGGTTCGGTTACACATTGACGCCCCCGTTTTGGGCTTTCGCGAGCTCCAAAACGGGGCCGAAGAGCCTCCTCGTGCGGTGCCACTGCTCGGCACCGGCGGCGTTTCAGCCGCTGCAACTTCGGGCACGGGTTCAGGACCCGCAGCGCCCATTGCACGCCAATGGACATCGCTGGCCGGGACCTCTGGCGGCCAAGCCGAGGCCCGGTCGTCCACTTCAACCTCGCGTCGTTTCGGGGCCCACAGTGGTCCCACGGGCGACCCGGCCCACGGGACCAGATCCCGCGCCTCTCAGGCGTCCCAGGCCTCGGACGAAGACCGCCGAGCGCCAACAGGCGCTGAAGATGGCGCCTCGATCGCCGGCTCCCCTGGAGCCCCAAGACCGCCTCCGCCGCCCGGACCGCTCCCATCAGCAGCAGCCGCGTCTTGGCTCGAGCCTCCCGCCCTCGCCGCCGCCCAAGACCTCCTGTGCGATGAGCTACGACCCGGCAGGGCGGGCGGCAGGCTGCCGGTTTTGGCAGCATCCGGGGCAGCGCTTGTAGCCGCCACGGCTCGCGCTCTCGGTGGCTCCAGGGCCATCTCCGACACCGAGGACGACAACAGCGACGACGAGGACGGCCAAGACGACCACGCCGCCGCTGCGAGCGGCTTCCAAGCCCCGACGAGTGTGCTGCCTCGGCCCGGCAGGGCGGGCGGCATGCTCGCCGACACAGGACCGCCAGCACCAAGCCCAGCTGTGACTGCCGCTGCCGCAGCGGTAGCAGTAGTCGCAGCTGCCCAAGCAGCTCCTCCTGCTGAGTGCGCCGCCGTGGAGCACCACGCGCGCGCCGCGCTGACTCAAGACCAAGATCACCAAGCCAGCGCGCGCGTGGAGCCCATGTCGGGCGACGCGCTCAGCAGCAGGAGCTGCAGCAGCAACAATAGCACCAAGGCAGCGACGGAGGGGGACGACGACGGTGACGCAGGACGCAGCGACGCCGCCGTCGACCCCATGGACGTGGACGAAGATGCCTGGTGGCCGACAGCGGCACGACAGCCACTGTCGCCGCCACCAGAGCTGCGCATCGGCGGCAAGCGTCGGCGTCTCAACGACGTCGACGACGAAGACTCCCGGGAGCTGGCCGAGCTCCTGCTGCTCGACGAGGACGAGGTCGGCCCCCAGGACCCAGCGCCAAGGCTATCCGCGGCCAGCGCTCGCCCGACCTCCGTCCTCGCCGTGTACGCGCACAATGCGCAGCGCTTCGAGTGCACGCTGTGCACGTACACGGCCGCCAGCCTCGCCTCCCTCAAGCGCCATCGCGAGTCCCGGCACCGCCGCACTGCCTTCCTCGACCGGTTCTCGGCGGGATGCGCGTGCGGCATCCCCTTTGCGTCGAGGCTGGCAGCAGCAAGACACGCGCAAGCGTGCGCCAGCCCTCCGCATACCTCCTCGGCCACGACTGTGCCAGCAGCAGGGGATCTGAGCCGCACTACTGGAGCAGTCGAAGCCACCGCTACGGCGGCCACCACCAAGCCCG
This sequence comes from Phytophthora palmivora, assembly GCA_008079305.1. Classification (NCBI taxonomy): domain Eukaryota; phylum Oomycota; class Peronosporomycetes; order Peronosporales; family Peronosporaceae; genus Phytophthora; species Phytophthora palmivora. The sequence continues at coordinate 55,169 of VOQZ01001244.1, read as the reverse complement.
ACTCGCCCGACCTGGACTCCATGGAGCTCGCTGCGTCCCCCCCGCCGAGCTCCACTACTACCGACAGGACTACACCGCGGCGCTGGGACCCACCACTGCCCAGAGCAGTTGTCGCAACCCGAATTGCGGCCCGCCTTGGTGAGATCCCAGCACCTCGCTGGGGTCCACCACTGCCACGCCGCGTAGTGGCGTCCCGCATCGCCGACCGCCTGCTCCCACCAGAGATGGCGGTCGACGAGGAAACCAAGGACAGTGAGGAGGCCAAGGAGGACGACGACAGCGTGGACAGCGGCGAGGACCATGTCGGCGAGTGGCTACTGCGCTTCGACGGCGCCTGTCGTGCCAACCCTGGCCCAGGCGGCGCCGGAGCCGCCCTGTTCAAGCCCAGCGGCCCGGTAGTGTGACTTGTTCCCACTACATGCCGAGCAGCAGCGAGACGAACAACACGGCAGAGTATACCGCGCTGCTGCTCGGCGCTCGGGCCGCAGCCGACCATGGAGTCAAGCACCTACGAGTGGAAGGAGACAGCACCCTTGTCATTCAGCAGGTGCGCGGCATCTTCGCCACGAGGAGCACCCGGCTCCGAGAGCTGCGTAAGCTCGTCAAGGTGGAACTGTCGAGGATGGAGCACGCCACGCTCCACCACATCGACCGCCAGGCGAACGCTCACGCCGATCGCCTCGCCAACGCCGCCCTCGACCGCCGTCACACCAAGTTGGAGTGCGGCGTCCACGCCGACGGCGATGGCTGCACCCGCACCACTATGGTCGCACCGACACCGACAGCACCTGCGACGCCTGCTGCTCGACCTCCGCCACCGACGCACACTGACACATGCGACATCGACGATGACCCCGCCGACATCGACGACGGCGAGGTGTATGCAGCCATGCACATCGGGCCGGACGCAGTACCGCAGCGCAGACCCCGCCTTTGTGTGCGCCAGCTCCCCGACGAAGAGGAAGACGTGGTCGGCGCGATGGTGGAGCGGCTCGGAGCGTCACTGGCGGCCAAGATCGCGGATGCTAGTGACTGGGAGACGGCCGAGGGTTACATCACGGCCCTCCCTCACCTCTTGTACGACAAACTACGGCCGTACTCCCAGGACCAGCGACGCCCCGAGCCGCGCCATCAACACGAACATGGCGAGCGAGACGGTGACGACCACAGACGCGGCCAGCAGGACACAGTGCGACGGCGGAGGCGCAGACAGCGCGGACGATCCGGTGTGGCCAAGCGACAACGCCAACGACGGCCACCCCGCGTGACCCGACACCACCGAGAACACCGCCTCGATGAGGCCCTGGACGGCCTCCATGCGGTGGAGAGGGCCTCGCCCAGCGATCGTACTGCTGTCCGTCGGGCTCGCCGTCGCGTCGGCCGCGTCAATTCGGCTATCACCCAGCAACGCCTGCGCAGCCGCTTCGACAAGGATGAGAAGGCCTGTGTCGACGAAATTCTGGCCACGGCGCGCATGCAGCGAGAGTCAGCGAGGACGACGGATTCCTGCACCGACACCGCGCCACGCCCGGCACCTCCTGTGGCTGTTGTTGTGGACGACAGCACATGCCCCATCCCAGGCGTCGAGCTCTGGCGGTTCTTTGACGGCGTTAACACACCACAGCAAGAGTTTGCTCCGGACGCAGCGACGGGCGCCACCTTCCGCTCCGCCATGGCCCACCTGCCGACCGCGTCAAGATTTCGGGAGCTGCTTACGGAGGCGCCGACGCTGGACGACATCGAGACACAGCTCCAACACGTCCGTGGCGCCTCCAGCCCCGGCCTCGACGGCGTGGGATATGATGTGTACCAGAAGTTCGCAGCGCAATTGCTACCGGTGCTGGCTGCAGCGTTCCGAAAGTGCTGGGAGGCCAAGAAGGTGCCACAGAGCTGGAAGCTCGGAGTCGTGCGACTTCCCCACAAGAAGGGCGTGCGAGAGGACCCGGCGAACTGGCGGCCCATCTGTCTCCAACAGTCAATCTACAAACTCTACAGCGGCGTCCTCGCACGAAGGCTGGTGCGATGGATGGATGCCACGACCGCCACGCACCAGGACAGAAGGGGTTCCGAGCACTCAATGGCTGCGGGGAGCACAACTTCCTCGCAGCCACGCTAGTCGACCAAGCCCGCCGCAAGCGCCGCACACTCTTCGAAGTCTGGTACGACTTCCAAAACGCGTTCGGCAGCGTGCCGTTCGCGCTGCTGTGGGACTCGCTGGCGAGGCTCGGCGTTCCAGACGACTACGTCGCCATGTGCAAGGGGCTTTACGAGAGCGCGGCGTTTGTCGTCGGGAACGCCGCAGATGGCACTACGGACCCGGTCTCACTGCGAGTGGGCGTGTTTCAAGGATGCCCACTCAGTCCGCAGCTCTTCAACGCCGCCATCAGCCCATTGCTCTTCGCGCTGCAGCGACTGCCCGACACGGGCGTGCAGCTGTCCGCCGACGACTGCCTCGGTGCCTCGGCCTACGCAGATGACCTCAAGATCTTCAGCGGCACCGAGGACGGCATCAAGCGACAGCACGCGCTCGTGGCCGACTTCCTACGCTGGACCGGCATGGCAGCTAACCCAAGCAAGTGCTGCGCCATGTCGGTCCAGCGCGACCACCGCGGCGTTCTCAAGACGTGCGACCTCGGACTGCAGCTGGACGGCCACCCGATCCCCACGCTCGGCATGGCCGACTCGTACTCGTATCTCGGGATCGGGGACGGCTTCGACCACGTGCGCCGCCGCATCGAGCTCGCACCAGCACTCAAGCAGCTGAAGGACGACGCGACGGCACTGCTGCAGTCCGGCCTTGCCCCGTGGCAGGTGGTGAAGGCAGTGAAGACGTATCTCTACCCTCGGGTAGAGTACGCCCTACGCCACCTCCGCCCCTTCCAGCAGCAGCTCGAGGGCTTCGACCGCCACCTCGTGCGCGGCCTCCGACACCTGCTCCGCCTGCCCACCAACGCCACCGCGGAGTTCATGTACGCGCCGGTATCGCGCGGCGGGCTGGGCTTGCTGCCGCTGACGGAGCTGCACGCGGCGCTCCAGGTAGCGCACGGATGGCAGATGCTGAACTCCAAGGACCCTGCCATCCGGCGCATTGCGCGAGTGCAGCTCCGGCAGATCGCCGACGCGCGCCATCGGCTCGACACTCAAGCGTGGGCAGACCGGGAGGACGAGCTGTGCGAGCTGCTGCTCAACTCGCAGCTCGGGACGTCGCCCGACGCACCGCCGAAGCGCCGCAATGGCGACATCGGTTCGCTATGGGTCGACGTCCAGCGCCACCTCCGCACCCTTGGCCTCAAGCTCGAGACCACGCCGGCGTGCGCGGACACCGACACCGCAGCAGCCACGCTGCAGCTCCGCGTGCCGCACCACGACAAGTGGTTGGACCACCGTACGGTCGGTCTTGCGGCACGTGAAGCTGCACATGAAGAACAAGCACTGGTCCAGGTGGGCGGCCATACGCGACCAAGGACGGACAGCGCGCGCGCATGGAGGCGCAGGGAGCGGCTTCCTCACACGGCCGCGAGGCATGTGGGAAGCCGACTACCGGTTCGCGGTGGCCGCCCGCTTGAACCAGGTCGACACCCACAGCGTGCTCAAGCGCCGGCGCCTCCGAGCGCATGACAAGTGCAGACACCCAGGGTGCACGCGCTCGGAGACGCTGGCGCACGTGCTAAACCATTGCACGGGCACCATGGACGCGGTCCGCGGTCGCCACGACGATGCGCTCAAGACCATCGAGCGTGCGCTCATCGCGTCGTCCAGCGACCGCAAGGACCGCGTCGAGCTCCGGGTCAACCAGACCGTGCCTTCGCTCGCCGGCCCAGCGCTACGGCCCGACCTCCAGCTCTACAGCCACACCAAGAAGACGGTGGCGGTGGTCGACCTGGCCGTAGCGTTTGAGGAGCAGACGAGTGACGACTCGGAGAGCTCGGCGCTCGCGCGCATCGCCGCGCACAAGCGCGCCAAGTACGACCGCATCAAGCGACACCTCGAGCGCCAAGGGTGGACAGTACACCTCTCGGCGCTCGTATACGGGTCGCTTGGCGCGGTTGCGGGAGGCAACCACAAGGTGTTCACGGAACACCTTGGCCTCCTCAAGCGCGATGCGAAGCGACTGGACCGGCAGCTTTCAGTGGCTTGCATCCAGTCCGGTCGCCGCATCTGGAACCTACACTGCAGCCAGCACCGGGTGCGGCAGCGGGACACACAGGGCAGTCGGGAGACGGAGACCGGGGGGACTCCGTCGCACACTGGCCGCCGCTAGTCGGCAACCAGGCCCACTGCGGCCGACAGGGCCACACCCATGTAGGGAACCGCCCTTCACAAACCCAGGAAGACACAAGACCCTCACTTTAGTGACATACATATTTTAACCTAGATTTCGGTTACGGAGAGGTTACTAACTGGTAATACAAACACCCACTCTGTTCTAATCAGTGTGAAAACTGGTTTCCCGACTTTTAGTTGGGTCTTTTTCACATTCATTTTTGGAACTTCCGAGAATGCTAGCTTGCTAGTTTTTCTTGGAACGGTCTCCGGGGGCTTTCACCTCTTCCCCCGAGAGGCCAACCACAGCACAAATTCATATTACCAAAAACTGCAATTATTCCCTTATCTACAACTTTATATTTACTAAATGTCATAGTTTATTTACCAAATGTCATAGTTTATTTACCAAATGTCATAGTTTGATTACCAAATATCATTGTTTATTTACCAAATGTCACGATGTCATATCCAAATATCATAGTTGCGTACCAAATGTCATGGTGGCATTACTAAATGTCATGATTTCTACTAAATACCATACTCCCATTACCAAATATAACAATATAAATATGCTTGACGAAATACCACGGTACAGATATGCCGTATGGCAAAACGAAGCACTAAACATCACAAACTGAATAGGCTACATTCTACTACGTAAATGGCGTACCTTCTCGGCCTTTTGGCTAAGATCAAGTGTAGTATCTGTTCTAATCAGTGTGAAAACTGGTTTCCCGACTTTTAGTTGGGTCTTTTTCACATTCATTTTTGGACATCCCTGATTGGCTGGCTTGCCAGTGATTTCGGGGACGGTCTCCGGCGGCTTTCACCGTTCCGCCGTGAGGCCAACTACATTAGCTTGCATCTTTTCTACCAATACACTTGCCTTTTTGGCTCCGTCGCTTTTCTTTTTGACCAATATGATCGCGCCATGCGCTTCTTTTGGCCAATGAGACACCGCTCTCCGTCGACGGACAGCGAGGCCTCCACAGCCAGCCATTCCAGCCTGGCCAGCGACGGGTCATTCTATGACGCGTCGCCTGGCTGGGACGACGACGCGTCACATGGGTACACCGAGCCCTTAGGGGTTCGGTTACGCATTGACGCCCCCGTGTTGGGCTTTCGCGAGCTCCAAAACGGGGCCGAAGAGCCTCCTCGCGCGGTGCCACTGCTCGGCACCGGCGGCGTTTCAGCCGCTGCAACTTCGGGCACGGGTTCAGGACCCGCAGCGCCCATTGCACGCCAATGGACATCGCTGACCGGGACCTCTGGCGGCCAAGCCGAGGCCCGGTCGTCCACTTCAACCTCGCGTCGTTTCGGGGCCCGCAGTGGTCCCACGGGCGACCCGGCCCACGGGACCAGATCCCGCGCCTCTCAGGCGTACCAGGCCTCGGACGAAGACCGCCGAGCGCCAACAGGCGCCGAAGATGGCGCCTCGATCGCCGGCTCCCCTGGAGTCCCAAGACCTCCTCCGCCGCCAGGACCGCCCCCATCAGCAGCAGCCGCGTACTGGCTCGAGCCACCCGCCCTCGCTGCCGCACAAGACCTCCTGTGTGATGAGCTACGACCCGGCAGGGTAGGCGGCAGGCTGCCGGTTTTGGCAGCACCTGGGGCAGCGCTTGTAGCCGCCACGGCTCGCGCTCTCGGCGCCCCAAGGACCACCTCCGACCTCGACTACGACAGCAGCGACGACGAGGACGGCCAAGACGACCACGCCGCCGCTGCGAGCGGCTTCCAAGTCCCGACGAGTGTGCTGCCTCGACCCGGCAGGGCGGGCGGCATGCTCGCCGGCACAGAACAGCCAGCATCAAGCCCAGCTGTGGCTGCAGCTGCCACTGAGGTAGCAGCAGTCGCAGCTGCCCAAGCAGCCCCTCCTGCTGAGTGCGCTGCCGTGGAGCACCACGCGCGCGCCGCGCTGACTCAAGACCACGATCACCAAGCCAGCGCGCGCGTGGAGCCCATGTCAGGCGACGCGCTCAGCAGCAGGAGCTGCAGCAGCAACAACAGCACCAAGGCAGCGACGGACGGGGACGACGACGGTGACGCAGGACGCAGCGACGCCGCCGTCGACCCCATGAACGTGGACGAAGGTGCCTGGTCGTCGGCAGCGGGACGACAGCCACTGTCGCCGCCACCAGAGCTGCGCATCTACTGACAGGGCTACACCGCGGCGCTGGGACCCACCACTGCCCAGAGCGGCTGTCGCAGCCCGAATTGCGGCCCGCCTTGGTGAGATCCCAGCACCTCGCTGGGGTCCACCACTGCCACGCCGCGTAGTGGCGTCCCGCATCGCCGACCGCCTGCTCCCACCAGAGATGGCGGTCGACGAAGAAACCAAGGACAGTGAGGAGGCCAAGGAGGACGACGACAGCGTGGACAGCGGCGAGGTCCAAGTCGGCGAGTGGCTACTGCGCTTCGACGGCGCCTGTCGTGCCAACCCTGGCCCAGGCGGCGCCGGAGCCGCCCTGTTCAAGCCCAGCGGCCTGGTAGTGTGGACCCGCTCCCACTACATGCCGAGCAGCAGTGAAACGAACAACACCGCCGAGTACACCGCACTGCTGCTCGGCGCTAGGGCCGCCGCCGACCATGGAGTCACACACTTACGTGTGGAGGGCGATAGCACCCTAGTCATCCAGCAGGTGCGTGGCATCTTCGCCACACGCAGCACCAGGTTGCGCACGCTGCGCAAGGCGGTCAAGACAGAGCTGACAAGGGTGGGAAGCTTCTCGCTCCACCACATCGACCGCCAAGCGAACGCCCATGCTAACCGCCTCGCCAACGCCGCCCTTGACCGCCGCCGAACCAAGCTGGAATGTGGCGTCCACACAGACGGTCGTGGCTGCAACTGCACCACGGTGGAGGTACCAGCGACTGCAGCTCCTCCACCACCGGCGACAACACACCGAGCTCCGGTGGCAACCCCGGTGACCGACGACGCCCAAGACGAGGCCACCCAGGGTGACGTTGACGACGGTGAAGTGTACGCCGCCATGATCATTGGACCGGACACGGTGCCGCAGCGCCGCCCTCACATCCGCCTGCGCAAGCTGACCGAAGAGGAGCAAGAAGCGGCGGGTGCTATCGTGGAGAGGCTGAGCGCGACGTTGGCGGCCAAGATTGCCGACGCAAGCGACTGGGAGACGGCGGAGGGCTACATCACAGCCCTCCCTTACGCCCTGTACGACCAACTCCAACCATACTCCCAGACCCAACGTCGCCCTCAGCCCAGACAGCAGTTGAACCCCAGCACCACGAGCAACAACAAACACCACGTGGTCGCCGACGCCGCGGTCGATCGGGTGCTGCATAGTGCCAGCGCCGACGCCGCCCACCCCGCGTGACACGCCACCACCGCGAGCACAAACTCGACGAGGCTCTTGACGAGCTCCATGCGGTGGAGCAAAGTGAGCCTGGAAACCGCCAGGTCATAAACAGAGCTCGCAGACGGGTGAGGCGCGTCAATGCAGCCACCACCCAGCAGCACCTCCGGCGCAAGTTCGACACCGCGGAGAAGGCTTGTGTCGACGAGATCCTGGCCGCAGCGCGACCCCAGCAGGACACCACGACACCCTCTCCACCCACAGCCGAGCCTGAAGCCGCCAACGACGGAACATGTCCGATACCTGGTGACCAACTGCATGACTTCTTCACCGTGGTGAACACGCCGTCGGGGGTCTTTGAGCCTATGGCACCAGTCGGCGCGCAGTTCCGCTCGGCCCTCGCTCATCTTCCACCAGCGAGAGCTCGCATGGAGCTGCTTAGGGACGCGCCAAGTCCTGACGACATTGAAGACCAGCTTCAACGCGTACGCGGCAGCTCCAGCCCCGGCTTGGATGGGTTACGACGTGTTTAAGACGTTCGCGACCCAGCTCCTCCCCGTGCTCCAGGAAGCGTTCAAGTGCTGCTGGGCCCACAAAAGGGTGCCACAGAGCTGGAAGCTCGGCGTAGTTCGCCTGCTACACAAGAAGGGCAACCGGTCCACACCAAATAACTGGCGGCCGATCTGCCTACAGCAGGCGATCTACAAGCTGTACGCCGGCGTCCTCTCGCGCAGGTTTGTGCGTTGGCTGGATGCCAAAGACCGTCACGCAGACGCGCAGAAGGGCTTCCGGACGATAAGCGGCTGCGGGGAACACAATTTCCTCGCAGCCACTCTTGTGGACCAGGCGCGACTCAAGCGGAAGCAGCTGCATGTCGTGTGGTACGACTTTGCCAGCGCCTTTGGCAGCGTACCACATGACTTGCTGTGGGAAGCGCTCGGGCGGCAAGGCGTCCCTGCCGAGTTCATTGCTTGCTGCCGCGGCCTGTACGCCGATGCGGCGTTCACTGTCGGGAATGCCGCGGACGGAACCACGGCGCCGATCGCGCTCCGGGTGGGGATATTCCAGGGCTGCCCGCTGAGCCCCCACCTGTTCACGGCTGCGATTGCCCCACTGCTTCACGCTCTCAAGCGCCTCCCGGACACTGGGGTGAAGATGTCGGGGGTGGACCGTCCCGGTGCTGCTGCGTATGCTGATGACCTCAAGGTCTTCAGCAGCACAGTGGATGGCATCAAGCAGCAACACGGCGTGGTCTGCGACTTCCTGCGCTGGACCGGCATGGCGGCGAACCCAAGCAAGTGCTACACCATGTCTGTCCAGCGCGATGGACGCGGTGTACGCAAGACCTGCGACCTCGGACTACAGTTGGACGGGTCCCCAATCCCAGCGCTCGGCATGGCCGACGCGTACACATACTTGGGAATCGGGGATGGCTTGACCACGTGCGCCATCGTGTCGAGCTCGCTCCGACACTCACTCAGCTCAAGCGCGAGACGGCGCTGATGCAGTCGGGCCTGGCCCCGTGGCAGGTGGTGAAGGCAGTGAAGACGTACCTCTACCCTCGGGTAGAGTACGCCCTACGCCACCTCCGTCCCTTCCAGCAGCAGTAGCTCGAGGGCTTCGACCGCCACCTCGTGCGCGGCCTCCGACACCTGCTCCGCCTGCCCACCAACGCCACCGCGGAGTTCATGTACGCGCCGGTATCGCGCGGCGGGCTGGGCTTGCTGCCGCTGACGGAGCTGCACGCGGCGCTCCAGATAGCGCACGGATGGCAGATGCTGAACACCAAGGACTTTGCCATCCGGCGCATCGCGCGCGAGCAGCTCCGGCAGGTCGCATACGCGCGACACCGTCTAGACACTCAAGCGTGGGCAGACCGCGAGGAGGAGCTGTGCAGGCTCCTTCTCAACGGGGAGCTGGGGACGTCGAACCACGCCCTGCCCAAACGACGCAATGGCGACATCGGGTCGCTGTGGTTCGACGTCCGCGGACATCTCCGGCGCTTCGGGCTCAAGTTGGAGACAGCGCCAGCGGACCAACAGCCTGGGGCACAGGAGCAGACGGTGCAGCTTCGCGTGCCACACCACGACAAGTGGTTGGACCACCGTACGGTCGGTCTTGCGGCACGTGAAGCTGCACATGAAGAACAAGCACTGGTCCAGGTGGGCGGCCATACGCGACCAAGGACGGACAGCGCGCGCACGGTGGCGCAGGTAGCGGCTTCCTCACACGGCCGCGAGGCATGTGGGAAGCCGACTACCGGTTCGCGGTGGCAGCCCGCTTGAACCAGGTCGACACCCACAGCGTGCTCAAGCGCCGGCGCCTCCGAGCGCATGACAAGTGCAGATACCCAGGGTGCACGCGCTCGGAGACGCTGGCGCACGTGCTCAACCATTGCACGGGCACCATGGACGCGGTCCGCGGTCGCCACGACGATGCGCTCAAGACTACCGAGCGTGCGCTCATCGCGTCGTCCAGCGACCGCAAGGACCGCGTCGAGCTCCGGGTCAACCAGACCGTGCCGTCGCTCGCCGGCCCAGCGCTACGGCCCGACCTCCAGCTCTACAGCCACACCAAGAAGTCGGTGGCGGTGGTCGACCTGGCCGTAGCGTTTGAGGAGCAGACGAGTGACGACTCGGAGAGCTCGGCGCTCGCGCGCATCGCTGCGCACAAGCGCGCCAAGTACGACCGCATCAAGCGACACCTCGAGCGCCAAGGGTGGACAGTACACCTCTCGGCGCTCGTATACGGGTCGCTTGGCGCGGTTGCGGGAGGCAACCACAAGGTGTTCACGGAACACCTTGGCCTCCTCAAGCGCGATGCGAAGCGACTGGACCGGCAGCTTTCAGTGGCTTGCATCCAGTCCAGTCGCCGCAATCTGGAACCTACACTGCTGCCGACAGGGCCACACCCATGTAGGGAACCGCCCTCCACAAACCCAGGAAGACACAAGACCATCACTTTAGTGACATACATATTTTAACCTAGATTTCGGTTACGGAGAGGTTACTAACTGGTAATACAAACACCCACTCTGTTCTAATCAGTGTGAAAACTGGTTTCCCGACTTTTAGTTGGGTCTTTTTCACATTCATTTTTGGAACTTCCGAGAATGCTAGCTTGCTAGTTTTTCTTGGAACGGTCTCCGGGGGCTTTCACCTCTTCCCCCGAGAGGCCAACCACAGCACAAATTCATATTACCAAAAACTGCAATTATTCCCTTATCTACAACTTTATATTTACTAAATGTCATAGTTTATTTACCAAATGTCATAGTTTATTTACCAAATGTCATAGTTTGATTACCAAATATCATTGTTTATTTACCAAATGTCACGATGTCATATCCAAATATCATAGTTGCGTACCAAATGTCATGGTGGCATTACTAAATGTCATGATTTCTACTAAATACCATACTCCCATTACCAAATATAACAATATAAATATGCTTGACGAAATACCACGGTACAGATATGCCGTATGGCAAAACGAAGCACTAAACATCACAAACTGAATAGGCTACATTCTACTACGTAAATGGCGTACCTTCTCGGCCTTTTGGCTAAGATCAAGTGTAGTATCTGTTCTAATCAGTGTGAAAACTGGTTTCCCGACTTTTAGTTGGGTCTTTTTCACATTCATTTTTGGACATCCCTGATTGGCTGGCTTGCCAGTGATTTCGGGGACGGTCTCCGGCGGCTTTCACCGTTCCGCCGTGAGGCCAACTACATTAGCTTGCATCTTTTCTACCAATACACTTGCCTTTTTGGCTCCGTCGCTTTTCTTTTTGGCCAGTAGGATCGCGCCATGCGCTTCTTTTGGCCAATGAGACACCGCTCTCCGTCGACGGACAGCGAGGCCTCCACAGCCAGCCATCTCAACGGGGAGCTGGGGACGTCGAACCACGCCCTGCCCAAACGACGCAATGGCGACATCGGGTCGCTGTGGTTCGACGTCCGCGGACATCTCCGGCGCTTCGGGCTCAAGTTGGAGACAGCGCCAGCGGACCAACAGCCTGGGGCACAGGAGCAGACGGTGCAGCTTCGCGTGCCACACCACGACAAGTGGTTGGACCACCGTACGGTCGGTCTTGCGGCACGTGAAGCTGCACATGAAGAACAAGCACTGGTCCAGGTGGGCGGCCATACGCGACCAAGGACGGACAGCGCGCGCACGGTGGCGCAGGTAGCGGCTTCCTCACACGGCCGCGAGGCATGTGGGAAGCCGACTACCGGTTCGCGGTGGCAGCCCGCTTGAACCAGGTCGACACCCACAGCGTGCTCAAGCGCCGGCGCCTCCGAGCGCATGACAAGTGCAGATACCCAGGGTGCACGCGCTCGGAGACGCTGGCGCACGTGCTCAACCATTGCACGGGCACCATGGACGCGGTCCGCGGTCGCCACGACGATGCGCTCAAGACTACCGAGCGTGCGCTCATCGCGTCGTCCAGCGACCGCAAGGACCGCGTCGAGCTCCGGGTCAACCAGACCGTGCCGTCGCTCGCCGGCCCAGCGCTACGGCCCGACCTCCAGCTCTACAGCCACACCAAGAAGTCGGTGGCGGTGGTCGACCTGGCCGTAGCGTTTGAGGAGCAGACGAGTGACGACTCGGAGAGCTCGGCGCTCGCGCGCATCGCTGCGCACAAGCGCGCCAAGTACGACCGCATCAAGCGACACCTCGAGCGCCAAGGGTGGACAGTACACCTCTCGGCGCTCGTATACGGGTCGCTTGGCGCGGTTGCGGGAGGCAACCACAAGGTGTTCACGGAACACCTTGGCCTCCTCAAGCGCGATGCGAAGCGACTGGACCGGCAGCTTTCAGTGGCTTGCATCCAGTCCAGTCGCCGCAATCTGGAACCTACACTGCTGCCGACAGGGCCACACCCATGTAGGGAACCGCCCTCCACAAACCCAGGAAGACACAAGACCATCACTTTAGTGACATACATATTTTAACCTAGATTTCGGTTACGGAGAGGTTACTAACTGGTAATACAAACACCCACTCTGTTCTAATCAGTGTGAAAACTGGTTTCCCGACTTTTAGTTGGGTCTTTTTCACATTCATTTTTGGAACTTCCGAGAATGCTAGCTTGCTAGTTTTTCTTGGAACGGTCTCCGGGGCTTTCACCTCTTCCCCCGAGAGGCCAACCACAGCACAAATTCATATTACCAAAAACTGCAATTATTCCCTTATCTACAACTTTATATTTACTAAATGTCATAGTTTATTTACCAAATGTCATAGTTTATTTACCAAATGTCATAGTTTGATTACCAAATATCATTGTTTATTTACCAAATGTCACGATGTCATATCCAAATATCATAGTTGCGTACCAAATGTCATGGTGGCATTACTAAATGTCATGATTTCTACTAAATACCATACTCCCATTACCAAATATAACAATATAAATATGCTTGACGAAATACCACGGTACAGATATGCCGTATGGCAAAACGAAGCACTAAACATCACAAACTGAATAGGCTACATTCTACTACGTAAATGGCGTACCTTCTCGGCCTTTTGGCTAAGATCAAGTGTAGTATCTGTTCTAATCAGTGTGAAAACTGGTTTCCCGACTTTTAGTTGGGTCTTTTTCACATTCATTTTTGGACATCCCTGATTGGCTGGCTTGCCAGTGATTTCGGGGACGGTCTCCGGCGGCTTTCACCGTTCCGCCGTGAGGCCAACTACATTAGCTTGCATCTTTTCTACCAATACACTTGCCTTTTTGGCTCCGTCGCTTTTCTTTTTGACCAGTAGGATCGCGCCATGCGCTTCTTTTGGCCAATGAGACACCGCTCTCCGTCGACGGACAGCGAGGCCTCCACAGCCAGCCATTCCAGCCTGGCCAGCGACGGGTCATTCTATGACGCGCCGCCAGGCTGGGACGACGACGCGTCACATGGGTACACCGAGCCCTTAGGGGTTCGGTTACGCATTGACGCCCCCGTGTTGGGCTTTCGCGAGCTCCAAAACGGGGCCGAAGAGCCTCCTCGCGCGGTGCCACTGCTCGGCTCCGGTGGCGTTTCAGCCGCTGCAACTTCGGGCACGGGTTCAGGACCCGTAGCACCCATTGCACGTCAACGGACATCGCTGGCCGGGACCTCTGGCGGCCAAGCCGAGGCCCGGTCGTCCACTTCAACCTCGCGGCGTTTCGGGGCCCGCAGTGGTCCCACGGGCGACCCGGCCCACGGGACCAGGTCCCGCGCCTCTCAGGAGGCAGAAGAACATCGTCGAGCGCCAACAGGCGCCGATGATGGCGGCTCGATCGCCGGCTCCCCAGGAGCCCCAAGACCTTCTCCGCCGCCAGGACCGCCCCCATCAGCAGCAGCCGCGTCTTGGCTTGAGCCTCCCGCCCTCGCCGCCGCCCAAGACCTCCTGTGCGATGAGCTACGACCCGGCAGGGCGGGCGGCATGCTGCCGGTTTTGGCAGCATCCGGGGCAGCGCTTGTAGCCGCCACAGCTCGCGCTCTCGGCGCCCCAAGGACCACCTCCGACACCGAGGACGACAGCAGCGACGACGAGGACGGCCAAGATGACCACGCCGCCGCTGCTAACGGCTTCCAAGCCCCGACGAGTGTGCTGCTTCGACCCGGCAGGGCGGGCGGCATGCTCGCCGACACAGGACCGCCAGCACCAAGCCCAGCTGTGACTGCCGCCGTGGAGCACCACGCGCGCGCCGCGCTGTCTCAAGACCAAGATCACCAAGCCAGAGCGCGCGTGGAGCCCATGTCGGGGGACGCGCTCAGCAGCAGGAGCTGCAGCAGCAACAACAGCACCAAGGCAGCGACGGACGGTGACGCAGGACACAGCGACACCGCCGTCGGCCCCATGGACGTGGACGAAGATGCCTGGTGGCCGGCAGCGGCACGACAGCCACTGTCGCCGCCACCAGAGCTGCGCATCGGCGGCAAGCTTCGGCGTCTCAACGATGTCGACGACGAAGACTCTCGGGAGCTGACCGAGCTCCTGCTGCTCGACGAGGACGAGGCCGGCTCCCAAGACCCAGCGCTCAGGCTATCCGCGACCAGCGTTCGCCCGACCTCTATCCTCAACGTGTTCACGCACAATGCGCAGCACTTCGAGTGCACGCTGCGCACGTAAACGGCCACCAACCTCGCCTCCCTCAAGCGCCATCGCGGCTCTCGGCAGAGCACCAGCGACGGCGGCTCCTCCATCACCGTCGACAACACACCGAGCTCCGGTGGCGTCCCCAGTGACTGACGACGCCCAAGACGACGCCACCCAGGGAGACATTGATGTGGTGAAGTGTACGACTCCATTGCTGATCGGGGAGGAGCCAGAAGAAGAGGGTGCTATCGGGGAGAGGCTGAGCGCAACGTTGGTGGCCAAGATTGCCGGCGCAAGTGGCTGGGAGACGGCGGAGGGCTACATCACAGCCCTCCCTTACGCCCTGTACGCCCAACTCCAACCATACTCCCAGACCCAACGTCGCCCTCAGCCCAGACCGCAGTTGAACCCCCAGCACCACGAGCAGCAACAAACACCACGTGGTCGCCGACGCCGCGGTCGATCGGGTGCTGCATAGTGCCAGCGCCGACGCCACCCACCCCGCGTGACACGCCATCACCGCGAGCACAAACTCGACGAGGCTCTTGACGAGCTCCATGCGGTGGAGCAAAGTGAGCCTGGAAACCGCCAGGTCATAAACAGAGCTCGCAGACGGGTGAGGCGCGTCAATGCAGCCACCACCCAGCAGCAACTCCGGTACAAGTTCGACATCGCGGAGAAAGCTTGTGTCGACGAGATCCTGGCCGCAGCGCGAACCCAGCAGGGCACCACGATACCCCTTCATTCACAGCCGAGCCTGAAGCCCCCAACGACGGAACATACCCGATACCCGGTGACCAACAGCATGAAGTTGCTCAGGGACGCGCCCAGTCCCGGCGACATGAAAGGCCAGCTCCAGCGCGTACGAGGCAACGCCAGCCCCGGCATGGACGGCGTTGGCTACGACATCTACATACCTTCGCGGCCCAGCTCCTGCTTGCCCTCCACGAAACTTTTGCGTGCTGCTGGAGGCACCGGCGCGTGCCCCAGAGCTGGAAGGTCGGCGTAGTGCGCTTGCTGTACAAGAAGGGCGATCGGCTCGACCCGGCCAACTGGCGACCGATCTGCCTGCAGCAAGCCATCTACAAGCTGTACACCGGAGTCCTGTCGCGCAAGTTCGTGCGCTGGCAAGACGCCAACGAGCGCCACGCCGACGCGCAGGAGGAGCCGATCCCCACGCTTGGTATGACCTACGCGTACAAGTACTTATAGATCGGTGGTGGCTTCGACCACGTGCACCGCCGCGTTGATCTCGCACCAATGCTCGCCCAGTTCAAGCATGACGCGACAGCACTGCTGCGGTCCGGTCTCGCCCCGTGGCAGGTGGAGTAGGCGGTGAAGACGTACCTCTACCATCGGGTAGAGTAAGCCCTACGCCACCTCCGCCCCTTCCAGCAGCAGCTCGAGGGCTTCGATCGACACCTCGCGCGCGGCCTCCGTCACTTGCTCCGCCCGCCCACCAACGCCACCGCGGAGTTCATGTACGCGCCGGTATCGCGTGGCGGACTGGGCTTGCTGCCACTGACGGAGTTGCACGCGGCGCTTCAGGTAGCGCACGGATGGCAGATGCTGAACTCGAAGGACCCTGCCATCCGGCGCATTGCGCGAGTGCAGCTCCGGCAGATCGCCGACGCGCGCTACCGGCTCGACACTCAAGCGTGGGCAGACCGGGAGGACGAGCTGTGCGAGCTGCTGCTCAACTCGCAGCTCGAGACGTCGCCCGACGCACTGCCGAAGCGCCGTAATGGCGACATTGGTTCGCTATGGGTCGACGTCCAGCGCCACCTCCGCACCCTTGGCCTCAAGCTCGAGACGGCACCGGCGTGCGCGGACACCGGCACCACTGCAGCTACGTTGCAGCTCCGCGTGCCGCACCACGACTAGTGGTTGGACCACCGCACGGTCTTGCGGCACGTGAAGCTGCACATCAAGCACAGGCACTGGGTCAAGTGGGCGGTCATGCGCGACCAAGGCAAGACAGCGCGCGCGCATGGAGGCGCAGGGAGCGGCTTCCTCACACGGCCGCGAGGCATGTGGGAATCCCACTACCGGTTCGTAGTGGCCGCCCGCTTGAACCAGGTCGACACCCACAGCGTGCTCAAGCGCCGGCGCCTCCGAGCGCATGACAAGTGCAGACACCCAGGGTGCACGCGCTCGGAGACGCTGGCGCACGTGCTCAACCATTGCACGGGCACCATGGACGCGGTCCGCGGTCGCCACGACGATGCGCTCAAGACCATCGAGCGTGCGCTCATCGCGTCGTCCAGCGACCGCAAGGACCGCGTCGAGCTCCGGGTCAACCAGACCGTGCCGTCGCTCGCCGGCCCAGCGCTACGGCCCGACCTCCAGCTCTACAACCACACCAAGAAGACGGTGGCGGTGGTCGACCTGGCCGTAGCGTTCGAGGAGCAGGCGAGTGACGACTCGGAGAGCTCGGCGCTCGCGCGCATCGCCGCGCACAAGCGCGCCAAGTACGACCGCATCAAGCGACACCTCGAGCGCCAAGGGTGGACAGTACACCTCTCGGCGCTCGTATACGGGTCGCTTGGCGCGGTTGCGGGAGGTAACCACAAGGTGTTCACGGAACACCTTGGCCTCCTCAAGCGCGATGCGAAGCGGCTGGACCGGCAGCTTTCAGTTGCCTGCATCCAGTCCAGCCGCCGCAATCTGGAACCTACACTGCTGCCGACAGGGCCACACCCATGTAGGGAACCGCCCTTCACAAACCCAGGAAGACACAAGACCCTCACTTTAGTGACATACATATTTTAACCTAGATTTCGGTTACGGAGAGGTTACTAACTGGTAATACAATCACCCACTCTGTTCTAATCAGTGTGAAAACTGGTTTCCCGACTTTTAGTTGGGTCTTTATCACATTCACTTCTGGAACTTCCGAGAATGCTAGCTTGCTAGTTTTTCTTGGAACGGTCTCCGGGACCTTTCACCTCCATGAGGGATTGCATCTGCACACCAGTTATACACGAAACCTTTTAAGAAGTCGAGAGTAGTTTCCTCCCACCTAGACCCGTTCTGGTGTACCAGATATAACAGGGCCTAGATGGTTGGCCTCGCGTCCTCGCCTCCAGGCTGCTGCTTGGCTTACTTCTATCTCTCCCGTTTTCTTTCCTGCGCAAGTGATCAGCTCATGGCTCGATAGGTTATGAGCCCAACGATAGCGAGAAGCAGTGAAGCCTTTCCACGACTCCAATTTGCCGGTGTGGAACGCTCACATCCGCGCAGTTCTCGATGGTCAAGGCCCGCTAGGCTTCATCGACCTGGAGGACTACGAAGGTGACACGGATTCGTCCATTGTCGACTCAACAATGGCCAAGACCTCAAGCATTCCCACCCACCCTCGCCTGGCAAGTCGGATGGCCTGCTCTCCGACATCGGTACCCTGCCTCCGGACGGTAGTCTGGACAACGGTGACGGCAAGCACAACGACGGCGCGGTCCAACCGAAGCCTGGCTCCTCGTCCGGCGCGTCGTCGGATTCTTCGTCGGGGAATTCCTCTGAGGCGATTGCGACGGACTCTCAGTCGTCCCGCTCGGCGAAGCCCAACTCGTCGCCCCCGGTCCATCACCGAGTCCAATCGTGACAAGGAAAGGCGCCGAGAATTTCTCCGCCCACAGACCAAGAAGGCTTGAGCTAAGCTCGAGCGGCTAAGAAGTGTGCGGCTCGCAAGCCGAGCCCGCACCAAAGACGCCGCATGGAGCGCAAAAAATCAATGGTGCCCACGTGCTTCTCGTCGAGGGTTGTACCTCTGTCTACTCGATCTACCAAAGCTGCGAGACCGCTATGAGGGCTCAACTACCCGAATTACATCAGCCACTACTTGATGGCGCTCAAGTACGAGGAGGGTACGGATCTCATGGCATTCTTCCTGACCTTCGAGCGCTACTGGCATTGTGATGACCAACGAACAGAAGTTGCCCTATCTCTACCATGCGATGCCTAGTACCTGGAAGCTTGACCTTGCGATCTGGAAGGGCAGCAAGAAGTTCATCCCCTACACTGACCTCAAGACCAACATTGAGCGTAATGTGCTGGACGACTACGCTAAGCGGAAGTACGTGATTGAGAAATGCAGTCCGGAGACCCCGCGACGGCCAGCGAAACAGCGTTCCAGGTCATTGCGAACCCACCCCAAGACCTCGACGACCCGTCTCGCCGTGCTCAAGACTGCACCTACTGTTAGCGACCCGACCACGCCAACCGTAACTGCCATGTGCTGCAGAAACACGGTGGTCACAGTGCTGCCGGCGAATTTTGCCATCATCGACAGAAAGCCGAGGGATGACCACAACCCCTTCCCGGCCAATCAACAGCGCACTCAACACCCCGATGACCAAAAGCGCCCTCCCTCTCGTGGTGAGAATGGGTTCATTGATCCGGACATCTACGATCGCTTTGGCAACCCGGTCAACTTCCAAGATCTCCGGCACAAGTTCAGCTCGAAAGGGCGTGAAGCTGGACTCATTGCCTATATGACTATCTTCACGCTTGACATCGGCCTCTCTGCTACCGGCACTGACCCGCATGATCCCACGTGGACCGTTGACTCGGGTTGTATCCGCCATGCTGCCTACCAATAATCCTGGTTCAAGAAGATCGGGCCCTATGCCGGCGCCATGAACTGTGGTACGGCAAGAGACCGTCACTAGCCTACGTCAAAGTATTTGGCTGTGTCGCCTTTGCTCTTATCCCAGAGCCACACCGCAACAAACCCGAACCACGCGCTAAGCTATGCGTGTTTGTCGGCCTCCCACGAAACCAAAAGGGCTATCGCATTCCGAACACGATAGAAAACAGGATAATTTACAACCGATATGTCACGTTTAAGGAGGATACGTTTTCTAAGTTGCCGTTCCTACGCCTAACCCACTCAGCACTGCCTTATCTTTACAAAAATAACTCCTCCCTTCTCTCAGTACACCTCTCAAACGCAATCAAGCCTCTCTGGTGGCAACTGACGCCGCTGCATTCCTATAAGAAAGCCAATCACCAAGACGCAGCTGCGGTATTTCCAAAGGCGCTACTACTCAATAAGCCTATTGACTTGGAAGAGGGACATTGTAATCTCTTAGCTGTCCGCCATGACCCAGCACCTAAGTCTACAAATACGCCATGCGCTCGTCCTATTCATCTGACTGGCATAAAACTGTTCTGTATGATTGTGAATCTATCATGCGCAATAAAACATGGACTCTAGTTCCCCAGCCCCGCAACTGCAAGGTTCTCCAATGCCGATGGGTATTCGTGCGTAAACGCCATAAAGCGGTCGCATTTTCCGATTTAAGGTACGCCTTGTCATGAAAGGCTGTCAGCAGAAGAGCGGTATACACTACACCAAAATCTTCTCGCCTGTCGTGCGGCTGGAAGTTCTCCGACTGCTGCTAATATTAGCATCCATCCTTGACTACGAGATCGAACACATGGACGTTAAGATTGCCTTCCATTATTATTATAGATCATGGCATCACGCTAAGGGGCATTGAGAACTTCGAGCTCCTACAATCTGACGAGTATCCTATGGCATACACGGACTCGGACTAAGCCCAGTGCGAGAACACTAGGCGATGCATCGGTGGATACATCACGATGTTTGCAATAGCCCGATCAACTGGGTCTCACGCAGACACCACACAGTAGTGCTGTCTACGACAGAAGCGGAGTACATTGCGCTTTGATACTGTACGCAAGAGCTTATCTACATCAAGCTTCTGCTAAAATAAATAGGCTATGACAGATCCAAACCAAAGTTGATCTTATGGGACAACCAAAGCTGCATTAAAATCTGCATCCGATATAAAATACTTCTTCATACTGGAGAAAGTAGCGAGAAAAGAATTCATGATCAACTACTGCGGCACCAATGAAATGTGCGCTGGCATCTTCACTAAACCTTTAGCGAAGCCACTATTTGAGAAAATGAGAGAGCTATTGCGTGTTTCCCCGTCATAATAATGAAGAACCGTTTAGATAAGACTTTGCGTGTGATGATAAATAAAAAAGAATTTGTTGGTGAGAGCATAATAGATTATTGTCTAGAAATTTAAAACGCACCTTGAAATCCTCTCTCAACGTGTCCTTCGCGATTACCAGACTCTAAACGGACGCACAAATGCGAAGAAGTTCATCCAGCAACACTCCTCCACAGGTTTATCCTGGTCTCTGTCAATCACGGTCTTGCGGTGGCCCCCGTTCGCTACGCGAAGCGCAACTGTATGCTCCACGAATCGGACGTTGTAAGCAGCCACGATGTACAGCCCACCTGTGACTCCTTTGTCCGGAGTCAGCTCGCTCAACACACGCGGCCCGCGACGCCCTCCTCGTACTTTGTTGTTCTTCACCATCTCGTTGATCTTCGGCGCACTTCCATTTTGGCGCCACTTGAGCAGAAAAGCTGTGAACTACTTCTAATTGCAGTCTTGGTTCATGTCCAGATATAACTTGCTCAGAGCCTCGGCGAAGAAGTCATCTATCATCTTGTGGGGAACCAGGTTAGGCCGCTTGAGAAGCTCGGCCGCTACTTTCATTACCTGGAACATGCACGAGTAATCCTCGCCCGCTGCAATGATGGTCATACCGTAGCAGGCCGTCTTGAAATACTCGCGGAAGGGTTCCATCCCGTCCTGAAACGCAATTACCAACCAACATTCTCACGGTGCGTTTTCAACATGGCTTCTAGAGGCTCCATCGAGCGGTAGCGTTTACTGGCAGGCTTGGCACGCCAGTCCCAAAGTACGATTACGAAGTATTCACTCGCTGTAACGCCAGTATTCTCGTCGGTCTTTTCAGCGATGATGAAATCATCTATCTGCCAAACTCCCAGCGCAGCGTGGGGTCTGGGGCCCAGTAAGGCTCCTCCGGCTCCTCGTCCGAACAGAACAAATCATCATACATATCCTCGCCTGCAGAGCCAGAATCGCTGAGGTCATCACTGGAGCCATCGTCGCTGCCTCCATACTCATCATCCAAAAGCTCCTAAGAAGACGACTGGGGCGACTCGTACAACGGTAGCCTCCTGAGCTTCATCATGTTCTCATTCCGGATACTTCTAAATCTAGAACAGGATCATGTAGTGCCAGTAGTGTTTGAGCTGCTGATATCGTTCAAAATTTAGACCGACGCCTTAACCAGAACTTGCCCTCACGAACAACTGGTAGTTCGCTGCAGGGGGAGTGTGAAGGATTACATCTGCACACCGGTTGTACACAAACTTTGTAAAAAGTCGAGAGTAGTTACCCCCATCTAGACCCGTTCTGGTGTGCCAGATATAACAGGGTCTAGATGGTTGGCCACGCGTCCTCGCCTCCAGGCTGCTGCCTAGCTTACTCCTCTCTCTCTCTAACCTAAATAGACCTCAGTTTCAAGTTTCCTTCCTTCTGCGTCTTCTCTTCCCTCTTCCTTCCTGTGGAAGTGATCAGTTCATGGCTCGACAACCTCTTCCCCAAGAGGCCAACCAAAGCACAAAAACAAAGCAATTATCTACAACTTTATATTTACCAAATACCACGGTGACATTATCAAATATCATATTTACCAAATACCCGGTGAGATTACCAAATACCACGATGCCATTTCCAAATATCATAGTTTATTTACCATATCCCACGGTGACATTACCAAATATCACAGTTTGTTTATCAAATACCACGGTGACATTACCAAATATCATAGTATGTTTACCAAATACCACGGAGAGATTACCAAATACCACGATGACATTACCAATATCAGAGCTTATTTACCATATCCCACGGTGACATTACCAAATATCACAGTTTATTTACCAAATATCATAGTTTATTTACGAAATGACACGGTGACATTACCAAATATCATAGTTTATTTACGAAATGTCATGGCGACATTTCTAAATATCAAAGTTTATTTACTAAATGTCATGGTGACATTTCCAAATATCAAAGTTTAATTACTAAATGGCACGGTGACATTAACAAATATCAAAGTTTATTTACCAAATATCACATTTTTTTACCAAATGTCACGATGTCATATCCAAATATTATAGTTGCGTACCAAATGTCATGGTGGCATTACTAAATGTCATGATTTCTACTAAATACCATACTCCCATTACCAAATATAACAATATAAATATGCTTGACGAAATACCACGGTACAGATATGCCGTATGGTAAAACGAAGCACTAAACATCACAAACTGAATAGGCTACATTCTATTACGTAAATGGCCTACCTTCTCGGCCTTTTGGCTAAGATCAAGTGTAGTATCTGTTCTAATCAGTGTGAAAACTGGTTTCCCGACTTTTAGTTGGGTCTTTTTCACATTCATTTTTGGACATCCCTGATTGGCTGGCTTGCCAGTGATTTCGGGGACGGTCTCCGGCGGCTTTCACCGTTCCGCCGTGAGGCCAACTACATTAGCTTGCATCTTTTCTACCAATACACTTGCCTTTTTGGCTCCGTCCCTTTTCTTTTTGACCAATAGGATCGCGCCATGCGCTTCTTTTGGCCAAAGAGACCGCTCTCTGTCGACGGACAGCGAGGCCTCCACAGCCAGCCACTCCAGCCTGGCCAGCGACGGGTCATTCTATGACGCGTCGCCAGGCTGGGACGACGACGCGTCACATGGGTACACCGAGCCCTTAGGGGTTCGGTTACGCATTGACGCCCCCGTTTGGGCTTTCGCGAGCTCCAAAACGGGGCCGAAGAGCCTCCTCGCGCGGTGCCACTGCTCGGCACCGGCGGCGTTTCAGCCGCTGCAACTTCGGGCACGGGTTCAGGACCCGCAGCGCCCATTGCACGCCAATGGACATTGCTGACCGGGACCTCTGGCGGCCAAGCCGAGGCCCGGTCGTCCACTTCAACCTCGCGGCGTTTCGGGGCCCCAGTGGTCCCACGGGCGACCCGGCCCACGGGACCAGATCCCGCGCCTCTCAGGAGGCAGAAGAACATCGTCGAGCGCCAGCAGGCGCCGATGATGGCGGCTCGATCTCCGGCTCCCCTGTAAGCCTAATACCCCCTCCGCCGCCATGACCGCCCCCATCAGCAGCAGCCGCGTCTTGTCTTGAGCCTCCCGCCCTCGACGCCGCCGAAGGTCCCCCGTGTGATGAGCTACAATCCGACAGGGCGGGCGGCACGCTGCCGGTTTTGGCAGCACCAGGGGCACCGCTTGTAGCCGCCACGGCTCGTGCTCTCGGCACCCCAAGGACCACCTCCGACACCGAGGACGACAGCAGCGACGACGAGGACGGCCAAGATGACCACGCCGCCGCTGCTAACGGCTTCCAAGCCCCGACGAGTGTGCTGCTTCGACCCGGCAGGGCGGGCGGCATGCTCGCCGACACAGGACCGCCAGCACCAAGCCCAGCTGTGACTGCCGCCGTGGAGCACCACGCGCGCGCCGCGCTGTCTCAAGACCAAGATCACCAAGCCAGAGCGCGCGTGGAGCCCATGTCGGGGGACGCGCTCAGCAGCAGGAGCTGCAGCAGCAACAACAGCACCAAGGCAGCGACGGACGGTGACGCAGGACACAGCGACACCGCCGTCGGCCCATGGACGTGGACGAAGATGCCTGGTGGCCGGCAGCGGCACGACAGCCACTGTCGCCACCACCAGAGCTGCGCATCGGCGGCAAGCTTCGGCGTCTCAACGATGTCGACGACGAAGGCTCCCGGGAGCGGGCCGAGCTCCTGCTGCTTGACGAGGACGAGGCCGGCTCCCAAGACCCAGCGCTCAGGCTATCCGCGGCCAGCGTTCGCCCGACCTCTATCCTCAACGTGTTCACGCACAATGCGCAGCACTTCTAGTGCACGCTGTGCACGTAAACGGCCACCAACCTCGCCTCCCTCAAGCGCCATCGCGACTCTCGGTACCGCCGAACTGCCATCCTCAACCGGTTCTCGACTGGATGCGCGTGTGGCATCCCCTTTGCGTCGAGACTAGCAGCAGCAAGACACGCACAAGCGTGCGCCAGTCCTCCGCATACTGAGCCGCACTACTGGCGCAGTCAAAGCCACCGCTACGGCGGCCACCGCCAAGCCTGACTCGCCCCACCTCGACCACACGGAGCTTGCTGCGTCGCCCCCCGCCGAGCTCCTCTACTATCGACAGGGCTCCACCGCAGCGCTGGGGTCCACCACAGCCCAGAGAGGTGGTCGAAGCCCGAATTGTGGCCCCCCTGTTGAGCCTCAGCACTCCGCTGGGGACCACTACTGCCGCGTGTCCAGACCGCCTGCTACGTCCGGTGTTGGCGGTCGACGAAGAAACAAAGGATGGCGAAGAAGCCAAAGAGGACAAAGGTACCGTAGACAGCAAGGATGGCGAGTGGCTACTGCGCTTCGACGGCGCCTGTCGTGCCAACCCTGGTCCAGGCGGAGCTGGAGCTTCCCTGTTCAAGCCCAGCGGCTTGGTAATGTGGACCCCCGAACGGTGATGGAATGTGACGCCCACCCTACAGGAACTGGCTGTTCGCGCACAGCCACCGATACTCCGCTTGCGTTGCCGCTTTGTTCCCCGCCACCTCTGACAACCGCGGACGACACCATCAACATGTAGGCACCTGACAACAAAGACATCGCCGACATCGCCGACGGCGAGGTCTACACAGCAATGTGCATAGGGCAAGCCGACATCCCACAGCGTCGACCTCGCCTACGTCTGCGCCAGCTCTCGGAGGGTGAAGGCGATGCTGTACGCGAAATGGTGGAGCGTCTTGGGACGTCACTGGCGGCCAAGAGCAAGATCACCGACGCGGCGGACTGGAAGACGGCGGGAGGCTACATCACCACTCTTCCTCACCTCTTGTACGACAAACAGCTGCCATACTCCCAGAAGCAGCGACACCCCGACCCACTCACTCCACAGTGTGGCGAAGTGGATCTGAAAGATTTGGCCGTGGAACATCTGGGAAAGATCCGATAGGACGTGATTGGACCTGACGAGATGTGATTGGATGGGATGACAGACTGATGTGGATGGATCTAGTCACAGATCCAGATTAATGACCTGATTGAAGGAGACAAGTGGTATTGCGGTTGAATGTGATGGATGGACCGACATACGATCAGTATACGATCTTACAGACACCCAGATCCGAAGTGATCAATAAGGCATAAAGATGTGAAATGTCTTGGGGCCGCTACATATGAATATGGGTGATGTGGAACTTACGTAATAATAGGTTAGATGAAACATCAAGCCTAGATATATTATGGAAACCGATGATCTGATCTAGATACATGGATCTGGACCACAGTATATATCGGTGAGGTCACAGAACCTTTCGCATACCAGAATCCACTCAGAGGGCTCAGATCAAGGCCTGTGGACCTGGATCCACGGATAGATGTGAGTGATCCAGGATCTAGGGATATTATGGCAAAGTTGGGCGATGATCTGAGGATCGACAGCATGGAGTATGCTAGGATACATTACGATTATGCTTACCACGAAGTACAATGGTTGGATCAAGCGTGAAAGTCCCAGATCATAGCGATCTGGTGGATCCATAATTGACTTGATGTGATCTGGTCTATTAGAGTATGATCTAACGTGGGGAATGCGTGATCTAGACATTACGAGGCTGGATTATGATAATGGTGAGCAAGAAGCCCGGATCACGACGTTACGACTAGTGGTCTGACGTTTATGATTCAGATCAGGAGTGATCTGCAAGGATGTCGACTGCTATGATGGTGAGGAACAAGAAAGGGCAAGGATCAGGAAAGCTTAATCAGTCGATGTGTCGTTAAGTATAGGATACAGGATGGGATAGGCCTTAATACTAAATCAGAACAGAATTTGCATTGTACTACACAAGTGCTCCCCTACGCGCCTGGAATCGGGAACTACATTGGTCCTACGGTATTAATAGCGAGTTAGGTGTGTAGATCTAGGGTGGTTGATAATATCTAGATAATATGTTGGCTAGATTCAACCTCCTAGTATCTTACCCTAAGTGCAGATCCAGGATCCCGGTATTAATTGCTTAGCCGGTAGATCCTCAGTATCTCAACGATCAAGATCATGCTATTGGAAGCGTTAATCAACCAAAGGACCCCAAGGAAAAGGAAACAACACTAAAGGAATTACTACAAGGCCGGATCCATATCTAGGCCGCCGGAACCAAGCTTGATCTAATCGCTTGGACTCCGGATCTACTACTGGCGAGTGGTGTGACGACTCCCACGCTACTCTACGACCCCAACGTCACGCCAATACGTTCAACCAACACAGATCGAACAACTTAGCAGTCACCAAGAGAGGAAGATCCAGTCCAACCGACGGGTACACAAGGTGAGCAAGTTCACCAGATCACGGATCATCGGAGGGCGTTCTTCGTTAGTCGGTGTCCGGGCATTGGCGGAAAGTCGGATCCAGCAACCTCGCAGATTTTGCTACACCACAACAGCGTCGACGACCCCCTCAACCCGAGCATCACCAAAACGGACATTAGGGTATTTGGCCAGGCCGGATGGAAAGACATCGACGCAGGCGCCACAAGCACGCAGGTGGGGAGAAGCGGCGACGCCGGAGGCAACTAAGCCGACGGACCCTAGATACGAACCAAGTGCGGAACGCACAACACCGACGACGCGCGCTCCGGACGACGGCGTCTGTCCCGTCTCGACCGCCGAGCTCTGGCAGTACCTCGACAGCATTAACACACCCCACCAGAGGTTCGCCCCAGACGCGGCTGTTGGCGTTGCTTTCCGCTCCGCGATGGCTAGCTGCCGCGGCGATGAACCAGGAGCTGCTGACGAAAGCACCAACGGCTAGCGTCGTAGCGGACCAGCTTCAACATGTCCGAGGAGCTTCCAGCCCCGGACTTGACGGGGTTCGGTATGACGTATATCAGCACTTCACAGCACAGCTCCTACCCACAGTGGCGGCGTTCAATAGGTGTTGGTGGTCGAAGCGCGTAACCCAGAGCTGGAAGATAGGCGTAGTGAGCCTCCTCTACAAGAAGAGCACACGCGAGGACCCGGAGGCCCATTTGTCTCCAGCAAGCCATATACAAGCTCTACTCGGGGATTCTCTCGCGGCGGCTAGTGCGGTGGCTCGACGCCAACGACCGCCACGCAACCGGACAGAAGGGTTTCCGCTCCGTGAATGGCTGCTGGGGAACACAACTTCCTCACAGCCACACTGGCCGATCAAGCACGCCGCAAGCGCCGTACCCTTCACGAAGTTTGGTATGATTTCCGCAACGCATTCGGTAACGTACCGTACGCGTTGCTGTGGGACGCGTTGTCACGCCTCAGTGTACTCGAGGACTACATTGCCATGTGCGGGAGGCTCTACGACAGCGCGGCATTCGTCGTCGGGAACGCTACCGACGGCACGACGGCTCCAGTACCGCTGCGGGCGGATATCTCCCAATGGTGTCCACTGAGCCCGCAGCTCTTCAACACCGCCATCGGCCTGTTACTCTTTGCGCTGCTGTGGCTACCAGACACTGGAGTGCAGCTTTCGGGAGAAGACTGCCCTGATGCCTCCGCGTACGCGGATGCCCTCAAGGTCTTCAGTGGCTCTGAGGACGGCATCAAACGACAGCACGCGCTGCTTCTTCTTCAATCTCACCTGCTCATTTTGACGAAGAAAAAAAGAAGAAAGAAGCAATGGCTTCGAAGGTTGGCCGAACATGTATAAACACGATAACGCAAAATTATAACATGTACGTACAACGTTGAACTCATTCTAATTAGCGCCTCATCTCCAGGGTATTGTTAAGTTCGCTATACTTGACTCAGACGGCTGAGCAACGAAGGAGAAGGTTGGAATACTGATGAGATGACTGGAGAAGTGGAATCTTTTTGTGGCCTTGACGAAGATGGATCACAACAACCGGATCTACTATTCGAACCTGGTGAAGATTACCAAGGCAACGGAGTTGCAGAGGAACCCGTCGTTTCTCAATGTTGTAAGTGTATTAAAATAGCTAGAGTTGGTGAACGAGCGACAAGCAGTGTACTCAAGTTATTCTCAATATTCATCCATGCAGCTAAGAACCTCAAGAAAACATTTCGGGCTTTTGTTCTACTGTGCATCATGCGAGGCAGCTATTTTTATCGTCGGCCAGGCGCATTCTCCGTCATTGGATTCAGTTATGGTAAAGTCGAAATAAGGGCCATTCGCAGTGACAAGGTGAAAAAAGATGGGTCAATGAGGAAGGGCAGACGACAGAACGCCTGCAGACCGAGATAAATTCACGAACGGTTTCAGCAGCTGAGGCGTTGGATGATGTTGGATCAGTTGTTGGGAGCGCCATCTGCACGTCTTGAGTGCCTCCTGGTGGTACTCGTGAATGAGACTGCGGAATTGTGGTTGGATATAAATGGAAAGAGGACGATCAGTGCGGAGTACTCGATGTGAATTTTGGTGATTCATTAATTGCAATCGTGTATAATTGGATTGAAGTCGCGGATGTAGCGGTAAAGATCTAGACACTACGACCTAATGGCATCGATCCATCCACCGTGCGGGATTCTGCGATTTGACTTGCTGATATTGGAGGGAATCTTCTGGACGAAACGCGCAAAATACCAATTTTAGATATTGCAAACTTCACAGCGTCTCAAGTAACAACGTGACACATCCTTGACTATGAATTCTAAAAGGAAGGTGGGCGGACACCACCAGGAATAGCGATAGGTGAAAGTATTTTTGACGGGACGGAGGTCGCAGCCAACGCCACTAACGCAGGACAGACTGAATCGGCCGTTGAGAGAAATTTAAATGACGGTTTCAGCGACTCAGAGAATGATGTCGCCGAGTCCCGAGATCACTAGATATCAATGCTTCCATCTGCCTCGAAGAATCGGCGGTTGGGCAACCATAACATGCCCAACAGTCGCATCGTTTCCCTGAGCAACCAAGTAGCAATATTTACATAGACTCTCAATGTGGACTAATTTATAGCTCTTCGCAGAATAGAGTTAGCAGTTCCCTCGGCAGCGAATATTTCGACAGCGACGGATCCGAGCTCACTCCAGCCGTCTGGAATGCAATCCACCAGCCACGTGGCAGTTGTGAACGGTAAGTACGCATCTATGACGCCCCAATAGTTGTAGTTTGCGCAGATACACAGGAAGCAGTTTGGTTTCTTTCCTCACGCTACTGTCCTACGAGCACTCTTTGGTTGGGACTTCGGCACTCGAGATTTTTCCTTGGCACATTTTGTTCGAATTTCAGAAGTGGAGAAGCGGATTAGTGTTCGGCGATATGATGTGAGCAATTTCTCAAAGAAGGACACTCTTCCGCCGCCAGCACTAGTAGAGAACTTTTCGGTACTGACGTACACTGTAGATGATGTGCAATTTAGCTCGTCAATTGTATAAGCCAATGGTGCTTGAAGCATTTATCCCAGCCGCAGCTTTTCTTGGTGAACTTCGTGTTAGTGATCTACCTACATCTGAGGCCGCACTGAGCGAAATCATGGCTTGGATAGACAATCGACTAGAATTATTCCGCGTCTACGTATCTGGAGGAAATTGGACTAAGCCGTCGTTAACTAAGACTCACTTCAGTGCTTCTTATGAATCTTTCGTTCGGGTCAACCAATTAATACTTCGTTGAGATATTGCGGCAGCACTGAAATTGTCCGTCACAACAGTCAGTAAGGAAGACCAGCATCCTAGAAATAAGACATGAAGCGCACGTATTCCTAGTTCCGTCAGCAAAGCCCTACCGTGGCAAGGTCAAAAGCAAGTGGTTTCTATCTGCGCAAGGATGCCGAGGAATGAATGGCAAGTGTGTTGTCGATAACTTGTACCATTTCAAGCCGGCAATATTGCCAGATGTGGTGCAAGATGTCATTGATAAAAATTATGGCGGATTGTCCAGTGGTATGAAGCGATGGTGCCTGGAAGCTGTCTGTTAACTAGACGATTCACAGGATCAGAGTCCAATGATTGAGTCGGAAGCTGTACGAAGGATGCCATCGAGAGAAAGGGCATATCGGCTCCCACCAATTCGGCCATCACAACATCAATAACAGCAATAACCTCTGTCGATGCGGCAGTATTTTTTAGCTTTATCGGGTGAGAAAGGCCAATCTAGACAAGGAACTTACGATAGCAACACGCTTACTACCATACCCACGACTGGGTTGTACGACTGGGAAGGTCCATCATGTTGGCTACAAGTACAGTCACCGAACAATGATACCGGACCGCATGACAAGGAAATGCGATCATGCCCTATTTTTCACATACCGCGCGACTGGTAAAAGCCCTCGTACTCGCTTGATATCGTTCATCGTGACGGGGGAAAGCCCTCACGCCCACATCTCACAGTCTACACGACGGAGAAAAGCTCTCGTGTCGGTATAAGATCAGGCAGAATGGGGGACCCATGTGGCTGTCTGACGGAACAATGTGTCGAAAGATCGCTCCTCACGTCATTGAACCGATTATTACAATTTTTGTGCACTCAAGTGCATTGTCGAGAGTCAGCAGATTTCATTTGATAAGACGCTACTAATACGGCATCGACTTGTGGGTGTGCACGCGGAAACAGTGTCAGCAAATCTAGCGCAGGTTCTGAATAGGTACCACATAGAACATCCAAACCATCACCTTCCCACACTATTGAGAACGGCAAAGTGAAACATTTACTGGATAGGAACAAACGAACAGCATATAGTGAGTTGGTGAGATGAGAACGACCCCAGCTACCAGAACTCGTTCGTTTGCTGCGCGGTGAAACACCACTCGATTATCGCCCGAACAAGGCGTTAGAGATTCCCAGCTCTCAACCTGCGTGGAAGACATATAAGTATAAGGATCGGTAAGAGCACACGTTTAGACATGGTGTAAACCAAAATGGAAGACATCATTTTCTGTACAGAGAACATACCTCCGAATGTGTCAAGAATCTGCGGGAGGGGCAAAACTGAAATAGCTACCAAATCCTCGATCTGGACTTACTTTCGATGCTAGACGGTGTAACACGTTGCTCAATCGGAGCGGATCGAAAATACGACGTCGATCTCTCAGTTGACGCACGGGTTATTCATGATCTCTCTTTTCTTCCAGGCGATTCTGTCAACGACAGCATAGTACTCGATCACGAAATTGAAATTTCGTGCGATGGAGTTGAGACGTTGTCAAACCGTATTCTTTGATGTTGCTACAGTAATCTCCAAATTGCAGTGTATGATGATGGGTGACGTGAACGGAGCGTTCCGTCATATACCAGTGTCTGGGGATGAGGTCGGCAGATTTGCAGGGACAATCCCAAAGTTGGGGATACTTATCATTGATCTGTGTTGCCCAATCGCTTGGAAGTATTCACCGTCCTCCTACTGGGTAGCCGGTACAGCTATAAATCATCTTAATGCCAGCTCAGCGCCACGATGGCCGCAACAGCCAACACCAGGACGAGAAAATTTTGACGCAAAAGCATGGTGTGATGACCACACTGCTATCGAACAAGACATGGGTTCTCGACTAGCCGAAGCACAAATGGTCCTACGATCTGCAATGGTCGCTATTTTAGGCCCGGAGGTATGCAACGAGAAAAAATTCACGCCGTGGTTCGTTCGAGTGAGAGAAGTGATTCGATTACCGATTATGATACTTTCTCAATTTGCTATGTATCTGTCTTAGTCTGTGAGTGTTTGGAAGATTACTCCTGTGCGGTACGTGAGATGGAGTTGAATATGTCGAACTCGGAAGTGTTCTTCGTTGCGTCTTATATAGTCTCCTAGATGTTCCGTGGACCGTAACTTCTGTATGATAGCTGTGTAAGTGTTGTTGTTATCGTTTTTAGTGTAACGAAGTAGACGTCTGTAGTGGGAGCTAAACGTACTATAAATTGTAGCGATTGTTGTAAAGGGTCCATTCGGTTGTTTGTTTTCAAAGCAAAGTCGATTGCGTTGACTCCATAAGTGATGAAGAGTAATACACCGCAATATATTCCACAAGCTGAGTATTTCCGAACGATGATTTTGCCACCGCTGAAGTACTTGTAATTTATAAGGCAGAACCAACGTGACCCAGGAAAGGTTACCACCAAAGAGACCTTTCCAGTCTCCCCACAGAACATTCCAAAGTTCGTCGGAATGCTGGCATTCGAAGAAGAGATGCTTTGCAGTTTCAATCGCACCACAGTCGTTAAAGGGACAGCTTTGCACATCAGGAATCTGGTTAGCAAGGAACCAAAATCTTGACCGAACAGGTAGTAGTCGTAGTGCTAACCTCATTTGTAAATCGTCTAGTACTGGAAGAAGGAGACACCGTTGCTCTTTGCTGAACTTGACAAATTCCTTCACTATTCCACCATGTAGATCTTGGAAGATCGGATGTTGTTCGGCTTCTAAAGGTTTCGGTATGAATATTTGTTTAAGTGTCGGGCGTTGAATGTTTGGGAAGAGCACGAGCTTATCGGCAACCCTGATTCCCACGTTAGGAATGAAGACCGAGTTGTGAGTAATACTAGCTAGATTGTCGCCTAAGATCGTTTCAACCCGGCGATAAACTTGCGTTAGTTCCAAGTACAGTCTACCAATCAAACATTTTCGCTTCCTTTCAGGATAAAATGAGTCTGAAACTGTGATCACTTTTCTTATGAACTCGCTTTGTGTTGGCCAGTGTCCAAAGTCTTGAAGAATGTTGTCCAAACTTGTGTACGACATACGTTTCGCAATGTTGAGACGAAAACTTCGTCGTGGTTCAACAACAGCGATTAAGTTACGTCTACGAGCATTTGGTGTTTCATAGTGTAATACTTCATTCTTCGTCAACCAAATCGGAGATTTTAGCAGGGATATAGCGAGAGGATCGTTGTTGCTCTTGAGGGGCCATTTAATTTTATGCCACAACCGCCATGAACTTACCCACCATTCCGATAATGCCTCTAAACGAAAGAGATATTTAAGTTTTGTTGGTGAGATGTCAAGAAAACTTAATGTGTCTAGATCTGGAAAAAATGGCATCGAGTTCCGGAAGGAGATAGCGGCTAAGGATGGCCAAATTTCATCGGAATTAGACAATAACAGCGTTGTAAACTGTTGTAGCATAATTATCCTCTGAACATTAAGTTGCGTTTCGATATGCGGTATTTGGAGACCACCGGACTGCCTGGATTGGTAGAGTAGGGTAGATGGTGCAAGTTGGATGAATGTAGAATCTTCATCTGTCTTTTTAGCCAACACAAATTTCGTAATCATCCGTTGCCATCTTTTTGTGTACTCTTTAGGGATACTGATGTGTTGCGTATAATGCCAGAGTGTTGAGAGTATGAGAGTGTGTACTAGCAGGAGCCTTCCTCTTACTGTCCGTGCTCTTCGCCCCCATATACCAAATCCACGATAAAATTTCTGGTTTAACTGAGCAAGAACGTGAATTTTTGTCACATTTTGCCCGAACGGGATTCCTAGATACTTAATTGTATCATCTGGTTGTAGACATCTAACTTCCGAGACAATTGGACACTGGTATTTTTGGTTCAGAGGCATAAGTGATGATTTACCTAAGTTCAGTCTTGCGCCTGAGCCTTGGCAATACGTTTTTACCATGTCTAGTTGTTGTTTTATTCCAGTTATACTCTTCGATATAAGTGTTGAGTCATCAGCAAAGTATAATCCTGTCACTATGACGTTAGGTCCAATCTCCACCCCAAGCTCTGGTTTCCCCCTAATAAGATTTCCTAATGGCTCAATACATAGGAGGAATAACAATGAAGATAGAGGATCACCTTGTTTCACTCCCCTAGTGGTTTCCAATGGGTCTAGTAAAAATCCATTGAGCATGATTATCGTAAGCGGGTTGTTGTACAACAATCGAATCCAGGATATAAAATAACTTCCAAAACCAAGAGATGCTAACACCATGAATAAGTACTGCCAGACGACTCTGTCATAAGCCTTTTCAAAGTCTAGAAATAGAGCCATTGCTTCTGAATTCTTGAAAGTTGAGTAGTGTTGCAGATCATCAACGGAACGGATATGATGATGCATTGATCGGCCCTGCACAAAACCTTTTTGATCAGTGTGGATTAAGGAAGGCAATACGTCTTTCACCCGAAATGAAAGCACCTTAGATAAAACCTTTACGTCTACCGGCATTAGTGCAATAGGTCGATAGTTGCCAGGGACTTCGATCTCCTTTCTTGTATAGCAGCGTTATACATGATTTTCGTTGAGAAGGGAGTAAAATTCCACGTTCCAGTTGATACGTAAAAACTCTGCACAGTATAGCTCCAAATATTTCTAAAGCTGTTTGGTAAAATGCTGCTGTAAGTCCGTCTAGTCCTGGAGCTGATGTTCCCTTCATATGTTTGATGGAAGCGGATAATTTTTCTGATGTGATGGGGCTCTCGAGTAAATCTTTCTCTATTCCCGATAGTTTCGTAGTGATAGTGTCTAAAAGGATTTGTTGTTTCTGTTCATCAAGTATGGTTCCATCTGAAGGACTGTCAGGATCTCCAAAAATTGTTCCCCAATGC
The DNA here is from genome assembly GCA_008079305.1 of Phytophthora palmivora. Classification (NCBI taxonomy): domain Eukaryota; phylum Oomycota; class Peronosporomycetes; order Peronosporales; family Peronosporaceae; genus Phytophthora; species Phytophthora palmivora. The sequence continues at coordinate 20,052 of VOQZ01001244.1, read as the reverse complement.
AGGCGAAATCTCTTTTTCACTTCGTCTGGATCATGAGATACCTCTCCATTTTCTAGTATAACGGAAGACACAGATATCGATCTCAATTGTTTGTTAGGTTGTTTATAGAATGCGCTTGTAGAGTTCTCCATTTTGGATGCATGGAAATCAAAGGCGGAGTCGCACTGTAATCTATATACATGTTCCTTGCGTTCAGAGCATTGTGTTTTTGCTTCCTGATATCTCTGCATCGATTCGTCTGACGGGTTGTCAACGTAGTCTTTCATACAAACTTCAAATTGTTTTTCAGCATCCCGGATACCTTGGTCTTGCTGGAGTTTCATAACAGTTTGCAATGATTTGAGTTGGTTGGTCATTCTTTTCTTCCAACCTTCCCACACAAGTCCAGGATTGTTTGCGCTCATAATCTCTGGTAACAAAAGTTTTGCTTCTGTTTGAATTGCCTCTCTAACAAGTGGACACTCCAACATCGTTGAGGGGAGATGCCAATACCTTCTTCCTCTTGGTTGTCGATCATGTCTTAGTGTAACCCTATGGGCTAGGTGATCTCCTGTGTGTGAAGCTTGAAAATACCTAGAGGAGTCGTAGTATCTTGACATAAATCCATCTGAAATTAGGCAATAATCTAATCGATTTCTACGTGGAGGTGGACCTGTATACACACGCAGTTGTGGATTTTCTAGTCTCCAGCAATCCGTCACACCAAGTCCAGCAATCCATTCCGTCACATTGCTTCTTGCCCGATGATGTCTTGTAGAAGCTACCGAGGAGTCCAAAGTTGGATCGATAGTAACATTAAGGTCACCCATGACCCAGTGTACTTCATCACTATTATATGTTCTAGTCAGTAAATGGTCATAAAAATCACGGTTTTCTTGTGGATCCACCGGGGCGTAAACGTTGTGGATATTGAGTATCATGTTTTCTACTTGTACTTGTACAACTAAATATTTTCCTGGTATCGTCAGTTCTTTGATTTCTGTTGCTGTTTCAAATCCAGGAAAGTCACTATGTAAGATTGTTGCGACGCCTCCACAACGGGGAAATTGGGTGGCAGGCTGTGTCGAATTTGGGTCATTCACAAAACATTTACGGTCATAAGTAGCTTGCAATACATACTCAAATTTATGAGTGTGATGTAAGTCTCGAAATTTTGTCTCTTGTAAACAGACCACGTGATAGTTTGACAGTGTTTTTTCAATTAGTAGTCGTCCATTTTTCTTGATGCCATTGGTATTGCACGTCAACATGGATACATTATTCCACGTTGTAGAAACCTTAGCACTCTGTCTGGAAAGTTCCCCAAATCAATCTAGGTTGGCTTCCTGAGTTTTCTATCTGCAGTACTGCTGTTTCAGCATTCATCCAGTCTTCCGCGTTGCGCAATTGTACTAGTCTGGTTAACAAGTCATAAGACCATACTAGCTTTTCCAACTGATTGACAATATGTTTTCCGCATTCCGATCTCAATAGAGCTAGAAGTGTATTGGGGTGCAACAGTCGTCTACTTGATGCTAGAAGCCATGGAACGTGAATTGTTGCTATTGTTTGGATCCAGTAATCTTTCTCGAAAATATGCGGTGCAGAAGTCAGTAAGAGCAGTTCAAAAAATGCCAGAGCCTGTGAATTCTCCAGCATGTCGTCTGATTCACTCATGTCTGTGCGCATCGAATTAACAATTCGAAATAGTTCTTCTCTCGAACTGGGAACCGAGGATCCTATCAATTGTTTCCATTTTGTTTGAAAAGTGTTTTTTCCATTTGGTATCGAGGCGTGCACACATCGATACCACATGTGGATCTGTGCGAATTCTCCGATCAGGTTTGATTTTTGCCTCATAAGTTTGGACATCCTAATCGAGAAGCCTAGCCGGTTCTTGGTGATTTCTTTCAGAATATCGTCCGAGTTTATAGTGGTTAAAAGGGTTTTAGGTTCTTTTCCTTTTTTACGTCTTTAAGAGTTTGGCATTCAAGCTCAAATGCACCAACAGCTTCACTTATGTCAGTTGACATCGCGGGGATGAGGTCTCGGATCGTGGTGGCGTCACTAGATAGCTTCACTTTGCTTTTTTCACGTTTGTGGTAAAATGCGTATTCTCCGCCTTTCTTTACTTCTTCTGTTGGAGTGATGTTGGTCACCAGAATTTGGAATACAACATCGTTTTCATCATCGGGTTCCGTTTCACGACATTCCAACTCGGGGTAAATCTCTGCAAGATGGTTCCAAAAGTTTTTTGAGTTCCATGTTTCTGATGATGGTGTTGGAGGTGGAGCACTTCGTCGACTCTGGAGTCTCTTTGGGGGGTGAGCAAAGGTCTCACTTGGGAATTGTTCTGGGCTCGGAGGGGCTGAAACTTCATACTCGATGTTTACATCGAAGGAGAGATCCAGAGAATTCTCATTCTCATTGTCTGCTACATCAACATGCTGCTGGGGTGTGGATTGATCTTCACTCGGTCGATCGCGTTTTCCACCAGACTGGTTAGGCTTTTTCGAATTTTCCTTTCTCTCTTTTGTTGACTTCTTCTTGTGACCTCCAAACGGCAGTTTACTCAAGTCGAGACAGTGAGGAGACATTCTGTTAGGTTGGACATGGTAGTAGTGAGGCGGAACATCTTTGCCCTTCACAGCATAAAACACTCCGTCCAGCAAAAATTGTGCACACACATTCCCTTTCACCAACAGGTTTGGGGGACAAACGTTACCTGAGACATAGTAACGTAAGATCCCTGATGATACCTTGGTTTCTTGGCTGACATACGTAGCATTGAAATAGAGAGGCTTGCATCCCATCAGCACTAGTGCGTGGAATACCTTACGAGCGATAGCTTGGCTTTGGATCCCCATCACATCGACGAAGTAATCGTCTGACAGAGGATCGCAGCGTTCAAACTCAAGGGTATGGCCAAGGAGGTTACACTGTTGACCCTCTAATAGTTTCTTTGTTTGTTTGGAGTCGACATGGAAGAGAAGTTGGTTTCTTGGCAACTTGTGTAAATGCACAATTGCGTGTTCTTTCAAAAGCTCGCTTATCACCGTGTTGTCTTCAACAAGTTTCAAGTTCGCGATGATTTTTGGCCTTGATAGGTCTTGCAGATTTCCAGAAAAGATTGCTTTGATGGTGAATGGAGCATCCCGAAGTTTTGTCGGTTGCGCTTCTTCTGCTAGCAGCAACAATTGTTCTGGGTCTTGAACACCTTGATCATATGCCGCACGGACTCTGTCCAAGGCATCCTCAATAGCTGCGACATTGGCTGGTCCATCTTCATGTTGGCTCCTCTCATCTTGACGGAACTCATGACGTCCTGTGATGAGGTCGCCGATTGTTATGCCAATTCTTGAAGGGTCGCTTCCAGAAGGTTTAGGAAGTTGGTCTTGGTTTTCTTCTATCGTAAGAGATGGAGCACTAGCACTGGGCTTGGTGTTTCCATGTCTCCCAATTACACCATCACTAGCTCGCGATGGTTGACTTGGGGAGGATATCGTGGTGTCTTCATGGGAGTGATGCTCGGTAGCTGTAGCTCTCATGGTAACAGCAAGGGTGGGGAGGGTGACTGTTCGGTCGGTTCGTCCTCAAATTGTTCCTAGGTGGCAAATTGAGAAGTTGCCGTGGTTCGTTCGTGGTAGAGTATCAGGAAAGAATTGGGATCTGGAAGCCTTAACAATCTCTATGCCTTCGGAAAAGAATGAAGAAGTGATTCGTCGACTGGGCGACCTGGGTGGTAGTACTAAACCGACACGAAATCACCTTCAAAAGCTTATTGGCAGCATTAGCCACGATGTTACTTGTATTTGAGCGGCGGTGCATTTCTTTTAACGCGTGGCAACATTGTCAAGAAGAGAACCACGAGTCGGTTACGTTCAGGTGACCGATCATATGAAGGAAGGCATTAGGTGGTTTGAGCTTATCTTCAAGACCGGGCGTCTGAACTCAATTCCTTTGACGAGGTTTACTCGCCGTCATGAGCCAGATATCAGTATATACATGGACTCCAGCGACCGAGGTCTGTGTGCATATGGCTAGATCAGAAGCAATATTTACGGATAAAATTCTGTGAAGAGGAACTTAAGTTGATTCACACCTTCAACCTGACAGGTAGAAACGAATTCTTTCTAAATGTCCGAGAAGTAATGAGTGTTGTGTTTGCCGCTATTGCATGGGGGAACGCTGGAGCAGTTCACATAACAAGACCGACACTCACGTACGGTTCTGGACCGACAACATTTCGGCCGTGCATGGATAAAACAAGGCAAGTCGAAACAAGTATGCCAAAATGCTTCGTGTACTTGGTGTCTGAGAGTACAACATACATTTTACGAAACAGCATGTCACATCACCGGCGATGACAATAAAGTGGCGGATGCGGGTAGCAGGATGTGGCAGTCTCCAACACTAGCTTTTCTGTTCACTAAATTGTCCTCTGGGTGGGTATAGATACCGATTCCAGGCGACTCATGCAATCTCTCGCATCTATGGAAGTGCTACTGCGAGAAGTGGTTATAGCACAGTTGTCAAGGAAGCACTATTCACATGCGTGGGCTCAGTGGATTGCTTGGTTTGATATGATGCAGTTTGGTCCGTGGTTACCGGAGACAGCAATAGATCGAAACGCAAAACAGCTCGGTGTATTTGATTTATACTTAGGAAGTGGATAAAGTCACACAATGGAGTCGACAATTAAAAATATATTCTAATGAAAGATAAAATCTCTACATTTGAGCAGACTCAAATTAGAAAACACCCCTTCGCACACTTCTCCCGTCCTACGTGACAACACGTCTCCTCCCTTCCTCCTTCCCTCCGAAAATTTCTCAGCCTTTAATTTTGAAAACTGGCTCGATGGCGGATTCGGGACCGGACGCTATGAATCTACCAGCAGAAGCGAGTGCCCCTGAGGGGCAAAGAAAAAACTGATTCTGAAGTTCTTGCGTCAACGAACTGGTAATGCCTTACCAGGGATTGTATCACTGCACTTTACTAGAAAAATCCTATTGAGCAAGTTAGGAGGTCACCTTGTGAGACGTGCACAATATGATCAAGAAATTGAAGGACGAACGAAGAGGCTCTACCGCTGTCGAGGCAAGACTGAAGGGGAATTTTGTTGCCGGAAGGGGAATATCGCTACAGTTTATGTGGATGAAGACAAACTAGCACAGACAATCACTTTCCATGCGCATCATATGCGTCGGTTCTTCGAGGCATCTCCTGAAGATGTGGTGATCGACGCAACCCACAACACCAACGACGCACGATATAAGCTGTTTAGCTTCATGATTCACGACGTCTGTGAGCATGTAAGATTTTCATTTGTGTGGCAACATTGTGACTTGTGTTTTTAGTGTGTCCTTGTGTCTTTTAGTGTATCTAGCGCTTATTGTGTGTCTTCTGTTATTGTTGTGTGTCTACTAACCGAACGCCGCCGCTACGCGGGTAGTTAATGGTTGGTTAGTTATGGCTGCACTATCGTATGTACTGCCCATCCTTTGTTTTAGCTTTAACTACCACACGTTCCGCTCGCTGCGCGAGTACCACTTCAGATTATTCTGCTCCCACTATAAATATTCTTTGTCCACCAATCCTACAGAGTTCCAACTCAGCCTGTAACAGCTACAACTTGTATTAATGATTGGGTAGAATTCGTTCCGCTAGCGGCTACGCGCTCGCTTCACTATCATATTCCATACAGATCATAGCAATCCTCGTTTCACTATATGTGAGGTTCAGCATCATGTCTAACCTAATGTCATGTTGGCCTACGGTTAGTATCACTTTGGCTCTTTCACCCAACATGTCAGTCTCCATATCGCCTTCGTCTAGGGTTGTTCTTAGTACTCGCTACACTACTACCCTTTTTCTCAGCTTTAAATCCGACCGTTCCGCTCGCTGCGCGAGCTCCTACAGATCAGTCTAATTTTGGTCTAATTGCTATATTTCCTGCTACCCGCCCAGATATCAACGATTGCGATGAAATCCGCTCACGGCTACGCGCTCGATGCACTATCGTATATAGCTCAGAAAATAGTAATCCTCGCTACGGAGCTCCACTACAAGTGATACTCGGATTGAGTATCGTGTCGGCAAACAGTTACTATCACTTTATCTATTCTGCTCATGTGTTAGTCTTTATATTATGTAGTGTTGCACTCGCTCTGCGCGCTCACTCCACTGCTTTTATTGTTAGGCCATGCATAGCATTTTCCTTTGTATTCGGTTGCGGAACAAACATGGTTTATCGTATCGTGTTACGTTTTGGTAGTAGGTAATGTGTATCATGGGTAATGTGTATCATACGTGATTCTGGTTTAGAGTTGGCAGTATCGCTGTCGCTTTCTGTCTTGATTTGTGTGGATCTCTCTATCGTATAGTTGATTGCATCATCGTATGTCGTATCTATCTCCACCGCGCGATTATACCAGTATCATGTAATCTTAATCTTCGTTTCGTGTTTGATCGCATCGGTTCCTATGTCGTGACAGTATAGTATCAACATTGTGCTTGTCCCTGCTTCTCGATCCCATTATCGTGTTGCTTGCTACTTGGAGATAGGTCCACGTATATCACACGCGACCCATTATTATGTCCCAGAATGGTGTGTTGTGTATGATGTTGAACCACGTATCATGTTGGTCTTGTCACTATGTATCGTGTCATCATGTTGAGTCTATCAGCTACCGTGTTAACCTCCGCTTGCGTAGCTCAGCGCGTTTGTTTAGTTACTCTTACGGTCACTGGGCCATGAAATCCCCAGTGTTAAGAAACACCACTATATCACTAACCCGTAGCCCAAAGTATCACCTAGTCATTGTGTCTATGTCGTTTTCGGCAACTCGAATCTTTGTCTACCATGTACAGCGGTCTTGGCCTGATCGCCTCTATTTCCTAACTTCGGCCGAAATTCTTTTGTGTCACAATTGTACAAATATTGTGTCGATTTGATAAAATAGCCGTATACAAATCAACAATAACGGTTTTAGAAATGCCAATCAATTTAGTTTAACCAATCATAGGCTTCTACAGCAATAATATCAGAGCTACCGTGTTTCCTCACACCGAAAATATCGTTGCGTTTTCTATAGTGTTCCTAAAGGTGTTCGTCAGTTGGCTGCACTTAGTCTGCTTTCTGTGTCGCATTCGCGTAGCGCACATTGTTCTCGTTCTTACGTCGCGTGCATTCTATTTAAAAACAGGGGCAATTGTCCTTGAAAAGACTCACTGAAATGTGATATGTTGACCACACCAAATGACTGTAGTAAGTACGATTATGTTGACCACATCACCCGCATATTGACCAATTAGGGCCGCGCGTATTCAAGGCCAATGGCGAAATTGTACTTATGACAGGTTCTCGCTAACAAGCTGACGGACAAACGGACACGGGACTCGAGTTGAATTTCTAATGAGTGATTTGTTGTAAACAGGAACAACACGTCCAGCATAGACTAATGGAAAACTAGAGTGAAGAGCGTCATTCGGAAGAAGAACACGGCTCGATCAGGATAATTTCGCATGCAGTCTGTGGTAAGAAAGACGTGGACTTATAATACAAGATCATAGCTGGGACACAATCTTTTCATGAGCGCAACAAATATATTTTACTCCCGCTTCATCGTGTTCACAAACAAATTAGAAGTATAGGTTAGCGAGGAGGCTTGTAGTGATGTTAACCGAAGGAAGTAGATTTGGAAGTGAGTTACATTGAGTTAGAAGTTCTAGTCCTGCTTGCTCGGTCTTGCACATGCAGCACTCCTAGTGTCTTCCCTTGTTTCGTGTTTGACTTGACTTGAGTATGTAATGTGCAGCGGGAACGGTTATCTTGTGATGTACATCGCGTGTGTCGTCAATGTGCCTAAAGGATACATAAGTTGAAGTCACCAACCAATCACCGATCGCGATCCTAGAAGATCCTCTAGTCTTATTACCCCATTCACTCCACTTCAACTCCAAGCCTCAAAAGCCACGCGCCAAGCACGCGCAGCCGCTTGTCTAGCAGTAGAAGTCCAGCGAATTAGACAGCGAAGCGCCACAGCAAAAAACTGGTATGGTGTGATTTTCAACTTCTAGTCAAAGATTCGATCCTTAACAAAAGGTAAAACAATTCGAAGAATGGGATCATATAGTGGAAGTTTTATTTGCAGACACAACGTGTTTGATGGTTGCAAGGCGCGAATAAATTTAAAGCAGAGAGACGGGTCAAGGTGCGGTGTACTCGTGCTTCTAGGTTTTGAATGTGCTGTTTGTGGACTACCAGTGCCGAGTTTATTGTCAAAAAATGTGTTACGTATGCGACTGCGCTATTTGATAAATTCGTTGCATCACAGTGTCCCACAATGACTAACTCTAAATAACACTTCCTTTCGCAACACAAGGTTCTAGTAGAATATACTATGTAATGTTGAAATCTGCATGGCGAATGCCTAAGAAACAGGTGGCCGCAGTCTCGTGTTGCCTCCGGTAGTCAACGTTGTCAAAAACTGCGAAGTCTTCCGTACAATCGAGCAACACCGATAAGCTTGGAGACTCTACCAACCACATTCATACAACAGCTACGTGTGCGCATACACACAGTCGCTTCAATTCGGGATTGAATTTTTTATATTTATCACGTAATTTATCTTAATTGAGGGATTGTTTGTACCTTTGTGCCTTTGTCTGTCTCAAGCTCCGTTCTGGTGACACGTCTGTGCCCCCAATACGCAGTTAAGTACGAAGTCACATGAACTCCCATTGTGTGACTCTAACACGCCTCTTTTACTTATGCAATATGGCATTAACATGAGCCAAATTGGCCATACATATTCGACAATCTGCAGAAAATTGTCGTAGTACGCTGGTTTCACCGGAATATAGCTAGGTACAACCCTGGTGTAAACGCCAGTCACGCCATTTTTCTGCGGAAGATTCACAAACCCTGCGGTAAGCATCAACCTGCATCTGCTAGACTGCTTCGTCTCGCCTTCGAGAGTATCGATCTTTCGCAGCCATGCTATCAACTGTTATGGGGTGGTTTGCAGTTAGAATATTTCTTTTTACTCAGACGTTCATAGTATCTATTCATCGGAAGACGTGTGCACGCCTATATTTTGCAGTTATGGGCAATTCAGTTTTTCGACCATGATGAGAGACCAGTATCGCTGAAGAAGGAATACATTGTGAGCAACACATTAAAGGTGCAAAAAAACAAATTCGGGGGAGTAAAGAAGAGATTCCACTACATGTCAAAGGACAAGTTACTATGCCCCGTAAGAGCCGCTCAGTGGATTTTCGAAGCTGCTACCACGCTTGGAAGGTGCCCGCATTGGCACTGAGACGTGGGGGAGTATCTTCAGATAATGTTTCCATCGTGATTAAAAAGGCCGCGGTTAGAATTACATACGATTTGGCGAGGTTTTCTATTCGCTCCGTTCGTATGGGCGGAGTTAGTGCTCTGTTGAACTCCAGTGCAGATCGGATCGTTTTAAAGTTGATTAGACGATAGTTGTCCAATGCATTTGAAGCCGTGCTGTCGTTGAAAGGATCAGTGGATCTTGCTCGGAAAATGTACTGAGCGTCACATGATAGGGCCTGAAGTATCGATGGAGGTACGACAGACGGTAAAATATGGTGGGGTAGCTGCCACGCCCATGGAGTGGCAAAAATGAATTCCTACAATTTGACCCAACGCGACATTATTGGAAACAATAATACAAGCGGCTGGCGGCATAGTCAAAGTGAAACAGGCACCGAGCCCAAAGAGCTGCTGCGTGAGATGGCTTAAGATGAATGGAAGTTCTTTACAAGGCAGACGCCTTTTGATTAGCTAATGCAGCCCTATGAGCCACGTCCTCTTAGCACAATGCAAGAAGACTATCCAAGACGTTATGATAAAAATTATGGACTTATTTAACGGGCAATGGACTGCCCGGCGACGCCACTGGGTGCGCTCCTCGACTTTGCATAATCTACATTCCGGGAGGGGGTCGCTGCGTCAAGTAACGAGAAATGATCTAGGAGAGGATTGACGGTCAATACAAGAAACAAATCGCTTATCAATGGAAACACCCTGAATTAACGCCAAAAACCAGAGAGTCGTTTGAAGCAGAGCTAAACAAGACTGTGGATATTTCCAGGTCACCAACTGTGCGTCTTTGTCGGTCGGTTGGTTGCTTGCACCATATCACCCAATAAAGAAAACCTCGAGAGCCACCGGAAGACGACGGACGCAGGGGTGATTCTAAAAACGATGTTTTGGTCAATTCATGGCTCGGGACAGATTCACGCACCTGTCGCGTAATCTTCATTTCAGCCGCAATGGTGATGACCGCTCCAAAACCGATAGAGCTGGAAGTTTCGCCCTGTGATAAATGCATTGCAGTATCGATTCCAAAGGGACCTCCCGCGGTGTCTTTCGACGAAGCCATGCTTCCGTTTTGGTCAAGTTTTAACCGGATATGTGTCTTCGTGAAAGTCAAATCTCACAAGTGGGAGGCATGCTCGTTACTCTTTGCTGATCTACGACAGACTATTGCATACGGTAAGCATCTAAAATCGCGTACTCTATCGAGGCACTCTTTTTTAATCAAAGTTCACGTATCGTGTACCAGACATCCTAATAGTTTGATTTCGTGAACCATACATATTTGAAGTGTACTATGACAAACAAGAACAACACAATGCAAGTGGAGCATTGACGGGCTACAGATCCGGTCCTGCTACAGTAATCGTAACCACCGTGAGGACTTTGGTGCTTCCGGACCTTGTGCAAGTGCTATACGAATTATAGTAATTGGCCGCTTCTACACGTCGGTACCGTTAGCACTGCAGATGTTGGTGATGGGATTCTACTCTATCGGGACCGATCAATCAGATCGCATTGGGCTACCTGCGGTACTCGGAGGTGAAAATAAAAATGATCAAAAGAAGAAGAAACTTCCAAAACATCGACCTGCCAGTATCGAACGCGGGGCATTTGAGGTGACTGACCACATGTATGTTCCTGAATTTCATTCGTTGCGATGGTGGGTCAACAAAGCGGTCTACATGCCTGGTTCAGGCGGCAGTGTTGTGCTGGATCGTGTTGTTTGTCGCAATCGACTGACTGGTGAACAAGCAAAAGTCACCTGCCCCCTAGTTCTGACGGACTATCAGACACTCATGGGTGGCGTGGACATACATGATCAACTGCACCTCGATAGATAAGAACTGTTATGGTATATCCATGTTAAGGAAAGTGCTAATCGTATATGTACAACTTATAGGTAGTCAATGCAGCTCGCCATCAAACATAAGAACTATTGTATGTATTTCTCAGATTTATTGGTCTCGCACTGATTAACGCTATCATCGTGCACAATGCTTGTCGAGCTGATAATGGAATGAGGAAGCTGAGTCGAGTCAACTTTATGAAACAATTACATTTGGAATATGTCAATTGCGTGAGGAAGACTGGGAGGCATTACTTAGCTCTGATGCTATAGAAGGAACGCCTTCAAAAGGCTGTTCGACAACATTACCTACTGTTAGTGATTGTAAGCTGACAACACCATCTAAGAAGCCCAAAGACTGGCGAGTTTCCCTCTGTGACAAGGTCCGTCTTGAGCACAATGGGAGTTCTATGTTCTTCTTTGATATATAGCACAAGGCACGGCGAAATGGAGCTGTTCTTCTTTCGAAGGCTCGAAAACGGAGAAAACGCGCGCATATTCCTGCGCGAACACCTGCGGAAGGAAGTATCGGCAATAATGAAGGACCTAGCGACGAGTCGACGAGTTCTCCACATCGCTCGAAACAGGCACGCAGGGCAGAGTCTACGGACTAATCAAATGTCGTACTATTAGTGTATTGGTTTCAGTATAGCTTTGAAAATGACATAATCGGATGTTTTCACGTGTCGCTGCTTTACGCATCTCCAACACTTTTTCCCTGTTATTCCTCGACTACCGCATAACACGGTATTGCATACTTATTAATGCAGTAAGCACGTATATTGTGCACGATGTAGAGATTGATATCATGAAAATGCACGATACGGTAGGAGCCGGAAGTTTAAGATAGGTTTCTGGTGCGTCGATCAACTATACAAGATATCAAAACACACCGACAACATACTGAGTCGAGTATCAGAACTACAGGTATTTTTGGTTGGATGGGGGAACTGAAAGTGCTTCGTGTTAGGCTCAAAGACACGTACAGCACAAACGAGGTATTCGTCTCGTGTGCGAACAGCATCTACACACATAACCAACTACCTCAACCCACTCCGCACATACCGACCGGCTCTTCACATTGCATCACTCATCACAACCCGTTCCAACTCGTTCTTCGCATCACCATTACCTCGACGATCCCTGCACAGCACATGGACACACACGTCGTCGGGACAACCGGTCACGCGAATACAACCGTCACCTCGCAGCGAAGTTAAGTTTGCACTGCCAGGTCCATCGCTAATCCAACCATGAAGCAGAGCATTGAAAGCAAAACGTGCACACAAGAGCAAAAGAGCAGAGGTCGGTCGACAACGAACGTTTGAGCAGGGCCAAGCGTTAGAAGTGTTGATCCGTCTGTAGAGTGGCAGCAAAGCAAAGCAATTGCATTCCATGCGGGATGACAACAAGAACAAGAAGCGCGGGACCGGGATTGAACCAGTGACCCTTCGAGCTGCAATCGAACGCTCTACCGCTGAGCTACCCGCGCGTCGAACCAGTACTAAACCCTACCCCATTCACAACACACATTTAACCACTCCACGCACACCACACGCAACCACACACGCATCGCCACCAACGCCACCCACATCACACATCCCTCAACCCACTCCGAACATACCGACCGGCTCTTCACATTGCATCACTCATCACAACCCGTTCCAACTCGTTCTTCGCATCACCATTACCTCGACGATCCCTGCACAGCACATGGACACACACGTCGTCGGGACAACCGGTCACGCGAATACAACCGTCACCTCGCAGCGAAGTTAAGTTTGCACTGCCAGGTCCATCGCTAATCCAACCATGAAGCAGAGCATTGAAAGCAAAACGTGCACACAAGAGCAAAAGAGCAGAGGTCGGTCGACAACGAACGTTTGAGCAGGGCCAAGCGTTAGAAGTGTTGATCCGTCTGTAGAGTGGCAGCAAAGCAAAGCAATTGCATTCCATGCGGGATGACAACAAGAACAAGAAGCGCGGGACCGGGATTGAACCAGTGACCCTTCGAGCTGCAATCGAACGCTCTACCACTGAGCTACCCGCGCGTCGAACCAGTACTAAACCCTACCCCATTTCACAACACACATTTAACCACTCCACGCACACCACACGCAACCACACACGCATCGCCACCAACGCCACCCACATCACACATCCCTCAACCCACTCCGAACATACCGACCGGCTCTTCACATTGCATCACTCATCACAACCCGTTCCAACTCGTTCTTCGCATCACCATTACCTCGACGATCCCTGCACAGCACATGGACACACACGTCGTCGGGACAACCGGTCACGCGAATACAACCGTCACCTCGCAGCGAAGTTAAGCTTGCACTGCCAGGTCCATCGCTAATCCAACCATGAAGCAGAGCATTGAAAGCAAAACGTGCACACAAGAGCAAAAGAGCAGAGGTCGGTCGACAACGAACGTTTGAGCAGGGCCAAGCGTTAGAAGTGTTGATCCGTCTGTAGAGTGGCAGCAAAGCAAAGCAATTGCATTCCATGCGGGATGACAACAAGAACAAGAAGCGCGGGACCGGGATTGAACCAGTGACCCTTCGAGCTGCAATCGAACGCTCTACCACTGAGCTACCCGCGCGTCGAACCAGTACTAAACCCTACCCCATTTCACAACACACATTTAACCACTCCACGCACACCACACGCACACCACACACGCATCGCCACCAACGCCACCCACATCACACATCCCTCAACCCACTCCGAACATACCGACCGGCTCTTCACATTGCATCACTCATCACAACCCGTTCCAACTCGTTCTTCGCATCACCATTACCTCGACGATCCCTGCACAGCACATGGACACACACGTCGTCGGGACAACCGGTCACGCGAATACAACCGTCACCTCGCAGCGAAGTTAAGTTTGCACTGCCAGGTCCATCGCTAATCCAACCATGAAGCAGAGCATTGAAAGCAAAACGTGCACACAAGAGCAAAAGAGCAGAGGTCGGTCGACAACGAACGTTTGAGCAGGGCCAAGCGTTAGAAGTGTTGATCCGTCTGTAGAGTGGCAGCAAAGCAAAGCAATTGCATTCCATGCGGGATGACAACAAGAACAAGAAGCGCGGGACCGGGATTGAACCAGTGACCCTTCGAGCTGCAATCGAACGCTCTACCGCTGAGCTACCCGCGCGTCGAACCAGTACTAAACCCTACCCCATTTCACAACACACATTTAACCACTCCACGCACACCACACGCACACCACACACGCATCGCCACCAACGCCACCCACATCACACATCCCTCAACCCACTCCGAACATACCGACCGGCTCTTCACATTGCATCACTCATCACAACCCGTTCCAACTCGTTCTTCGCATCACCATTACCTCGACGATCCCTGCACAGCACATGGACACACACGTCGTCGGGACAACCGGTCACGCGAATACAACCGTCACCTCGCAGCGAAGTTAAGTTTGCACTGCCGGGTCCATCGCTAATCCAACCATGAAGCAGAGCATTGAAAGCAAAACGTGCACACAAGAGCAAAAGAGCAGAGGTCGGTCGACAACGAACGTTTGAGCAGGGCCAAGCGTTAGAAGTGTTGATCCGTCTGTAGAGTGGCAGCAAAGCAAAGCAATTGCATTCCATGCGGGATGACAACAAGAACAAGAAGCGCGGGACCGGGATTGAACCAGTGACCCTTCGAGCTGCAATCGAACGCTCTACCACTGAGCTACCCGCGCGTCGAACCAGTACTAAACCCTACCCCATTTCACAACACACATTTAACCACTCCACGCACACCACACGCAACCACACACGCATCGCCACCAACGCCACCCACATCACACATCCCTCAACCCACTCCGAACATACCGACCGGCTCTTCACATTGCATCACTCATCACAACCCGTTCCAACTCGTTCTTCGCATCACCATTACCTCGACGATCCCTGCACAGCACATGAACACACACGTCGTCGGGACAACCGGTCACGCGAATACAACCGTCACCTCGCAGCGAAGTTAAGTTTGCACTGCCGGTCCATCGCTAATCCAACCATGAAGCAGAGCATTGAAAGCAAAACGTGCACACAAGAGCAAAAGAGCAGAGGTCGGTCGACAACGAACGTTTGAGCAGGGCCAAGCGTTAGAAGTGTTGATCCGTCTGTAGAGTGGCAGCAAAGCAAAGCAATTGCATTCCATGCGGGATGACAACAAGAACAAGAAGCGCGGGACGGGATTGAACCAGTGACCCTTCGAGCTGCAATCGAACGCTCTACCACTGAGCTACCCGCGCGTCGAACCAGTACTAAACCCTACCCATTTCACAACACACATTTAACCACTCCACGCACACACACACGCACACCACACACGCATCGCCACCAACGCCACCCACATCACACATCCCTCAACCCACTCCGAACATACCGACCGGCTCTTCACATTGCATCACTCATCACAACCCGTTCCAACTCGTTCTTCGCATCACCATTACCTCGACGATCCCTGCACAGCACATGGACACACACGTCGTCGGGACAACCGGTCACGCGAATACAACCGTCACCTCGCAGCGAAGTTAAGTTTGCACTGCCAGGTCCATCGCTAATCCAACCATGAAGCAGAGCATTGAAAGCAAAACGTGCACACAAGAGCAAAGAGCAGAGGTCGGTCGACAACGAACGTTTGAGCAGGGCCAAGCGTTAGAAGTGTTGATCCGTCTGTAGAGTGGCAGCAAAGCAAAGCAATTGCATTCCATGCGGGATGACAACAAGAACAAGAAGCGCGGGACCGGGATTGAACCAGTGACCCTTCGAGCTGCAATCGAACGCTCTACCACTGAGCTACCCGCGCGTCGAACCAGTACTAAACCCTACCCCATTTCACAACACACATTTAACCACTCCACGCACACCACACGCAACCACACACGCATCGCCACCACGCCACCCACATCACACATCCCTCAACCCACTCCGAACATACCGACCGGCTCTTCACATTGCATCACTCATCACAACCCGTTCCAACTCGTTCTTCGCATCACCATTACCTCGACGATCCCTGCACAGCACATGGACACACACGTCGTCGGGACAACCGGTCACGCGAATACAACCGTCACCTCGCAGCGAAGTTAAGTTTGCACTGCCAGGTCCATCGCTAATCCAACCATGAAGCAGAGCATTGAAAGCAAAACGTGCACACAAGAGCAAAAGAGCAGAGGTCGGTCGACAACGAACGTTTGAGCAGGGCCAAGCGTTAGAAGTGTTGATCCGTCTGTAGAGTGGCAGCAAAGCAAAGCAATTGCATTCCATGCGGGATGACAACAAGAACAAGAAGCGCGGGACCGGGATTGAACCAGTGACCCTTCGAGCTGCAATCGAACGCTCTACCACTGAGCTACCCGCGCGTCGAACCAGTACTAAACCCTACCCCATTTTCACAACACACATTTAACCACTCCACGCACACCACACGCACCACCACACACGCATCGCCACCAACGCCACCCACATCACACATCCCTCAACCCACTCCGAACATACCGACCGGCTCTTCACATTGCATCACTCATCACAACCCGTTCCAACTCGTTCTTCGCATCACCATTACCTCGACGATCCCTGCACAGCACATGGACACACACGTCGTCGGGACAACCGTCACGCGAATACAACCGTCACCTCGCAGCGAAGTTAAGTTTGCACTGCCAGGTCCATCGCTAATCCAACCATGAAGCAGAGCATTGAAAGCAAAACGTGCACACAAGAGCAAAAGAGCAGAGGTCGGTCGACAACGAACGTTTGAGCAGGGCCAAGCGTTAGAAGTGTTGATCCGTCTGTAGAGTGGCAGCAAAGCAAAGCAATTGCATTCCATGCGGGATGACAACAAGAACAAGAAGCGCGGGACCGGGATTGAACCAGTGACCCTTCGAGCTGCAATCGAACGCTCTACCACTGAGCTACCCGCGCGTCGAACCAGTACTAAACCCTACCCCATTCACAACACACATTTAACCACTCCACGCACACCACACGCAACCACCACGCATCGCCACCAACGCCACCCACATCACACATCCCTCAACCCACTCCGAACATACCGACCGGCTCTTCACATTGCATCACTCATCACAACCCGTTCCAACTCGTTCTTCGCATCACCATTACCTCGACGATCCCTGCACAGCACATGGACACACACGTCGTCGGGACAACCGGTCACGCGAATACAACCGTCACCTCGCAGCGAAGTTAAGTTTGCACTGCCAGGTCCATCGCTAATCCAACCATGAAGCAGAGCATTGAAAGCAAAACGTGCACACAAGAGCAAAAGAGCAGAGGTCGGTCGACAACGAAAGTTTGAGCAGGGCCAAGCGTTAGAAGTGTTGATCCGTCTGTAGGTGGCAGCAAAGCAAAGCAATTGCATTCCATGCGGGATGACAACAAGAACAAGAAAGCGCGGGACCGGGATTGAACCAGTGACCCTTCGAGCTGCAATCGAACGCTCTACCACTGAGCTACCCGCGCGTCGAACCAGTACTAAACCCTACCCCATTTCACAACACACATTTAACCACTCCACGCACACCACACGCAACCACACACGCATCGCCACCAACGCCACCCACATCACACATCCCTCAACCCACTCCGAACATACCGACCGGCTCTTCACATTGCATCACTCATCACAACCCGTTCCAACTCGTTCTTCGCATCACCATTACCTCGACGATCCCTGCACAGCACATGGACACACACGTCGTCGGGACAACCGGTCACGCGAATACAACCGTCACCTCGCAGCGAAGTTAAGTTTGCACTGCCAGGTCCATCGCTAATCCAACCATGAAGCAGAGCATTGAAAGCAAAACGTGCACACAAGAGCAAAAGAGCAGGTAGTCGGTCGACAACGAACGTTTGAGCAGGGCCAAGCGTTAGAAGTGTTGATCCGTCTGTAGAGTGGCAGCAAAGCAAAGCAATTGCATTCCATGCGGGATGACAACAAGAACAAGAAGCGCGGGACCGGGATTGAACCAGTGACCCTTCGAGCTGCAATCGAACGCTCTACCACTGACTAGCTACCCGCGCGTCGAACCAGTACTAAACCCTACCCCATTTCACAACACACATTTAACCACTCCACGCACACCACACGCAACCACACACGCATCGCCACCAACGCCACCCACATCACACATCCCTCAACCCACTCCGAACATACCGACCGGCTCTTCACATTGCATCACTCATCACAACCCGTTCCAACTCGTTCTTCGCATCACCATTACCTCGACGATCCCTGCACAGCACATGGACACACACGTCGTCGGGACAACGGTCACGCGAATACAACCGTCACCTCGCAGCGAAGTTAAGTTTGCACTGCCAGGTCCATCGCTAATCCAACCATGAAGCAGAGCATTGAAAGCAAAACGTGCACACAAGAGCAAAAGAGCAGAGGTCGGTCGACAACGAACGTTTGAGCAGGGCCAAGCGTTAGAAGTGTTGATCCGTCTGTAGAGTGGCAGCAAAGCAAAGCAATTGCATTCCATGCGGGATGACAACAAGAACAAGAAGCGCGGGACCGGGATTGAACCAGTGACCCTTCGAGCTGCAATCGAACGCTCTACCACTGAGCTACCCGCGCGTCGAACCAGTACTAAACCCTACCCCATTTCACAACACACATTTAACACCCACCACACCACACGCAACCACACACGCATCGCCACCAACGCCACCCACATCACACATCCCTCAACCCACTCCGAACATACGGACCGGCTCTTCACATTGCATCACTCATCAAACCCGTTCCAACTCGTTCTCGCATCACCATTACCTCGACGATCCTGCACAGCACATGGACACACACGTCGTCGGGACACCGGTCACGCGAATACAAACCGTCACTCGCAGCGAAGTTAAGTTTGCACTGCCAGGTCCATCGCTAATCCAACCATGAAGCAGAGCATTGAAAGCAAAACGTGCAACAAGAGCAAAGAGCAGAGGTCGGTCGACAACGAACGTTTGAGCAGGGCCAAGCGTTAGAAGTGTTGATCCGTCTGTAGAGTGGCAGCAAAGCAAAGCAATTGCATTCCATGCGGGATGACAACAAGAACAAGAAGCGCGGGACCGGGATTGAACCAGTGACCCTTCGAGCTGCAATCGAACCGCTCTCCCCACCTGAGCTACCCGCGCGTCGAACCAGTACTAAACCCTACCCCATTTCACAACACACATTTAACCACTCCACGCACACCACACGCAACAACACAGCATCGCCACCAACGCCACCCCACATCACACATCCCTCAACCCACTCCGACAGACCGACCGGCTCTTCAATTGCATCAATCATCACCAACCCGTTCCAACTCGTTCTTCGCATCACCATTACCTCGAGATCCTGCACAGCACATGGACACACACGTCGTCGGACAACCGGTCACGCGAATACAACGTCACCTCGCAGCCGAAGTTTAAGTTTGCACTGCAGGTTCCATCGCTAATCCACCATGAAGCGAGGCATTGAAAGCAAAACGTGCACCACAAGAGCAAAAGAGCAGAAGGTCGGTCGACAACGAACGTTTTTGAGCAGGGCCAAGCGTAGAAGTGTGATCCGTCTGTAGAGTGGCCAGCAAAGCAAAGCAATTGCAATCCATGCGGGATTGACAACAAGAACAAGACGCGCGGGACGGGATTGAACCAGTGACCCTTCGAGCTGCCAATCGAACGCTCTACCACTGAGCTACCCGCGCGTCGAACCAGTACTAAACCATACCCCATTTACAACACACATTTAACCACTCCACGCACCACCACACGCAACCCACACGCATCGCACCAACGCCACCCACATCAAA
>VOQZ01001243.1:0-33485 GCA_008079305.1 Phytophthora palmivora | reverse complement strand
TGACAACAAGAAACAAGAAGCGCGGGACCGGGATTGAACCAGTGACCCTTCGAGCTGCAATCGAACGCTCTACCACTGAGCTACCCGCGCGTCGAACCAGTACTAAACCCTACCCCATTTCACAACACACATTTAACCACTCCACGCACACCACACGCAACCACACACGCATCGCCACCAACGCCACCCACATCACACATCCCTCAACCCACTCCGAACATACCGACCGGCTCTTCACATTGCATCACTCATCACAACCCGTTCCAACTCGTTCTTCGCATCACCATTACCTCGACGATCCCTGCACAGCACATGGACACACACGTCGTCGGGACAACCGGTCACGCGAATACAACCGTCACCTCGCAGCGAAGTTAAGTTTGCACTGCCAGGTCCATCGCTAATCCAACCATGAAGCAGAGCATTGAAAGCAAAACGTGCACACAAGAGCAAAAGAGCAGAGGTCGGTCGACAACGAACGTTTGAGCAGGGCCAAGCGTTAGAAGTGTTGATCCGTCTGTAGAGTGGCAGCAAAGCAAAGCAATTGCATTCCATGCGGGATGACAACAAGAACAAGAAGCGCGGGACCGGGATTGAACCAGTGACCCTTCGAGCTGCAATCGAACGCTCTACCACTGAGCTACCCGCGCGTCGAACCAGTACTAAACCCTACCCCATTTCACAACACACATTTAACCACTCCACGCACACCACACGCAACCACACACGCATCGCCACCAACGCCACCCACATCACACATCCCTCAACCCACTCCGAACATACCGACCGGCTCTTCACATTGCATCACTCATCACAACCCGTTCCAACTCGTTCTTCGCATCACCATTACCTCGACGATCCCTGCACAGCACATGGACACACACGTCGTCGGGACAACCGGTCACGCGAATACAACCGTCACCTCGCAGCGAAGTTAAGTTTGCACTGCCAGGTCCATCGCTAATCCAACCATGAAGCAGAGCATTGAAAGCAAAACGTGCACACAAGAGCAAAAGAGCAGAGGTCGGTCGACAACGAACGTTTGAGCAGGGCCAAGCGTTAGAAGTGTTGATCCGTCTGTAGAGTGGCAGCAAAGCAAAGCAATTGCATTCCATGCGGGATGACAACAAGAACAAGAAGCGCGGGACCGGGATTGAACCAGTGACCCTTCGAGCTGCAATCGAACGCTCTACCACTGAGCTACCCGCGCGTCGAACCAGTACTAAACCCTACCCCATTTCACAACACACATTTAACCACTCCACGCACACCACACGCAACCACACACGCATCGCCACCAACGCCACCCACATCACACATCCCTCAACCCACTCCGAACATACCGACCGGCTCTTCACATTGCATCACTCATCACAACCCGTTCCAACTCGTTCTTCGCATCACCATTACCTCGACGATCCCTGCACAGCACATGGACACACACGTCGTCGGGACAACCGGTCACGCGAATACAACCGTCACCTCGCAGCGAAGTTAAGTTTGCACTGCCAGGTCCATCGCTAATCCAACCATGAAGCAGAGCATTGAAAGCAAAACGTGCACACAAGAGCAAAAGAGCAGAGGTCGGTCGACAACGAACGTTTGAGCAGGGCCAAGCGTTAGAAGTGTTGATCCGTCTGTAGAGTGGCAGCAAAGCAAAGCAATTGCATTCCATGCGGGATGACAACAAGAACAAGAAGCGCGGGACCGGGATTGAACCAGTGACCCTTCGAGCTGCAATCGAACGCTCTACCACTGAGCTACCCGCGCGTCGAACCAGTACTAAACCCTACCCCATTTCACAACACACATTTAACCACTCCACGCACACCACACGCAACCACACACGCATCGCCACCAACGCCACCCACATCACACATCCCTCAACCCACTCCGAACATACCGACCGGCTCTTCACATTGCATCACTCATCACAACCCGTTCCAACTCGTTCTTCGCATCACCATTACCTCGACGATCCCTGCACAGCACATGGACACACACGTCGTCGGGACAACCGGTCACGCGAATACAACCGTCACCTCGCAGCGAAGTTAAGTTTGCACTGCCAGGTCCATCGCTAATCCAACCATGAAGCAGAGCATTGAAAGCAAAACGTGCACACAAGAGCAAAAGAGCAGAGGTCGGTCGACAACGAACGTTTGAGCAGGGCCAAGCGTTAGAAGTGTTGATCCGTCTGTAGAGTGGCAGCAAAGCAAAGCAATTGCATTCCATGCGGGATGACAACAAGAACAAGAAGCGCGGGACCGGGATTGAACCAGTGACCCTTCGAGCTGCAATCGAACGCTCTACCACTGAGCTACCCGCGCGTCGAACCAGTACTAAACCCTACCCCATTTCACAACACACATTTAACCACTCCACGCACACCACACGCAACCACACACGCATCGCCACCAACGCCACCCACATCACACATCCCTCAACCCACTCCGAACATACCGACCGGCTCTTCACATTGCATCACTCATCACAACCCGTTCCAACTCGTTCTTCGCATCACCATTACCTCGACGATCCCTGCACAGCACATGGACACACACGTCGTCGGGACAACCGGTCACGCGAATACAACCGTCACCTCGCAGCGAAGTTAAGTTTGCACTGCCAGGTCCATCGCTAATCCAACCATGAAGCAGAGCATTGAAAGCAAAACGTGCACACAAGAGCAAAAGAGCAGAGGTCGGTCGACAACGAACGTTTGAGCAGGGCCAAGCGTTAGAAGTGTTGATCCGTCTGTAGAGTGGCAGCAAAGCAAAGCAATTGCATTCCATGCGGGATGACAACAAGAACAAGAAGCGCGGGACCGGGATTGAACCAGTGACCCTTCGAGCTGCAATCGAACGCTCTACCACTGAGCTACCCGCGCGTCGAACCAGTACTAAACCCTACCCCATTTCACAACACACATTTAACCACTCCACGCACACCACACGCAACCACACACGCATCGCCACCAACGCCACCCACATCACACATCCCTCAACCCACTCCGAACATACCGACCGGCTCTTCACATGCATCACTCATCACAACCCGTTCCAACTCGTTCTTCGCATCACCATTACCTCGACGATCCCTGCACAGCACATGGACACACACGTCGTCGGGACAACCGGTCACGCGAATACAACCGTCACCTCGCAGCGAAGTTAAGTTTGCACTGCCAGGTCCATCGCTAATCCAACCATGAAGCAGAGCATTGAAAGCAAAACGTGCACACAAGAGCAAAAGAGCAGAGGTCGGTCGACAACGAACGTTTGAGCAGGGCCAAGCGTTAGAAGTGTTGATCCGTCTGTAGAGTGGCAGCAAAGCAAAGCAATTGCATTCCATGCGGGATGACAACAAGAACAAGAAGCGCGGGACCGGGATTGAACCAGTGACCCTTCGAGCTGCAATCGAACGCTCTACCACTGAGCTACCCGCGCGTCGAACCAGTACTAAACCCTACCCCATTTCACAACACACATTTAACCACTCCACGCACACCACACGCAACCACACACGCATCGCCACCAACGCCACCCACATCACACATCCCTCAACCCACTCCGAACATACCGACCGGCTCTTCACATTGCATCACTCATCACAACCCGTTCCAACTCGTTCTTCGCATCACCATTACCTCGACGATCCCTGCACAGCACATGGACACACACGTCGTCGGGACAACCGGTCACGCGAATACAACCGTCACCTCGCAGCGAAGTTAAGTTTGCACTGCCAGGTCCATCGCTAATCCAACCATGAAGCAGAGCATTGAAAGCAAAACGTGCACACAAGAGCAAAAGAGCAGAGGTCGGTCGACAACGAACGTTTGAGCAGGGCCAAGCGTTAGAAGTGTTGATCCGTCTGTAGAGTGGCAGCAAAGCAAAGCAATTGCATTCCATGCGGGATGACAACAAGAACAAGAAGCGCGGGACCGGGATTGAACCAGTGACCCTTCGAGCTGCAATCGAACGCTCTACCACTGAGCTACCCGCGCGTCGAACCAGTACTAAACCCTACCCCATTTCACAACACACATTTAACCACTCCACGCACACCACACGCAACCACACACGCATCGCCACCAACGCCACCCACATCACACATCCCTCAACCCACTCCGAACATACCGACCGGCTCTTCACATTGCATCACTCATCACAACCCGTTCCAACTCGTTCTTCGCATCACCATTACCTCGACGATCCCTGCACAGCACATGGACACACACGTCGTCGGGACAACCGGTCACGCGAATACAACCGTCACCTCGCAGCGAAGTTAAGTTTGCACTGCCAGGTCCATCGCTAATCCAACCATGAAGCAGAGCATTGAAAGCAAAACGTGCACACAAGAGCAAAAGAGCAGAGGTCGGTCGACAACGAACGTTTGAGCAGGGCCAAGCGTTAGAAGTGTTGATCCGTCTGTAGAGTGGCAGCAAAGCAAAGCAATTGCATTCCATGCGGGATGACAACAAGAACAAGAAGCGCGGGACCGGGATTGAACCAGTGACCCTTCGAGCTGCAATCGAACGCTCTACCACTGAGCTACCCGCGCGTCGAACCAGTACTAAACCCTACCCCATTTCACAACACACATTTAACCACTCCACGCACACCACACGCAACCACACACGCATCGCCACCAACGCCACCCACATCACACATCCCTCAACCCACTCCGAACATACCGACCGGCTCTTCACATTGCATCACTCATCACAACCCGTTCCAACTCGTTCTTCGCATCACCATTACCTCGACGATCCCTGCACAGCACATGGACACACACGTCGTCGGGACAACCGGTCACGCGAATACAACCGTCACCTCGCAGCGAAGTTAAGTTTGCACTGCCAGGTCCATCGCTAATCCAACCATGAAGCAGAGCATTGAAAGCAAAACGTGCACACAAGAGCAAAAGAGCAGAGGTCGGTCGACAACGAACGTTTGAGCAGGGCCAAGCGTTAGAAGTGTTGATCCGTCTGTAGAGTGGCAGCAAAGCAAAGCAATTGCATTCCATGCGGGATGACAACAAGAACAAGAAGCGCGGGACCGGGATTGAACCAGTGACCCTTCGAGCTGCAATCGAACGCTCTACCACTGAGCTACCCGCGCGTCGAACCAGTACTAAACCCTACCCCATTTCACAACACACATTTAACCACTCCACGCACACCACACGCAACCACACACGCATCGCCACCAACGCCACCCACATCACACATCCCTCAACCCACTCCGAACATACCGACCGGCTCTTCACATTGCATCACTCATCACAACCCGTTCCAACTCGTTCTTCGCATCACCATTACCTCGACGATCCCTGCACAGCACATGGACACACACGTCGTCGGGACAACCGGTCACGCGAATACAACCGTCACCTCGCAGCGAAGTTAAGTTTGCACTGCCAGGTCCATCGCTAATCCAACCATGAAGCAGAGCATTGAAAGCAAAACGTGCACACAAGAGCAAAAGAGCAGAGGTCGGTCGACAACGAACGTTTGAGCAGGGCCAAGCGTTAGAAGTGTTGATCCGTCTGTAGAGTGGCAGCAAAGCAAAGCAATTGCATTCCATGCGGGATGACAACAAGAACAAGAAGCGCGGGACCGGGATTGAACCAGTGACCCTTCGAGCTGCAATCGAACGCTCTACCACTGAGCTACCCGCGCGTCGAACCAGTACTAAACCCTACCCCATTTCACAACACACATTTAACCACTCCACGCACACCACACGCAACCACACACGCATCGCCACCAACGCCACCCACATCACACATCCCTCAACCCACTCCGAACATACCGACCGGCTCTTCACATTGCATCACTCATCACAACCCGTTCCAACTCGTTCTTCGCATCACCATTACCTCGACGATCCCTGCACAGCACATGGACACACACGTCGTCGGGACAACCGGTCACGCGAATACAACCGTCACCTCGCAGCGAAGTTAAGTTTGCACTGCCAGGTCCATCGCTAATCCAACCATGAAGCAGAGCATTGAAAGCAAAACGTGCACACAAGAGCAAAAGAGCAGAGGTCGGTCGACAACGAACGTTTGAGCAGGGCCAAGCGTTAGAAGTGTTGATCCGTCTGTAGAGTGGCAGCAAAGCAAAGCAATTGCATTCCATGCGGGATGACAACAAGAACAAGAAGCGCGGGACCGGGATTGAACCAGTGACCCTTCGAGCTGCAATCGAACGCTCTACCACTGAGCTACCCGCGCGTCGAACCAGTACTAAACCCTACCCCATTTCACAACACACATTTAACCACTCCACGCACACCACACGCAACCACACACGCATCGCCACCAACGCCACCCACATCACACATCCCTCAACCCACTCCGAACATACCGACCGGCTCTTCACATTGCATCACTCATCACAACCCGTTCCAACTCGTTCTTCGCATCACCATTACCTCGACGATCCCTGCACAGCACATGGACACACACGTCGTCGGGACAACCGGTCACGCGAATACAACCGTCACCTCGCAGCGAAGTTAAGTTTGCACTGCCAGGTCCATCGCTAATCCAACCATGAAGCAGAGCATTGAAAGCAAAACGTGCACACAAGAGCAAAAGAGCAGAGGTCGGTCGACAACGAACGTTTGAGCAGGGCCAAGCGTTAGAAGTGTTGATCCGTCTGTAGAGTGGCAGCAAAGCAAAGCAATTGCATTCCATGCGGGATGACAACAAGAACAAGAAGCGCGGGACCGGGATTGAACCAGTGACCCTTCGAGCTGCAATCGAACGCTCTACCACTGAGCTACCCGCGCGTCGAACCAGTACTAAACCCTACCCCATTTCACAACACACATTTAACCACTCCACGCACACCACACGCAACCACACACGCATCGCCACCAACGCCACCCACATCACACATCCCTCAACCCACTCCGAACATACCGACCGGCTCTTCACATTGCATCACTCATCACAACCCGTTCCAACTCGTTCTTCGCATCACCATTACCTCGACGATCCCTGCACAGCACATGGACACACACGTCGTCGGGACAACCGGTCACGCGAATACAACCGTCACCTCGCAGCGAAGTTAAGTTTGCACTGCCAGGTCCATCGCTAATCCAACCATGAAGCAGAGCATTGAAAGCAAAACGTGCACACAAGAGCAAAAGAGCAGAGGTCGGTCGACAACGAACGTTTGAGCAGGGCCAAGCGTTAGAAGTGTTGATCCGTCTGTAGAGTGGCAGCAAAGCAAAGCAATTGCATTCCATGCGGGATGACAACAAGAACAAGAAGCGCGGGACCGGGATTGAACCAGTGACCCTTCGAGCTGCAATCGAACGCTCTACCACTGAGCTACCCGCGCGTCGAACCAGTACTAAACCCTACCCCATTTCACAACACACATTTAACCACTCCACGCACACCACACGCAACCACACACGCATCGCCACCAACGCCACCCACATCACACATCCCTCAACCCACTCCGAACATACCGACCGGCTCTTCACATTGCATCACTCATCACAACCCGTTCCAACTCGTTCTTCGCATCACCATTACCTCGACGATCCCTGCACAGCACATGGACACACACGTCGTCGGGACAACCGGTCACGCGAATACAACCGTCACCTCGCAGCGAAGTTAAGTTTGCACTGCCAGGTCCATCGCTAATCCAACCATGAAGCAGAGCATTGAAAGCAAAACGTGCACACAAGAGCAAAAGAGCAGAGGTCGGTCGACAACGAACGTTTGAGCAGGGCCAAGCGTTAGAAGTGTTGATCCGTCTGTAGAGTGGCAGCAAAGCAAAGCAATTGCATTCCATGCGGGATGACAACAAGAACAAGAAGCGCGGGACCGGGATTGAACCAGTGACCCTTCGAGCTGCAATCGAACGCTCTACCACTGAGCTACCCGCGCGTCGAACCAGTACTAAACCCTACCCCATTTCACAACACACATTTAACCACTCCACGCACACCACACGCAACCACACACGCATCGCCACCAACGCCACCCACATCACACATCCCTCAACCCACTCCGAACATACCGACCGGCTCTTCACATTGCATCACTCATCACAACCCGTTCCAACTCGTTCTTCGCATCACCATTACCTCGACGATCCCTGCACAGCACATGGACACACACGTCGTCGGGACAACCGGTCACGCGAATACAACCGTCACCTCGCAGCGAAGTTAAGTTTGCACTGCCAGGTCCATCGCTAATCCAACCATGAAGCAGAGCATTGAAAGCAAAACGTGCACACAAGAGCAAAAGAGCAGAGGTCGGTCGACAACGAACGTTTGAGCAGGGCCAAGCGTTAGAAGTGTTGATCCGTCTGTAGAGTGGCAGCAAAGCAAAGCAATTGCATTCCATGCGGGATGACAACAAGAACAAGAAGCGCGGGACCGGGATTGAACCAGTGACCCTTCGAGCTGCAATCGAACGCTCTACCACTGAGCTACCCGCGCGTCGAACCAGTACTAAACCCTACCCCATTTCACAACACACATTTAACCACTCCACGCACACCACACGCAACCACACACGCATCGCCACCAACGCCACCCACATCACACATCCCTCAACCCACTCCGAACATACCGACCGGCTCTTCACATTGCATCACTCATCACAACCCGTTCCAACTCGTTCTTCGCATCACCATTACCTCGACGATCCCTGCACAGCACATGGACACACACGTCGTCGGGACAACCGGTCACGCGAATACAACCGTCACCTCGCAGCGAAGTTAAGTTTGCACTGCCAGGTCCATCGCTAATCCAACCATGAAGCAGAGCATTGAAAGCAAAACGTGCACACAAGAGCAAAAGAGCAGAGGTCGGTCGACAACGAACGTTTGAGCAGGGCCAAGCGTTAGAAGTGTTGATCCGTCTGTAGAGTGGCAGCAAAGCAAAGCAATTGCATTCCATGCGGGATGACAACAAGAACAAGAAGCGCGGGACCGGGATTGAACCAGTGACCCTTCGAGCTGCAATCGAACGCTCTACCACTGAGCTACCCGCGCGTCGAACCAGTACTAAACCCTACCCCATTTCACAACACACATTTAACCACTCCACGCACACCACACGCAACCACACACGCATCGCCACCAACGCCACCCACATCACACATCCCTCAACCCACTCCGAACATACCGACCGGCTCTTCACATTGCATCACTCATCACAACCCGTTCCAACTCGTTCTTCGCATCACCATTACCTCGACGATCCCTGCACAGCACATGGACACACACGTCGTCGGGACAACCGGTCACGCGAATACAACCGTCACCTCGCAGCGAAGTTAAGTTTGCACTGCCAGGTCCATCGCTAATCCAACCATGAAGCAGAGCATTGAAAGCAAAACGTGCACACAAGAGCAAAAGAGCAGAGGTCGGTCGACAACGAACGTTTGAGCAGGGCCAAGCGTTAGAAGTGTTGATCCGTCTGTAGAGTGGCAGCAAAGCAAAGCAATTGCATTCCATGCGGGATGACAACAAGAACAAGAAGCGCGGGACCGGGATTGAACCAGTGACCCTTCGAGCTGCAATCGAACGCTCTACCACTGAGCTACCCGCGCGTCGAACCAGTACTAAACCCTACCCCATTTCACAACACACATTTAACCACTCCACGCACACCACACGCAACCACACACGCATCGCCACCAACGCCACCCACATCACACATCCCTCAACCCACTCCGAACATACCGACCGGCTCTTCACATTGCATCACTCATCACAACCCGTTCCAACTCGTTCTTCGCATCACCATTACCTCGACGATCCCTGCACAGCACATGGACACACACGTCGTCGGGACAACCGGTCACGCGAATACAACCGTCACCTCGCAGCGAAGTTAAGTTTGCACTGCCAGGTCCATCGCTAATCCAACCATGAAGCAGAGCATTGAAAGCAAAACGTGCACACAAGAGCAAAAGAGCAGAGGTCGGTCGACAACGAACGTTTGAGCAGGGCCAAGCGTTAGAAGTGTTGATCCGTCTGTAGAGTGGCAGCAAAGCAAAGCAATTGCATTCCATGCGGGATGACAACAAGAACAAGAAGCGCGGGACCGGGATTGAACCAGTGACCCTTCGAGCTGCAATCGAACGCTCTACCACTGAGCTACCCGCGCGTCGAACCAGTACTAAACCCTACCCCATTTCACAACACACATTTAACCACTCCACGCACACCACACGCAACCACACACGCATCGCCACCAACGCCACCCACATCACACATCCCTCAACCCACTCCGAACATACCGACCGGCTCTTCACATTGCATCACTCATCACAACCCGTTCCAACTCGTTCTTCGCATCACCATTACCTCGACGATCCCTGCACAGCACATGGACACACACGTCGTCGGGACAACCGGTCACGCGAATACAACCGTCACCTCGCAGCGAAGTTAAGTTTGCACTGCCAGGTCCATCGCTAATCCAACCATGAAGCAGAGCATTGAAAGCAAAACGTGCACACAAGAGCAAAAGAGCAGAGGTCGGTCGACAACGAACGTTTGAGCAGGGCCAAGCGTTAGAAGTGTTGATCCGTCTGTAGAGTGGCAGCAAAGCAAAGCAATTGCATTCCATGCGGGATGACAACAAGAACAAGAAGCGCGGGACCGGGATTGAACCAGTGACCCTTCGAGCTGCAATCGAACGCTCTACCACTGAGCTACCCGCGCGTCGAACCAGTACTAAACCCTACCCCATTTCACAACACACATTTAACCACTCCACGCACACCACACGCAACCACACACGCATCGCCACCAACGCCACCCACATCACACATCCCTCAACCCACTCCGAACATACCGACCGGCTCTTCACATTGCATCACTCATCACAACCCGTTCCAACTCGTTCTTCGCATCACCATTACCTCGACGATCCCTGCACAGCACATGGACACACACGTCGTCGGGACAACCGGTCACGCGAATACAACCGTCACCTCGCAGCGAAGTTAAGTTTGCACTGCCAGGTCCATCGCTAATCCAACCATGAAGCAGAGCATTGAAAGCAAAACGTGCACACAAGAGCAAAAGAGCAGAGGTCGGTCGACAACGAACGTTTGAGCAGGGCCAAGCGTTAGAAGTGTTGATCCGTCTGTAGAGTGGCAGCAAAGCAAAGCAATTGCATTCCATGCGGGATGACAACAAGAACAAGAAGCGCGGGAC
The DNA here is from genome assembly GCA_008079305.1 of Phytophthora palmivora. Classification (NCBI taxonomy): domain Eukaryota; phylum Oomycota; class Peronosporomycetes; order Peronosporales; family Peronosporaceae; genus Phytophthora; species Phytophthora palmivora. The sequence continues at coordinate 22,258 of VOQZ01001243.1, read as the reverse complement.
CGGGATTGAACCAGTGACCCTTCGAGCTGCAATCGAACGCTCTACCACTGAGCTACCCGCGCGTCGAACCAGTACTAAACCCTACCCCATTTCACAACACACATTTAACCACTCCACGCACACCACACGCAACCACACACGCATCGCCACCAACGCCACCCACATCACACATCCCTCAACCCACTCCGAACATACCGACCGGCTCTTCACATTGCATCACTCATCACAACCCGTTCCAACTCGTTCTTCGCATCACCATTACCTCGACGATCCCTGCACAGCACATGGACACACACGTCGTCGGGACAACCGGTCACGCGAATACAACCGTCACCTCGCAGCGAAGTTAAGTTTGCACTGCCAGGTCCATCGCTAATCCAACCATGAAGCAGAGCATTGAAAGCAAAACGTGCACACAAGAGCAAAAGAGCAGAGGTCGGTCGACAACGAACGTTTGAGCAGGGCCAAGCGTTAGAAGTGTTGATCCGTCTGTAGAGTGGCAGCAAAGCAAAGCAATTGCATTCCATGCGGGATGACAACAAGAACAAGAAGCGCGGGACCGGGATTGAACCAGTGACCCTTCGAGCTGCAATCGAACGCTCTACCACTGAGCTACCCGCGCGTCGAACCAGTACTAAACCCTACCCCATTTCACAACACACATTTAACCACTCCACGCACACCACACGCAACCACACACGCATCGCCACCAACGCCACCCACATCACACATCCCTCAACCCACTCCGAACATACCGACCGGCTCTTCACATTGCATCACTCATCACAACCCGTTCCAACTCGTTCTTCGCATCACCATTACCTCGACGATCCCTGCACAGCACATGGACACACACGTCGTCGGGACAACCGGTCACGCGAATACAACCGTCACCTCGCAGCGAAGTTAAGTTTGCACTGCCAGGTCCATCGCTAATCCAACCATGAAGCAGAGCATTGAAAGCAAAACGTGCACACAAGAGCAAAAGAGCAGAGGTCGGTCGACAACGAACGTTTGAGCAGGGCCAAGCGTTAGAAGTGTTGATCCGTCTGTAGAGTGGCAGCAAAGCAAAGCAATTGCATTCCATGCGGGATGACAACAAGAACAAGAAGCGCGGGACCGGGATTGAACCAGTGACCCTTCGAGCTGCAATCGAACGCTCTACCACTGAGCTACCCGCGCGTCGAACCAGTACTAAACCCTACCCCATTTCACAACACACATTTAACCACTCCACGCACACCACACGCAACCACACACGCATCGCCACCAACGCCACCCACATCACACATCCCTCAACCCACTCCGAACATACCGACCGGCTCTTCACATTGCATCACTCATCACAACCCGTTCCAACTCGTTCTTCGCATCACCATTACCTCGACGATCCCTGCACAGCACATGGACACACACGTCGTCGGGACAACCGGTCACGCGAATACAACCGTCACCTCGCAGCGAAGTTAAGTTTGCACTGCCAGGTCCATCGCTAATCCAACCATGAAGCAGAGCATTGAAAGCAAAACGTGCACACAAGAGCAAAAGAGCAGAGGTCGGTCGACAACGAACGTTTGAGCAGGGCCAAGCGTTAGAAGTGTTGATCCGTCTGTAGAGTGGCAGCAAAGCAAAGCAATTGCATTCCATGCGGGATGACAACAAGAACAAGAAGCGCGGGACCGGGATTGAACCAGTGACCCTTCGAGCTGCAATCGAACGCTCTACCACTGAGCTACCCGCGCGTCGAACCAGTACTAAACCCTACCCCATTTCACAACACACATTTAACCACTCCACGCACACCACACGCAACCACACACGCATCGCCACCAACGCCACCCACATCACACATCCCTCAACCCACTCCGAACATACCGACCGGCTCTTCACATTGCATCACTCATCACAACCCGTTCCAACTCGTTCTTCGCATCACCATTACCTCGACGATCCCTGCACAGCACATGGACACACACGTCGTCGGGACAACCGGTCACGCGAATACAACCGTCACCTCGCAGCGAAGTTAAGTTTGCACTGCCAGGTCCATCGCTAATCCAACCATGAAGCAGAGCATTGAAAGCAAAACGTGCACACAAGAGCAAAAGAGCAGAGGTCGGTCGACAACGAACGTTTGAGCAGGGCCAAGCGTTAGAAGTGTTGATCCGTCTGTAGAGTGGCAGCAAAGCAAAGCAATTGCATTCCATGCGGGATGACAACAAGAACAAGAAGCGCGGGACCGGGATTGAACCAGTGACCCTTCGAGCTGCAATCGAACGCTCTACCACTGAGCTACCCGCGCGTCGAACCAGTACTAAACCCTACCCCATTTCACAACACACATTTAACCACTCCACGCACACCACACGCAACCACACACGCATCGCCACCAACGCCACCCACATCACACATCCCTCAACCCACTCCGAACATACCGACCGGCTCTTCACATTGCATCACTCATCACAACCCGTTCCAACTCGTTCTTCGCATCACCATTACCTCGACGATCCCTGCACAGCACATGGACACACACGTCGTCGGGACAACCGGTCACGCGAATACAACCGTCACCTCGCAGCGAAGTTAAGTTTGCACTGCCAGGTCCATCGCTAATCCAACCATGAAGCAGAGCATTGAAAGCAAAACGTGCACACAAGAGCAAAAGAGCAGAGGTCGGTCGACAACGAACGTTTGAGCAGGGCCAAGCGTTAGAAGTGTTGATCCGTCTGTAGAGTGGCAGCAAAGCAAAGCAATTGCATTCCATGCGGGATGACAACAAGAACAAGAAGCGCGGGACCGGGATTGAACCAGTGACCCTTCGAGCTGCAATCGAACGCTCTACCACTGAGCTACCCGCGCGTCGAACCAGTACTAAACCCTACCCCATTTCACAACACACATTTAACCACTCCACGCACACCACACGCAACCACACACGCATCGCCACCAACGCCACCCACATCACACATCCCTCAACCCACTCCGAACATACCGACCGGCTCTTCACATTGCATCACTCATCACAACCCGTTCCAACTCGTTCTTCGCATCACCATTACCTCGACGATCCCTGCACAGCACATGGACACACACGTCGTCGGGACAACCGGTCACGCGAATACAACCGTCACCTCGCAGCGAAGTTAAGTTTGCACTGCCAGGTCCATCGCTAATCCAACCATGAAGCAGAGCATTGAAAGCAAAACGTGCACACAAGAGCAAAAGAGCAGAGGTCGGTCGACAACGAACGTTTGAGCAGGGCCAAGCGTTAGAAGTGTTGATCCGTCTGTAGAGTGGCAGCAAAGCAAAGCAATTGCATTCCATGCGGGATGACAACAAGAACAAGAAGCGCGGGACCGGGATTGAACCAGTGACCCTTCGAGCTGCAATCGAACGCTCTACCACTGAGCTACCCGCGCGTCGAACCAGTACTAAACCCTACCCCATTTCACAACACACATTTAACCACTCCACGCACACCACACGCAACCACACACGCATCGCCACCAACGCCACCCACATCACACATCCCTCAACCCACTCCGAACATACCGACCGGCTCTTCACATTGCATCACTCATCACAACCCGTTCCAACTCGTTCTTCGCATCACCATTACCTCGACGATCCCTGCACAGCACATGGACACACACGTCGTCGGGACAACCGGTCACGCGAATACAACCGTCACCTCGCAGCGAAGTTAAGTTTGCACTGCCAGGTCCATCGCTAATCCAACCATGAAGCAGAGCATTGAAAGCAAAACGTGCACACAAGAGCAAAAGAGCAGAGGTCGGTCGACAACGAACGTTTGAGCAGGGCCAAGCGTTAGAAGTGTTGATCCGTCTGTAGAGTGGCAGCAAAGCAAAGCAATTGCATTCCATGCGGGATGACAACAAGAACAAGAAGCGCGGGACCGGGATTGAACCAGTGACCCTTCGAGCTGCAATCGAACGCTCTACCACTGAGCTACCCGCGCGTCGAACCAGTACTAAACCCTACCCCATTTCACAACACACATTTAACCACTCCACGCACACCACACGCAACCACACACGCATCGCCACCAACGCCACCCACATCACACATCCCTCAACCCACTCCGAACATACCGACCGGCTCTTCACATTGCATCACTCATCACAACCCGTTCCAACTCGTTCTTCGCATCACCATTACCTCGACGATCCCTGCACAGCACATGGACACACACGTCGTCGGGACAACCGGTCACGCGAATACAACCGTCACCTCGCAGCGAAGTTAAGTTTGCACTGCCAGGTCCATCGCTAATCCAACCATGAAGCAGAGCATTGAAAGCAAAACGTGCACACAAGAGCAAAAGAGCAGAGGTCGGTCGACAACGAACGTTTGAGCAGGGCCAAGCGTTAGAAGTGTTGATCCGTCTGTAGAGTGGCAGCAAAGCAAAGCAATTGCATTCCATGCGGGATGACAACAAGAACAAGAAGCGCGGGACCGGGATTGAACCAGTGACCCTTCGAGCTGCAATCGAACGCTCTACCACTGAGCTACCCGCGCGTCGAACCAGTACTAAACCCTACCCCATTTCACAACACACATTTAACCACTCCACGCACACCACACGCAACCACACACGCATCGCCACCAACGCCACCCACATCACACATCCCTCAACCCACTCCGAACATACCGACCGGCTCTTCACATTGCATCACTCATCACAACCCGTTCCAACTCGTTCTTCGCATCACCATTACCTCGACGATCCCTGCACAGCACATGGACACACACGTCGTCGGGACAACCGGTCACGCGAATACAACCGTCACCTCGCAGCGAAGTTAAGTTTGCACTGCCAGGTCCATCGCTAATCCAACCATGAAGCAGAGCATTGAAAGCAAAACGTGCACACAAGAGCAAAAGAGCAGAGGTCGGTCGACAACGAACGTTTGAGCAGGGCCAAGCGTTAGAAGTGTTGATCCGTCTGTAGAGTGGCAGCAAAGCAAAGCAATTGCATTCCATGCGGGATGACAACAAGAACAAGAAGCGCGGGACCGGGATTGAACCAGTGACCCTTCGAGCTGCAATCGAACGCTCTACCACTGAGCTACCCGCGCGTCGAACCAGTACTAAACCCTACCCCATTTCACAACACACATTTAACCACTCCACGCACACCACACGCAACCACACACGCATCGCCACCAACGCCACCCACATCACACATCCCTCAACCCACTCCGAACATACCGACCGGCTCTTCACATTGCATCACTCATCACAACCCGTTCCAACTCGTTCTTCGCATCACCATTACCTCGACGATCCCTGCACAGCACATGGACACACACGTCGTCGGGACAACCGGTCACGCGAATACAACCGTCACCTCGCAGCGAAGTTAAGTTTGCACTGCCAGGTCCATCGCTAATCCAACCATGAAGCAGAGCATTGAAAGCAAAACGTGCACACAAGAGCAAAAGAGCAGAGGTCGGTCGACAACGAACGTTTGAGCAGGGCCAAGCGTTAGAAGTGTTGATCCGTCTGTAGAGTGGCAGCAAAGCAAAGCAATTGCATTCCATGCGGGATGACAACAAGAACAAGAAGCGCGGGACCGGGATTGAACCAGTGACCCTTCGAGCTGCAATCGAACGCTCTACCACTGAGCTACCCGCGCGTCGAACCAGTACTAAACCCTACCCCATTTCACAACACACATTTAACCACTCCACGCACACCACACGCAACCACACACGCATCGCCACCAACGCCACCCACATCACACATCCCTCAACCCACTCCGAACATACCGACCGGCTCTTCACATTGCATCACTCATCACAACCCGTTCCAACTCGTTCTTCGCATCACCATTACCTCGACGATCCCTGCACAGCACATGGACACACACGTCGTCGGGACAACCGGTCACGCGAATACAACCGTCACCTCGCAGCGAAGTTAAGTTTGCACTGCCAGGTCCATCGCTAATCCAACCATGAAGCAGAGCATTGAAAGCAAAACGTGCACACAAGAGCAAAAGAGCAGAGGTCGGTCGACAACGAACGTTTGAGCAGGGCCAAGCGTTAGAAGTGTTGATCCGTCTGTAGAGTGGCAGCAAAGCAAAGCAATTGCATTCCATGCGGGATGACAACAAGAACAAGAAGCGCGGGACCGGGATTGAACCAGTGACCCTTCGAGCTGCAATCGAACGCTCTACCACTGAGCTACCCGCGCGTCGAACCAGTACTAAACCCTACCCCATTTCACAACACACATTTAACCACTCCACGCACACCACACGCAACCACACACGCATCGCCACCAACGCCACCCACATCACACATCCCTCAACCCACTCCGAACATACCGACCGGCTCTTCACATTGCATCACTCATCACAACCCGTTCCAACTCGTTCTTCGCATCACCATTACCTCGACGATCCCTGCACAGCACATGGACACACACGTCGTCGGGACAACCGGTCACGCGAATACAACCGTCACCTCGCAGCGAAGTTAAGTTTGCACTGCCAGGTCCATCGCTAATCCAACCATGAAGCAGAGCATTGAAAGCAAAACGTGCACACAAGAGCAAAAGAGCAGAGGTCGGTCGACAACGAACGTTTGAGCAGGGCCAAGCGTTAGAAGTGTTGATCCGTCTGTAGAGTGGCAGCAAAGCAAAGCAATTGCATTCCATGCGGGATGACAACAAGAACAAGAAGCGCGGGACCGGGATTGAACCAGTGACCCTTCGAGCTGCAATCGAACGCTCTACCACTGAGCTACCCGCGCGTCGAACCAGTACTAAACCCTACCCCATTTCACAACACACATTTAACCACTCCACGCACACCACACGCAACCACACACGCATCGCCACCAACGCCACCCACATCACACATCCCTCAACCCACTCCGAACATACCGACCGGCTCTTCACATTGCATCACTCATCACAACCCGTTCCAACTCGTTCTTCGCATCACCATTACCTCGACGATCCCTGCACAGCACATGGACACACACGTCGTCGGGACAACCGGTCACGCGAATACAACCGTCACCTCGCAGCGAAGTTAAGTTTGCACTGCCAGGTCCATCGCTAATCCAACCATGAAGCAGAGCATTGAAAGCAAAACGTGCACACAAGAGCAAAAGAGCAGAGGTCGGTCGACAACGAACGTTTGAGCAGGGCCAAGCGTTAGAAGTGTTGATCCGTCTGTAGAGTGGCAGCAAAGCAAAGCAATTGCATTCCATGCGGGATGACAACAAGAACAAGAAGCGCGGGACCGGGATTGAACCAGTGACCCTTCGAGCTGCAATCGAACGCTCTACCACTGAGCTACCCGCGCGTCGAACCAGTACTAAACCCTACCCCATTTCACAACACACATTTAACCACTCCACGCACACCACACGCAACCACACACGCATCGCCACCAACGCCACCCACATCACACATCCCTCAACCCACTCCGAACATACCGACCGGCTCTTCACATTGCATCACTCATCACAACCCGTTCCAACTCGTTCTTCGCATCACCATTACCTCGACGATCCCTGCACAGCACATGGACACACACGTCGTCGGGACAACCGGTCACGCGAATACAACCGTCACCTCGCAGCGAAGTTAAGTTTGCACTGCCAGGTCCATCGCTAATCCAACCATGAAGCAGAGCATTGAAAGCAAAACGTGCACACAAGAGCAAAAGAGCAGAGGTCGGTCGACAACGAACGTTTGAGCAGGGCCAAGCGTTAGAAGTGTTGATCCGTCTGTAGAGTGGCAGCAAAGCAAAGCAATTGCATTCCATGCGGGATGACAACAAGAACAAGAAGCGCGGGACCGGGATTGAACCAGTGACCCTTCGAGCTGCAATCGAACGCTCTACCACTGAGCTACCCGCGCGTCGAACCAGTACTAAACCCTACCCCATTTCACAACACACATTTAACCACTCCACGCACACCACACGCAACCACACACGCATCGCCACCAACGCCACCCACATCACACATCCCTCAACCCACTCCGAACATACCGACCGGCTCTTCACATTGCATCACTCATCACAACCCGTTCCAACTCGTTCTTCGCATCACCATTACCTCGACGATCCCTGCACAGCACATGGACACACACGTCGTCGGGACAACCGGTCACGCGAATACAACCGTCACCTCGCAGCGAAGTTAAGTTTGCACTGCCAGGTCCATCGCTAATCCAACCATGAAGCAGAGCATTGAAAGCAAAACGTGCACACAAGAGCAAAAGAGCAGAGGTCGGTCGACAACGAACGTTTGAGCAGGGCCAAGCGTTAGAAGTGTTGATCCGTCTGTAGAGTGGCAGCAAAGCAAAGCAATTGCATTCCATGCGGGATGACAACAAGAACAAGAAGCGCGGGACCGGGATTGAACCAGTGACCCTTCGAGCTGCAATCGAACGCTCTACCACTGAGCTACCCGCGCGTCGAACCAGTACTAAACCCTACCCCATTTCACAACACACATTTAACCACTCCACGCACACCACACGCAACCACACACGCATCGCCACCAACGCCACCCACATCACACATCCCTCAACCCACTCCGAACATACCGACCGGCTCTTCACATTGCATCACTCATCACAACCCGTTCCAACTCGTTCTTCGCATCACCATTACCTCGACGATCCCTGCACAGCACATGGACACACACGTCGTCGGGACAACCGGTCACGCGAATACAACCGTCACCTCGCAGCGAAGTTAAGTTTGCACTGCCAGGTCCATCGCTAATCCAACCATGAAGCAGAGCATTGAAAGCAAAACGTGCACACAAGAGCAAAAGAGCAGAGGTCGGTCGACAACGAACGTTTGAGCAGGGCCAAGCGTTAGAAGTGTTGATCCGTCTGTAGAGTGGCAGCAAAGCAAAGCAATTGCATTCCATGCGGGATGACAACAAGAACAAGAAGCGCGGGACCGGGATTGAACCAGTGACCCTTCGAGCTGCAATCGAACGCTCTACCACTGAGCTACCCGCGCGTCGAACCAGTACTAAACCCTACCCCATTTCACAACACACATTTAACCACTCCACGCACACCACACGCAACCACACACGCATCGCCACCAACGCCACCCACATCACACATCCCTCAACCCACTCCGAACATACCGACCGGCTCTTCACATTGCATCACTCATCACAACCCGTTCCAACTCGTTCTTCGCATCACCATTACCTCGACGATCCCTGCACAGCACATGGACACACACGTCGTCGGGACAACCGGTCACGCGAATACAACCGTCACCTCGCAGCGAAGTTAAGTTTGCACTGCCAGGTCCATCGCTAATCCAACCATGAAGCAGAGCATTGAAAGCAAAACGTGCACACAAGAGCAAAAGAGCAGAGGTCGGTCGACAACGAACGTTTGAGCAGGGCCAAGCGTTAGAAGTGTTGATCCGTCTGTAGAGTGGCAGCAAAGCAAAGCAATTGCATTCCATGCGGGATGACAACAAGAACAAGAAGCGCGGGACCGGGATTGAACCAGTGACCCTTCGAGCTGCAATCGAACGCTCTACCACTGAGCTACCCGCGCGTCGAACCAGTACTAAACCCTACCCCATTTCACAACACACATTTAACCACTCCACGCACACCACACGCAACCACACACGCATCGCCACCAACGCCACCCACATCACACATCCCTCAACCCACTCCGAACATACCGACCGGCTCTTCACATGCATCACTCATCACAACCCGTTCCAACTCGTTCTTCGCATCACCATTACCTCGACGATCCCTGCACAGCACATGGACACACACGTCGTCGGGACAACCGGTCACGCGAATACAACCGTCACCTCGCAGCGAAGTTAAGTTTGCACTGCCAGGTCCATCGCTAATCCAACCATGAAGCAGAGCATTGAAAGCAAAACGTGCACACAAGAGCAAAAGAGCAGAGGTCGGTCGACAACGAACGTTTGAGCAGGGCCAAGCGTTAGAAGTGTTGATCCGTCTGTAGAGTGGCAGCAAAGCAAAGCAATTGCATTCCATGCGGGATGACAACAAAGAACAAGAAGCGCGGGACCGGGATTGAACCAGTGACCCTTCGAGCTGCAATCGAACGCTCTACCACTGAGCTACCCGCGCGTCGAACCAGTACTAAACCCTACCCCATTTCACAACACACATTTAACCACTCCACGCACACCACACGCAACCACACACGCATCGCCACCAACGCCACCCACATCACACATCCCTCAACCCACTCCGAACATACCGACCGGCTCTTCACATTGCATCACTCATCACAACCCGTTCCAACTCGTTCTTCGCATCACCATTACCTCGACGATCCCTGCACAGCACATGGACACACACGTCGTCGGGACAACCGGTCACGCGAATACAACCGTCACCTCGCAGCGAAGTTAAGTTTGCACTGCCAGGTCCATCGCTAATCCAACCATGAAGCAGAGCATTGAAAGCAAAACGTGCACACAAGAGCAAAAGAGCAGAGGTCGGTCGACAACGAACGTTTGAGCAGGGCCAAGCGTTAGAAGTGTTGATCCGTCTGTAGAGTGGCAGCAAAGCAAAGCAATTGCATTCCATGCGGGATGACAACAAGAACAAGAAGCGCGGGACCGGGATTGAACCAGTGACCCTTCGAGCTGCAATCGAACGCTCTACCACTGAGCTACCCGCGCGTCGAACCAGTACTAAACCCTACCCCATTTCACAACACACATTTAACCACTCCACGCACACCACACGCAACCACACACGCATCGCCACCAACGCCACCCACATCACACATCCCTCAACCCACTCCGAACATACCGACCGGCTCTTCACATTGCATCACTCATCACAACCCGTTCCAACTCGTTCTTCGCATCACCATTACCTCGACGATCCCTGCACAGCACATGGACACACACGTCGTCGGGACAACCGGTCACGCGAATACAACCGTCACCTCGCAGCGAAGTTAAGTTTGCACTGCCAGGTCCATCGCTAATCCAACCATGAAGCAGAGCATTGAAAGCAAAACGTGCACACAAGAGCAAAAGAGCAGAGGTCGGTCGACAACGAACGTTTGAGCAGGGCCAAGCGTTAGAAGTGTTGATCCGTCTGTAGAGTGGCAGCAAAGCAAAGCAATTGCATTCCATGCGGGATGACAACAAGAACAAGAAGCGCGGGACCGGGATTGAACCAGTGACCCTTCGAGCTGCAATCGAACGCTCTACCACTGAGCTACCCGCGCGTCGAACCAGTACTAAACCCTACCCCATTTCACAACACACATTTAACCACTCCACGCACACCACACGCAACCACACACGCATCGCCACCAACGCCACCCACATCACACATCCCTCAACCCACTCCGAACATACCGACCGGCTCTTCACATTGCATCACTCATCACAACCCGTTCCAACTCGTTCTTCGCATCACCATTACCTCGACGATCCCTGCACAGCACATGGACACACACGTCGTCGGGACAACCGGTCACGCGAATACAACCGTCACCTCGCAGCGAAGTTAAGTTTGCACTGCCAGGTCCATCGCTAATCCAACCATGAAGCAGAGCATTGAAAGCAAAACGTGCACACAAGAGCAAAAGAGCAGAGGTCGGTCGACAACGAACGTTTGAGCAGGGCCAAGCGTTAGAAGTGTTGATCCGTCTGTAGAGTGGCAGCAAAGCAAAGCAATTGCATTCCATGCGGGATGACAACAAGAACAAGAAGCGCGGGACCGGGATTGAACCAGTGACCCTTCGAGCTGCAATCGAACGCTCTACCACTGAGCTACCCGCGCGTCGAACCAGTACTAAACCCTACCCCATTTCACAACACACATTTAACCACTCCACGCACACCACACGCAACCACACACGCATCGCCACCAACGCCACCCACATCACACATCCCTCAACCCACTCCGAACATACCGACCGGCTCTTCACATTGCATCACTCATCACAACCCGTTCCAACTCGTTCTTCGCATCACCATTACCTCGACGATCCCTGCACAGCACATGGACACACACGTCGTCGGGACAACCGGTCACGCGAATACAACCGTCACCTCGCAGCGAAGTTAAGTTTGCACTGCCAGGTCCATCGCTAATCCAACCATGAAGCAGAGCATTGAAAGCAAAACGTGCACACAAGAGCAAAAGAGCAGAGGTCGGTCGACAACGAACGTTTGAGCAGGGCCAAGCGTTAGAAGTGTTGATCCGTCTGTAGAGTGGCAGCAAAGCAAAGCAATTGCATTCCATGCGGGATGACAACAAGAACAAGAAGCGCGGGACCGGGATTGAACCAGTGACCCTTCGAGCTGCAATCGAACGCTCTACCACTGAGCTACCCGCGCGTCGAACCAGTACTAAACCCTACCCCATTTCACAACACACATTTAACCACTCCACGCACACCACACGCAACCACACACGCATCGCCACCAACGCCACCCACATCACACATCCCTCAACCCACTCCGAACATACCGACCGGCTCTTCACATTGCATCACTCATCACAACCCGTTCCAACTCGTTCTTCGCATCACCATTACCTCGACGATCCCTGCACAGCACATGGACACACACGTCGTCGGGACAACCGGTCACGCGAATACAACCGTCACCTCGCAGCGAAGTTAAGTTTGCACTGCCAGGTCCATCGCTAATCCAACCATGAAGCAGAGCATTGAAAGCAAAACGTGCACACAAGAGCAAAAGAGCAGAGGTCGGTCGACAACGAACGTTTGAGCAGGGCCAAGCGTTAGAAGTGTTGATCCGTCTGTAGAGTGGCAGCAAAGCAAAGCAATTGCATTCCATGCGGGATGACAACAAGAACAAGAAGCGCGGGACCGGGATTGAACCAGTGACCCTTCGAGCTGCAATCGAACGCTCTACCACTGAGCTACCCGCGCGTCGAACCAGTACTAAACCCTACCCCATTTCACAACACACATTTAACCACTCCACGCACACCACACGCAACCACACACGCATCGCCACCAACGCCACCCACATCACACATCCCTCAACCCACTCCGAACATACCGACCGGCTCTTCACATTGCATCACTCATCACAACCCGTTCCAACTCGTTCTTCGCATCACCATTACCTCGACGATCCCTGCACAGCACATGGACACACACGTCGTCGGGACAACCGGTCACGCGAATACAACCGTCACCTCGCAGCGAAGTTAAGTTTGCACTGCCAGGTCCATCGCTAATCCAACCATGAAGCAGAGCATTGAAAGCAAAACGTGCACACAAGAGCAAAAGAGCAGAGGTCGGTCGACAACGAACGTTTGAGCAGGGCCAAGCGTTAGAAGTGTTGATCCGTCTGTAGAGTGGCAGCAAAGCAAAGCAATTGCATTCCATGCGGGATGACAACAAGAACAAGAAGCGCGGGACCGGGATTGAACCAGTGACCCTTCGAGCTGCAATCGAACGCTCTACCACTGAGCTACCCGCGCGTCGAACCAGTACTAAACCCTACCCCATTTCACAACACACATTTAACCACTCCACGCACACCACACGCAACCACACACGCATCGCCACCAACGCCACCCACATCACACATCCCTCAACCCACTCCGAACATACCGACCGGCTCTTCACATTGCATCACTCATCACAACCCGTTCCAACTCGTTCTTCGCATCACCATTACCTCGACGATCCCTGCACAGCACATGGACACACACGTCGTCGGGACAACCGGTCACGCGAATACAACCGTCACCTCGCAGCGAAGTTAAGTTTGCACTGCCAGGTCCATCGCTAATCCAACCATGAAGCAGAGCATTGAAAGCAAAACGTGCACACAAGAGCAAAAGAGCAGAGGTCGGTCGACAACGAACGTTTGAGCAGGGCCAAGCGTTAGAAGTGTTGATCCGTCTGTAGAGTGGCAGCAAAGCAAAGCAATTGCATTCCATGCGGGATGACAACAAGAACAAGAAGCGCGGGACCGGGATTGAACCAGTGACCCTTCGAGCTGCAATCGAACGCTCTACCACTGAGCTACCCGCGCGTCGAACCAGTACTAAACCCTACCCCATTTCACAACACACATTTAACCACTCCACGCACACCACACGCAACCACACACGCATCGCCACCAACGCCACCCACATCACACATCCCTCAACCCACTCCGAACATACCGACCGGCTCTTCACATTGCATCACTCATCACAACCCGTTCCAACTCGTTCTTCGCATCACCATTACCTCGACGATCCCTGCACAGCACATGGACACACACGTCGTCGGGACAACCGGTCACGCGAATACAACCGTCACCTCGCAGCGAAGTTAAGTTTGCACTGCCAGGTCCATCGCTAATCCAACCATGAAGCAGAGCATTGAAAGCAAAACGTGCACACAAGAGCAAAAGAGCAGAGGTCGGTCGACAACGAACGTTTGAGCAGGGCCAAGCGTTAGAAGTGTTGATCCGTCTGTAGAGTGGCAGCAAAGCAAAGCAATTGCATTCCATGCGGGATGACAACAAGAACAAGAAGCGCGGGACCGGGATTGAACCAGTGACCCTTCGAGCTGCAATCGAACGCTCTACCACTGAGCTACCCGCGCGTCGAACCAGTACTAAACCCTACCCATTTCACAACACACATTTAACCACTCCACGCACACCACACGCAACCACACACGCATCGCCACCAACGCCACCCACATCACACATCCCTCAACCCACTCCGAACATACCGACCGGCTCTTCACATTGCATCACTCATCACAACCCGTTCCAACTCGTTCTTCGCATCACCATTACTCGACGATCCCTGCACAGCACATGGACACACACGTCGTCGGGACAACCGGTCACGCGAATACAACCGTCACCTCGCAGCGAAGTTAAGTTTGCACTGCCAGGTCCATCGCTAATCCAACCATGAAGCAGAGCATTGAAAGCAAAACGTGCACACAAGAGCAAAAGAGCAGAGGTCGGTCGACAACGAACGTTTGAGCAGGGCCAAGCGTTAGAAGTGTTGATCCGTCTGTAGAGTGGCAGCAAAGCAAAGCAATTGCATTCCATGCGGGATGACAACAAGAACAAGAAGCGCGGGACCGGGATTGAACCAGTGACCCTTCGAGCTGCAATCGAACGCTCTACCACTGAGCTACCGCGCGTCGAACCAGTACTAAACCCTACCCCATTTCACAACACACATTTAACCACTCCACGCACACCACACGCAACCACACACGCATCGCCACCAACGCCACCCACAACACATCCCTCAACCCACTCCGAACATACCGACCGGCTCTTCACATTGCATCACTCATCACAACCCGTTCCAACTCGTTCTTCGCATCACCATTACCTCGACGATCCCTGCACAGCACATGGACACACACGTCGTCGGGACAACCGGTCACGCGAATACAACCGTCACCTCGCAGCGAAGTTAAGTTTGCACTGCCAGGTCCATCGCTAATCCAACCATGAAGCAGAGCATTGAAAGCAAAACGTGCACACAAGAGCAAAAGAGCAGAGGTCGGTCGACAACGAACGTTTGAGCAGGGCCAAGCGTTAGAAGTGTTGATCCGTCTGTAGAGTGGCAGCAAAGCAAAGCAATTGCATTCCATGCGGGATGACAACAAGAACAAGAAGCGCGGGACCGGGATTGAACCAGTGACCCTTCGAGCTGCAATCGAACGCTCTACCACTGAGCTACCCGCGCGTCGAACCAGTACTAAACCCTACCCCATTTCACAACACACATTTAACCACTCCACGCACACCACACGCAACCATACACGCATCGCCACCAACGCCACCCACATCACACATCCCTCAACCCACTCCGAACATACCGACCGGCTCTTCACATTGCATCACTCATCACAACCCGTTCCAACTCGTTCTTCGCATCACCATTACCTCGACGATCCTGCACAGCACATGGACACACACGTCGTCGGGACAACCGGTCACGCGAATACAACCGTCACCTCGCAGCGAAGAAGTAAGTTTGCACTGCCAGGTCCATCGCTAATCCAACCATGAAGCAGAGCATTGAAAGCAAAACGTGCACACAAGAGCAAAAGAGCAGAGGTCGGTCGACAACGAACGTTTGAGCAGGGCCAAGCGTTAGAAGTGTTGATCCGTCTGTAGAGTGGCAGCAAAGCAAAGCAATTGCATTCCATGCGGGATGACAACAAGAACAAGAAGCGCGGGACCGGGATTGAACCAGTGACCCTTCGAGCTGCAATCGAACGCTCTACCACTGAGCTACCCGCGCGTCGAACCAGTACTAAACCCTACCCCATTTCACAACACACATTTAACCACTCCACGCACACCACACGCAACCACACACGCATCGCCACCAACGCCACCCACATCACACATCCCTCAACCCACTCCGAACATACCGACCGGCTCTTCACATTGCATCACTCATCACAACCCGTTCCAACTCGTTCTTCGCATCACCATTACCTCGACGATCCCTGCACAGCACATGGACACACACGTCGTCGGGACAACCGGTCACGCGAATACAACCGTCACCTCGCAGCGAAGTTAAGTTTGCACTGCCAGGTCCATCGCTAATCCAACCATGAAGCAGAGCATTGAAAGCAAAACGTGCACACAAGAGCAAAAGAGCAGAGGTCGGTCGACAACGAACGTTTGAGCAGGGCCAAGCGTTAGAAGTGTTGATCCGTCTGTAGAGTGGCAGCAAAGCAAAGCAATTGCATTCCATGCGGGATGACAACAAGAACAAGAAGCGCGGGACCGGGATTGAACCAGTGACCCTTCGAGCTGCAATCGAACGCTCTACCACTGAGCTACCCGCGCGTCGAACCAGTACTAAACCCTACCCCATTTCACAACACACATTTAACCACTCCACGCACACCACACGCAACCACACACGCATCGCCACCAACGCCACCCACATCACACATCCCTCAACCCACTCCGAACATACCGACCGGCTCTTCACATTGCATCACTCATCACAACCCGTTCCAACTCGTTCTCGCATCACCATTACCTCGACGATCCCTGCACAGCACATGGACACACACGTCGTCGGGACAACCGGTCACGCGAATACAACCGTCACCTCGCAGCGAAGTTAAGTTTGCACTGCCAGGTCCATCGCTAATCCAACCATGAAGCAGAGCATTGAAAGCAAAACGTGCACACAAGAGCAAAAGAGCAGAGGTCGGTCGACAACGAACGTTTGAGCAGGGCCAAGCGTTAGAAGTGTTGATCCGTCTGTAGAGTGGCAGCAAAGCAAAGCAATTGCATTCCATGCGGGATGACAACAAGAACAAGAAGCGCGGGACCGGGATTGAACCAGTGACCCTTCGAGCTGCAATCGAACGCTCTACCACTGAGCTACCCGCGCGTCGAACCAGTACTAAACCCTACCCCATTTCACAACACACATTTAACCACTCCACGCACACCACACGCAACCATACACGCATCGCCACCAACGCCACCCACATCACACATCCCTCAACCCACTCCGAACATACCGACCGGCTCTTCACATTGCATCACTCACACAACCCGTTCCAACTCGTTCTTCGCATCACCATTACCTCGACGATCCCTGCACAGCACATGGACACACACGTCGTCGGGACAACGGTCACGCGAATACAACCGTCACCTCGCAGCGAAGTTAAGTTTTGCACTGCCAGGTCCATCGCTAATCCAACCATGAAGCAGAGCATTGAAAGCAAAACGTGCACACAAGAGCAAAAGAGCAGAGGTCGGTCGACAACGAACGTTTGAGCAGGGCCAAGCGTTAGAAGTGTGTTGATCCGTCTGTAGAGTGGCAGCAAAGCAAAGCAATTGCATTCCATGCGGGATGACAACAAGAACAAGAAGCGCGGGACCGGGATTGAACCAGTGACCCTTCGAGCTGCAATCGAACGCTCTACCACTGAGCTACCCGCGCGTCGAACCAGTACTAAACCCTACCCCATTTCACAACACACATTTAACCACTCCACGCACACCACACGCAACCACACACGCATCGCCACCAACGCCACCCACATCACACATCCCTCAACCCACTCCGAACATACCGACCGGCTCTTCACATTGCATCACTCATCACAACCCGTTCCAACTCGTTCTTCGCATCACCATTACCTCGACGATCCCTGCACAGCACATGGACACACACGTCGTCGGGACAACCGGTCACGCGAATACAACCGTCACCTCGCAGCGAAGTTAAGTTTGCACTGCCAGGTCCATCGCTAATCCAACATGAAGCAGAGCATTGAAAGCAAAACGTGCACACAAGAGCAAAAGAGCAGAGGTCGGTCGACAACGAACGTTTGAGCAGGGCCAAGCGTTAGAAGTGTTGATCCGTCTGTAGAGTGGCAGCAAAGCAAAGCAATTGCATTCCATGCGGGATGACAACAAGAACAAGAAGCGCGGGACCGGGATTGAACCAGTGACCCTTCGAGCTGCAATCGAACGCTCTACCACTGAGCTACCCGCGCGTCGAACCAGTACTAAACCCTACCCCATTTCACAACACACATTTAACCACTCCACGCACACCACACGCACCACACACGCATCGCCACCAACGCCACCCACATCACACATCCCTCAACCCACTCCGAACATACCGACCGGCTCTTCACATTGCATCACTCATCACAACCCGTTCCAACTCGTTCTTCGCATCACCATTACCTCGACGATCCCTGCACAGCACATGGCACACACGTCGTCGGGACAACCGGTCACGCGAATACAACCGTCACCTCGCAGCGAAGTTAAGTTTGCACTGCCAGGTCCATCGCTAATCCAACCATGAAGCAGAGCATTGAAAGCAAAACGTGCACACAAGAGCAAAAGAGCAGAGGTCGGTCGACAACGAACGTTTGAGCAGGGCAAGCGTTAGAAGTGTTGATCCGTCTGTAGAGTGGCAGCAAAGCAAAGCAATTGCATTCCATGCGGGATGACAACAAGAACAAGAAGCGCGGGACGGGATTGAACCAGTGACCCTTCGAGCTGCAATCGAACGCTCTACCACTGAGCTACCCGCGCGTCGAACCAGTACTAAACCCTACCCCATTTCACAACACACATTAACCACTCCACGCACACCACACGCAACCACACACGCATCGCCACCAACGCCACCCACATCACACATCCCTCAACCCACTCCGAACATACCGACCGGCTCTTCACATTGCATCACTCATCAAAACCCGTTCCAACTCGTTCTTCGCATCACCATTACCTCGACGATCCCTGCACAGCACATGGAACACACGTCGTCGGGACAACCGGTCCACGCGAATACAACCGTCACCTCGCAGCGAAGTTAAGTTTGCACTGCCAGGTCCATCGCTAATCCAACCATGAAGCAGAGCATTGAAAGCAAAACGTGCACACAAGAGCAAAAGAGCAGAGGTCGGTCGACAACGAACGTTTGAGCAGGGGCCAAGCGTTAGAAGTGTTGATCCGTCTGTAGAGTGGCAGCAAAGCAAAGCAATTGCATTCCATGCGGGATGACAACAAGAACAAGGAAGCGCGGGACCGGGATTGAACCAGTGACCCTTCGAGCTGCAATAACGCTCTACCACTGAGCTACCCGCGCGTCGAACCAGTACTAAACCTACCCCATTTCACAACACACATTTAACCACTCCACGCACACCACACGCAACCACACACGCATCGCCACCAACGCCACCCACATCACACATCCCTCAACCCACTCCGAACATACCGACCGGCTCTTCACATTGAATCACTCATCACAACCCGTTCAACTCGTTCTTCGCATCACCATTACCTCGACGATCCCTGCACAGCACATGGACACACACGTCGTCGGGACAACCGGTCACGCGAATACACCGTCACCTCGCAGCGAAGTAAGTTTGCACTGCCAGGTCATCGCTAATCCAACCATGAAGCAGAGCATTGAAAGCAAAACGTGCACACAAGAGCAAAAGAGCAGAGGTCGGTCGACAACGAACGTTTGAGCAGGGCAAGCGTTAGAAGTGTTGATCCGTCTGTAGAGTGGCAGCAAAGCAAAGCAATTGCATTCCATGCGGGATGACAACAAGAACAAGAAGCGCGGGACCGGGATTGAACCAGTGACCCTTCGAGCTGCAATCGAACGCTCTACCACTGAGCTACCCGCGCGTTCGAACCAGTACTAAACCCTACCCCATTTCACAACACACATTTAACCACTCCACGCACACCACACGCAACCACACACGATCGCCACCAACGCCACCCACATCACACATCCCTCAACCCACTCCGAACATACCGACCGGCTCTTCACATTGCATCACTCATCACAACCCGTTCAACTCGTTCTTCGCATCAACATTACCTCGACGATCCCTGCACAGCACATGGACACCACACGTCTCGCGGACAACCGGTCACGCGAATACAACCGTCACCTCGCAGCGAAGTTAAGTTTGCACTGCCAGGTCCATCGCTAATCCAACCATGAGCAGAGCATTGAAAGCAAAACGGTGCACACAAGAGCAAAAGAGCAGAGGTCGGTCGACAACGAACGTTTGAGCAGGGCCAAGCGTTAGAAGTGTTGATCCGTCTGTAGAGTGGCAGCAAAGCAAAGCAATTGCATTCCATGCGGGATGACAACAAGAACAAGAAGCGCGGGACCGGGATTGAACCAGTGACCCTTCGAGCTGCAATAAACGCTCTACCACTGAGCTACCCGCGCGTCGAACAGTACTAAAACCCTACCCCATTCACAACCACATTTAACACTCCACGCACACCACACGCAACCATACACGCATCGCCACCAACCCACCCACATCAAACATCCCTCAACCCACTCCGAACATACCGACCGCTTCACATTGCATCACTCATCACAAACCCGTTCCAACTCGTTCTTCGCATCACCATTACCTCGACGATCCCTGCACAGCACATGGACACACACGTCGTCGGGACAACCGGTCACGCGAATACAACCGTCACCTCGCAGCGAAGTTAAGTTTGCACTGCAAGGTCCATCGCTAATCCAACCAGTGAAGCAGAGCATGAAAGCAAAACGTGCACACAAGAGCAAAAGAGCAGAGGTCGGTCGACAACGAACGTTTGAGCAGGGCCAAGCGTTAGAAGTGTTGATCCGTCTGTAGAGTTGCAGCAAAGCAAAGCAATTGCATTCCATGCGGGATGACAACAAGAACAAGAAGCGCGGGACCGGGATTGAACCAGTGACCTTCGAGCTGCAAAACAGCTCTACCACTGAGCTACCCGCGCGTCGAACCAGTACTAAACCCCTACCCATTTCACAACACACATTTAACCACTCACACAACACACCACACGCAAACCACACACGCATCGCCACCAACGCCACCCACATCACAAATCCCTCAACCCACTCCGAAACATACCGACCGGCTCTTCACATCGCATCACTCATCACAACCCGTTCCAACTCGTTCTTCGCATCACCATACCTCGACGATCCCTGCAACAGCATGGACACACACGTCGTCGGGACAACCGGTCACGCGAATACAACCGTCACCTCGCAGCGAAGAAGTTTGCACTGCCAGTGTCGCCCAATGCCAAGTCATCGCTAATCCAACAATAATGAAGCAGAGCATGAAAGCAAAACGTGCACACAGAGCAAAAGAGCAGAGGTCGGTCGACAACGAACGTTTGAGCAGGGCAAGCGTTAGAAGTGTGATCCGTCTGTAGAGTGGCAAGCAAAGCAAAGCAATTGCATTCCATGCGGGATGACAACAAGAAAAAGAAGCGCGGGACCGGAGATGAACCAGAGGACCCTTCGAGCTGCAATAACGCTCTACCACTGAGCTACCCGCGCGTCGAACCAGTACTAAACCCTACCCCATTTCACAACACACATTTAACCACTCCACGCACACCACACGCAACCATACACGCATCGCCACCAACGCCACACACATCACACATCCCTCAACCCACTCCGAACATACCGACCGGCTCTTCACATCGCATCACTCATCAAAACGTTCCAACTCGTTCTTCGAATCACATACCTCGACGATCCCTGCACAGCACATGGACACACACGTCGTCGGGGAAAACGGTCACGCGAATACAACCGTCACCTCGCAGCGAAGTTAAGTTTGCACTGCCAGGTCCATCGCTAATCCAACATCATGAAGCAGAGCATTGAAAGCAAAACGTGCACACAAGAGCAAAGAGCAG
>VOQZ01001242.1:0-23493 GCA_008079305.1 Phytophthora palmivora | reverse complement strand
CACTCGCAGCGAAGTTAAGTTTGCACTGCCAGGTCCATCGCTAATCCACCCATGAAGCAGAGCATTGAAGCAAAACGTGCACACAAGAGCAAAAGAGCAGGGGTCGGTCGACAACGAACGTTTGAGCAGGGCCAAGCGTTAGAAGTGTTGATCCTTCTGTAGAGTGGCAGCAAAGCAAAGCAATTGCATTCCATGCGGGATGACAACAAGAACAAAAGCGCGGGACCGTGATTGAACCAGTGACCCTTCGAGCTGCAATCGAACGCTCTACCACTGAGCTACCCGCGCGTCGAACCAGTACTAAAACCCTACCCCCCATTTCACAACAACACCCATTTAAACCACTCCCCGCACACCACACGCAACCATACACGCATCGCCACCACGCCCACCCACATCACACATCCCTCAACCCACTCCGAACATACCACCGACCGCTCTTCACATTTCGATCACTCATCACAACCCTTTCCAACTCGTTTCTTCGCATCATCGCATCACCATTACCTCGACGATCCCTGCACAGCACATGAACACACACGTCGTCGGGACAACCGTCACGCGAATACAACCGTCACCCTCGCAGCGAAGTTAATTTGCACTGCCAGTCCATCGCTAATCCAACCATGAAGCAGAGCATTGAAAGCAAAACGTGCACACAAGAGCAAAAGAGCAGAGGTCGGTCGAAAACGAACGTTTGAGCAGGGCCAAGCGTTAGAATGTTGATCCGTCTGTAGAGTGGGTCAGCAAAGCAAAGCAATTGCATTCCATGCGGGATGACAACAAGAACAAGAAGCGCGGGACCGGGATTGAACCAGTGACCCTTCGAGCTGCAATCGAACGCTCTACCACTGAGCTACCCGCGCGTCGAACCAGTACTAAACCCTACCCCATTTCACAACACACATTTAACCACTCCACGCACACCACACGCAACCATACACGCATCGCCACCAACGCCACCCACATCACACATCCCTCAACCCACTCCGAACATACCGACCGGCTCTTCACATTGCATCACTCATCACAACCCGTTTCCAACTCGTTCTTCGCATCACCATTACCTCGACGATCCCTGCACAGCACATGGACACACACGTCGTCGGGACAACCGGTCACGCGAATACAACCGTCACCTCGCAGCGAAGTTAGTTTGCACTGCCAGGTCCATCGCTAATCCAACCATGAAGCAGAGCATTGAAAGCAAAACGTGCACACAAGAGCAAAAGAGCAGAGGTCGGTCGACAACGAACGTTTGAGCAGGGCCAAGCGTTAGAAGTGTTGATCCGTCTGTAGAGTGGCAGCAAAGCAAAGCAATTGCATTCCATGCGGGATGACAACAAGAACAAGAAGCGCGGGACCGGGATTGAACCAGTGACCCTTCGAGCTGCAATCGAACGCTCTACCACTGAGCTACCCGCGCGTCGAACCAGTACTAAACCCTACCCCATTTCACAACACACATTTAACCACTCCACGCACACCACACGCAACCATACACGCATCGCCACCAACGCCACCCACATCACACATCCCTCAACCCACTCCGAACATACCGACCGGCTCTTCACATTGCATCACTCATCACAACCCGTTCCAACTCGTTCTTCGCATCACCATTACCTCGACGATCCCTGCACAGCACATGGACACACACGTCGTCGGGACAACCGGTCACGCGAATACAACGTCACCTCGCAGCGAAGTTAAGTTTGCACTGCCAGGTCCATCGCTAATCCAACCATGAAGCAGAGCATTGAAAGCAAAACGTGCACACAAGAGCAAAAGAGCAGAGGTCGGTCGACAACGAACGTTTGAGCAGGGCCAAGCGTTAGAAGTGTTGATCCGTCTGTAGAGTGGCAGCAAAGCAAAGCAATTGCATTCCATGCGGGATGACAACAAGAACAAGAAGCGCGGGACCGGGATTGAACCAGTGACCCTTCGAGCTGCAATCGAACGCTCTACCACTGAGCTACCCGCGCGTCGAACCAGTACTAAACCCTACCCCATTTCACAACACACATTTAACCACTCCACGCACACCACACGCAACCACACACGCATCGCCACCAACGCCACCCACATCACACATCCCTCAACCCACTCCGAACATACCGACCGGCTCTTCACATTGCATCACTCATCACAACCCGTTCCAACTCGTTCTTCGCATCACCATTACCTCGACGATCCCTGCACAGCACATGGACACACACGTCGTCGGGACAACCGGTCACGCGAATACAACCGTCACCTCGCAGCGAAGTTAAGTTTGCACTGCCAGGTCCATCGCTAATCCAACCATGAAGCAGAGCATTGAAAGCAAAACGTGCACACAAGAGCAAAAGAGCAGAGGTCGGTCGACAACGAACGTTTGAGCAGGGCCAAGCGTTAGAAGTGTTGATCCGTCTGTAGAGTGGCAGCAAAGCAAAGCAATTGCATTCCATGCGGGATGACAACAAGAACAAGAAGCGCGGGACCGGGATTGAACCAGTGACCCTTCGAGCTGCAATCGAACGCTCTACCACTGAGCTACCCGCGCGTCGAACCAGTACTAAACCCTACCCCATTTCACAACACACATTTAACCACTCCACGCACACCACACGCAACCATACACGCATCGCCACCAACGCCACCCACATCACACATCCCTCAACCCACTCCGAACATACCGACCGGCTCTTCACATTGCATCACTCATCACAACCCGTTCCAACTCGTTCTTCGCATCACCATTACCTCGACGATCCCTGCACAGCACATGGACACACACGTCGTCGGGACAACCGGTCACGCGAATACAACCGTCACCTCGCAGCGAAGTTAAGTTTGCACTGCCAGGTCCATCGCTAATCCAACCATGAAGCAGAGCATTGAAAGCAAAACGTGCACACAAGAGCAAAAGAGCAGAGGTCGGTCGACAACGAACGTTTGAGCAGGGCCAAGCGTTAGAAGTGTTGATCCGTCTGTAGAGTGGCAGCAAAGCAAAGCAATTGCATTCCATGCGGGATGACAACAAGAACAAGAAGCGCGGGACCGGGATTGAACCAGTGACCCTTCGAGCTGCAATCGAACGCTCTACCACTGAGCTACCCGCGCGTCGAACCAGTACTAAACCCTACCCCATTTCACAACACACATTTAACCACTCCACGCACACCACACGCAACCATACACGCATCGCCACCAACGCCACCCACATCACACATCCCTCAACCCACTCCGAACATACCGACCGGCTCTTCACATTGCATCACTCATCACAACCCGTTCCAACTCGTTCTTCGCATCACCATTACCTCGACGATCCCTGCACAGCACATGGACACACACGTCGTCGGGACAACCGGTCACGCGAATACAACCGTCACCTCGCAGCGAAGTTAAGTTTGCACTGCCAGGTCCATCGCTAATCCAACCATGAAGCAGAGCATTGAAAGCAAAACGTGCACACAAGAGCAAAAGAGCAGAGGTCGGTCGACAACGAACGTTTGAGCAGGGCCAAGCGTTAGAAGTGTTGATCCGTCTGTAGAGTGGCAGCAAAGCAAAGCAATTGCATTCCATGCGGGATGACAACAAGAACAAGAAGCGCGGGACCGGGATTGAACCAGTGACCCTTCGAGCTGCAATCGAACGCTCTACCACTGAGCTACCCGCGCGTCGAACCAGTACTAAACCCTACCCCATTTCACAACACACATTTAACCACTCCACGCACACCACACGCAACCATACACGCATCGCCACCAACGCCACCCACATCACACATCCCTCAACCCACTCCGAACATACCGACCGGCTCTTCACATTGCATCACTCATCACAACCCGTTCCAACTCGTTCTTCGCATCACCATTACCTCGACGATCCCTGCACAGCACATGGACACACACGTCGTCGGGACAACCGGTCACGCGAATACAACCGTCACCTCGCAGCGAAGTTAAGTTTGCACTGCCAGGTCCATCGCTAATCCAACCATGAAGCAGAGCATTGAAAGCAAAACGTGCACACAAGAGCAAAAGAGCAGAGGTCGGTCGACAACGAACGTTTGAGCAGGGCCAAGCGTTAGAAGTGTTGATCCGTCTGTAGAGTGGCAGCAAAGCAAAGCAATTGCATTCCATGCGGGATGACAACAAGAACAAGAAGCGCGGGACCGGGATTGAACCAGTGACCCTTCGAGCTGCAATAACGCTCTACCACTGAGCTACCCGCGCGTCGAACCAGTACTAAACCCTACCCCATTTCACAACACACATTTAACCACTCCACGCACACCACACGCAACCATACACGCATCGCCACCAACGCCACCCACATCACACATCCCTCAACCCACTCCGAACATACCGACCGGCTCTTCACATTGCATCACTCATCACAACCCGTTCCAACTCGTTCTTCGCATCACCATTACCTCGATGATCCCTGCACAGCACATGGACACACACGTCGTCGGGACAACCGGTCACGCGAATACAACCGTCACCTCGCAGCGAAGTTAAGTTTGCACTGCCAGGTCCATCGCTAATCCAACCATGAAGCAGAGCATTGAAAGCAAAACGTGCACACAAGAGCAAAAGAGCAGAGGTCGGTCGACAACGAACGTTTGAGCAGGGCCAAGCGTTAGAAGTGTTGATCCGTCTGTAGAGTGGCAGCAAAGCAAAGCAATTGCATTCCATGCGGGATGACAACAAGAACAAGAAGCGCGGGACCGGGATTGAACCAGTGACCCTTCGAGCTGCAATCGAACGCTCTACCACTGAGCTACCGCGCGTCGAACCAGTACTAAACCCTACCCCATTTCACAACACACATTTAACCACTCCACGCACACCACACGCAACCATACACGCATCGCCACCAACGCCACCCACATCACACATCCCTCAACCCACTCCGAACATACCGACCGGCTCTTCACATTGCATCACTCATCACAACCCGTTCCAACTCGTTCTTCGCATCACCATTACCTCGACGATCCCTGCACAGCACATGGACACACACGTCGTCGGGACAACCGGTCACGCGAATACAACCGTCACCTCGCAGCGAAGTTAAGTTTGCACTGCCAGGTCCATCGCTAATCCAACCATGAAGCAGAGCATTGAAAGCAAAACGTGCACACAAGAGCAAAAGAGCAGAGGTCGGTCGACAACGAACGTTTGAGCAGGGCCAAGCGTTAGAAGTGTTGATCCGTCTGTAGAGTGGCAGCAAAGCAAAGCAATTGCATTCCATGCGGGATGACAACAAGAACAAGAAGCGCGGGACCGGGATTGAACCAGTGACCCTTCGAGCTGCAATCGAACGCTCTACCACTGAGCTACCCGCGCGTCGAACCAGTACTAAACCCTACCCCATTTCACAACACACATTTAACCACTCCACGCACACCACACGCAACCATACACGCATCGCCACCAACGCCACCCACATCACACATCCCTCAACCCACTCCGAACATACCGACCGGCTCTTCACATCGCATCACTCATCACAACCCGTTCCAACTCGTTCTTCGCATCACCATTACCTCGACGATCCCTGCACAGCACATGGACACACACGTCGTCGGGACAACCGGTCACGCGAATACAACCGTCACCTCGCAGCGAAGTTAAGTTTGCACTGCCAGGTCCATCGCTAATCCAACCATGAAGCAGAGCATTGAAAGCAAAACGTGCACACAAGAGCAAAAGAGCAGAGGTCGGTCGACAACGAACGTTTGAGCAGGGCCAAGCGTTAGAAGTGTTGATCCGTCTGTAGAGTGGCAGCAAAGCAAAGCAATTGCATTCCATGCGGGATGACAACAAGAACAAGAAGCGCGGGACCGGGATTGAACCAGTGACCCTTCGAGCTGCAATCGAACGCTCTACCACTGAGCTACCCGCGCGTCGAACCAGTACTAAACCCTACCCCATTTCACAACACACATTTAACCACTCCACGCACACCACACGCAACCATACACGCATCGCCACCAACGCCACCCACATCACACATCCCTCAACCCACTCCGAACATACCGACCGGCTCTTCACATCGCATCTGTGACGATGTGCCTCTGAATTTTCTAGGCACACCCGCAGCTGCCCAGCCGGGACAACCCGTGCACACTGATTCGGACAAGATATGATGATTTTCGAGATGGGTATTGAGTGGGACTCCTGGGCGAATTGATGGTTTGGACTTTGGGGATGCAGATGTTCGGCTACGGAGAGGCTCACAGGTTGGAAGCATATGTTGGCGGATGTGATGACGCGTGCGTACCCGCAAGGATGTTCGCGTAATCCACCTGCCGCAGATTGCGTCTTCCTATCATGCGGCTGGGATGCTAAGATGGATTGGGTAGATTTGGGATAAGACTGACACATGGTCGCGAGTCGGTGTAGTTACGACTCTAGCAATGTCTCTGCTGTGGGTTCGAGTCTCACAGCCACAACTTTTCTTCAACAGCTGAAGATCTGTTTTGGGATAGGAGGCTGCTGCTCGGGGAGCAGAAGGTAGTGTAGGCAGAGTAAGCAGCAGGCAGGACTTTAAACTTATTCAATCCAACTTACTTTTGGTTTTGCAACCTCGCCAAGAAGCCTTCTTAATCAGCTCGCCCTGCGCACTCTTCCTTATTAACCTTTAGGTTATGAGCTCAAACAACGACAACTCCAAGTTCAAGGTTGAGGCTTTCGACGGGTCCAACGACGCGCTATGGAGCTATAAGATGAAAATGTATCTGACGTCTAAGGGGTTGTGGGGAGCGGTCTCCGGCGAAGGCAACATGACTGCGATCAAGGAGCAGCAAGCGCACGCGGCGATCGCGCTGAACCTGAAGGACTCGCAGCTGATGCACGTGATTGATGCGGCGACTGCAAGAGAAGCGTGGGCAAGGCTGGAGAACTTCCACCGCACGCAAGACATGGCGAATCGGCTGTGGCTCAAGGAGAAGTTTGCGTCGTTCAAGTACACCGCGTCCTCCATCAAGGATCACGTGATGGAGTTGGAGACACTGGTGCTGAAGATGAGAAACGCGAACTGCGGGCCAAGTGAGGAAGACGTCTGCGCGACGATGCTGCGGAGTCTAC
Organism: Phytophthora palmivora; assembly: GCA_008079305.1. NCBI lineage: Eukaryota > Oomycota > Peronosporomycetes > Peronosporales > Peronosporaceae > Phytophthora > Phytophthora palmivora. The sequence goes on along the minus strand of VOQZ01001242.1, from coordinate 16,408 downwards.
CTGCAAGCTACGAAAGCTTGGTGCAAGCGTTTCGCATGTCAATGACAACTTTCAGCTTGGCGGACCTCGTGAGCAAGCTGATTGCAGAAGAAGTGCGTCAGAAGGATTCGACACACATCGAGGTGGCGACCGCGCTGATTGCCAATAAGAGTACTGGGAAGCAGCAAAACAAGAAGAAAAACCAGCGCGGTGGACGAAAGAAGGGGATGACTGGTGCCTGCTACAACTGCGGGCAAAAGGGTCACTTTGCGAGGGAGTGCCCGTCGGACTCGACCTCACGTGGACCAGTTCAAGACCATTCAAATGTCGCCTTTAACGCGGCTGAGCTACTTGCAAGCGAAGATTGGGTTATGGACAGCGGAGCTTCAGCACATATGTGCAAGTCGCGGAAGTCGTTCAGCGAGTATACGGCGGTACAGAACGGTCGAAGCGTTTTGAGTGCCAAGAGCAGCGCGGAGTTAAAAGCTATTGGTTGTGGCACGGTAATTCTGCAAGTGCGAACTGATCGCTCATGGATCAACGCAAAGCTGGAGAATGTGCTCCATGTTCAAGATCTGAACAAGAACCTGTTCCCGCTAACTGCTGTGACCGCACGCGGAATGACGGTGACTATGGACAGCGAGAAGTGTGTCGTGAAACGTGGTGATCATGTGGTGGCTACTGGGCGAAAGCAAGGAAAGCTGATGTATCTGAACACGGAATTGAACGAAGAGTGTTATGCAGCTGGAGGCGACGCCGAGCTCTGGCATCGGCGACTGGGACACGTTTCATTCAGTACGCTGAACACCATGATTGCAGACGGGAAACTCGCAGGAGCCCCAATGGAAAGCGGTAACGTGTGTGAAGTCTGTGCGACTGCGAAACAATCTCGTAAGCCTTTCAGTTCAACAAAGGAGGAGTTGGAAGCGAGGGAGAGCGCACGCAAGGACACTGCAGTGTGTTCAGATGTGCTGGGTCCCATCACACCCATCTCCAAGTCGGGACACAAGTACATCGCGACCTTCATCTTGATGAAGAGTCGTTACCTCACGATCTACCCAATGTGTAACAAAAATGAGGTGTGTGCGGCGTTCCAGAACTTTCTGAAAGAGATCAGAACGACAGCTCGACTAAAGATCAAGGTTCTACGCAGTGACAACGGCGGCGAATACTGGAACAAATCCATGAAAACGCTCTGCGACGACAAGTTAATCAAGCACGAATTTACAGTGCCGCACAACCCGGAGCAGAATGGGATAGCCGAGCGTACGAACCGGACGCTTGTTGAGATGACTCGCTGTATATTGAAGGAGAGTGGGTTGGACAAGTCATATTGGTGCGAGGCCATGATGACGGCGGCTGACATTCAAAATGTGCTACCAAATACATCTAACCAGCACTCTAGTCCATTTGAGTTGGTCTTCAAGCGAGCACCGCGTCTAGATCACATGAGAGTTTTTGGAACTGAGTGCTACGCTCACGTTCCCAAGCAGAAACGCAAGAAGCTCGATGACACAGGGGTAAAATGTGTTTTTCTCGGTTACGCAAAGCAGCGCAAAGCGTATCGACTTCTGGAAGTCAGTGACGGATCAATCGTCATTTCGAGAAGTGTGACGTTTGCCGAGGCACCTTTAGTGAAGGTTCCGAGAGATGCTATGGAGGGCGTATTCGATATCACTAATGATAACGACGCCGAGGATATTAACAACGAAGGTGGTGCTGAAGAAGGATTTCGCACCCCACCGACTCGACCACGCCAGGAGCCAGCATGTGAAGAGCACGATGGGCCAAACCATTCCGTACCAACGCGTGGATCCAGCACTCCCGGAAGAGACGGCGAAGAAGAGTGGATGGTACGACCTGTGCGCAAATGAAGAGGTGTAGTCCGCTATGAGCAGGAGTTCCCAAACTTGCGGCGTGGGCAGTTCAACCTGGACAACTTCGAAGCCGACCACGACTCACTTTATTGTTTGCACACTGAAGACGATGATGGCGAACGGGCGGTTACCTACGACGAAGTCATGAAGAGCAAATACAATGGCGAGTGGCTTCACGCGATGGGGAGTGAGATGAAGTCGTTGGAGGACCACCAGACTTGGACTCTCGTTGACATGCCGTCCGACAAAAAAGCAATCGGATGCAAATGGGGTTTTCGCATTAAACGTGACCCAAACGACAGTATAGTGAAGTTCAAGGCCCGGTTGGTCGCCAAGGGGTTCACACAACGACCAGGGATTGATTACACGGAAACGTTTGCTCCGGTCGCGCGCAAAGAGTCAATCAACGCTGTGGCTGCAATTGCTGCAGAGGAAGACATGGAAGCTGAAAATGTGGATGTTGACACGGCATTTCTCTACGGTGATGTCGAGGAGGAACTTTACATGGATCAGCCAGACGGGTTTGCGGACCAGCCAACCCGAATAAGAAGTGCTTGCTGGGACAAGAACTCTACGGTACGAAACAAGCGGCTCGTCAATGGAACAACAAGCTCAACAAGCATCTTATGACTCAAGGTTTTAGTCGCTCTGATGCTGACCCATGCATTTATATTCGACGATCTGGATCCAAGTACAGCATCGTCATTGTCTACGTTGATGATCTCATGATTTTTAGTAGGACCAAGGATGATATTGCCGAGATCAAAGAGGCGCTAAGGAGCGAATTCAGCATCAAGGAGTTGGGTGATTTGAAATACTGTTTAGGTATTGAAATCCACCGCAAGCGCGAGAAGATGATTGTCATGAACCAGCGAGCGTATATCAAACGACTAGCGGAAAAGTCCGGCGTCGACAAGTGCAAGGATATCTATACCCCTGCAGACTCCAGTGCGAAGCTGATGAAGTCGTCGGAAGACGAGTATTTCGTGGCGAAGTACCCATATCGCGAGTTGGTGGGAGCACTCATGTACTTGGCGACAAGTACTCGCCCCGATATTGCGTACGCGGTCGGAGAAGTTGCAAAGTTCTGCGAGCGGTACAACAAGTCTCACTGGGTGGCTGCGAAGCGAATTCTCAAATACCTCAAGACCACTCAGGATGTCGGCCTCGTATTCAATGGTGGAATCAAGGGAGAGCTTGTTGGCTATGCTGACGCAAATTGGGCTGGTGATTTGGACACGCGACGTTCAACAACCGGCTATGTGTTCTTTTTCAATGGCAGCGCAATCTCGTGGAAGTCAAAGCGGCAGCCAATTGTAGCGACATCAAGCACCGAAGCCGAGTACATGGCTCTCTACAATGCGATCCAAGAAGCAGTGTGGCTGCGGCAACTACTAAAAGACCTCGGCTACGAGAACAAGGGCACTACGACAATCTACCAAGAAAACCAAGGATGCATCGCACTGGCAAAGAACCCTGCGTACCACACAAGGACGAAGCACATTGATATCAAGTTTCATTTCTTACATGAGAAAGTCGAGAGCAAGACAGTTGAACTCGAGTACAAGCCGACGGACGAGATGATGATTGCTGATGGGTTCACTAAGGCATTGGCGCGCGCCAACACAATAAGCTCGTCAATGGGTTATGCATGAAGAACTAGCAAGGATACGCTGCGCATCAAGGGAGAGTGTTGACGGGTGTGATGACACGTGCGTACCCGCAAGGATGTTCGCGTAATCCACCTGCCGCAGATTGCGTCTTCCCATCATGCGGCTGGGATGCTAAGATGGATTGGGTAGATTTGGGATAAGACTGACACATGGTAGCGAGTCGGTGTAGTTACGACTCTAGCAATGTCTCTGCTGTGGGTTCGAGTCTCACAGCCACAACTTTTCTTCAACAGCTGAAGATCTGTTTTGGGATAGGAGGCTGCTGCTCGGGGAGCAGAAGGTAGTGTTGGCAGAGTAAGCAGCAGACAGGACTTTAAACTTATTCAATCCAACTTACTTTTGGTTTTGCAACCTCGCCAAGAAGCCTTCTTTATCAGCTCGCCCTGCGCACTCTTCCTTATTAACCTTTAAATACCACCTCCGCCGCCGTTGTCTGCTCTTCCAGTTCCACCTTCTCCCAACATGGCGCTGGTGGACACGGAGAAAACCAACGCGGACGACGAGATGTTCCCTCCACCCCCAGCCAGTGCCGAGCCTGAGGCCGACCAGGCGAGGCCGTCTGCCGTTACGAGTGACGGTACTGCTGCCGTTCACGCTGGCGATACCGCGGACAGCACGAATGCTCAGGACTCACGTCCAACGATGGCAATGTTGCTCCGCCAGCAAGAGACTATCCGTCGCGACAATGCCGAAGTTGATGCTGCTCGCCGCCGCGTGAAGACTCCCAAGCCACTCGCTGTAGACATTGAAATGACCGAACGTCAGTACGCTGCCGGCGGAGACTGGTCCGATATCGCCTCTTGTATCCACCAGTATCGTCCGTACGAACTGCCTCGTGCCAAGTATGACATGGTGATCGAGACAGGCAAGACGTTCACAAAGACGCCGCTGACCAAGATCATGGCTGCGCTTGTGGGAAAAGGCTATCGCAACTGCGCGCTCGACCGTCTCTATGAGCAGAAAAGAGTCGGCCAGGTATCGAAAACGCCCGGGGGTAACCTGCGTCTCAAGCTCAAAGGGTGTCTGAAACTCGAACGTACGACTGTCAGCATCCTCGGTGGTGTGTATCCGTTCAAACCGTTCGATGTCCTTGCGAGCAAGTTCTTCTTGGACGTCTCGAATGTTGATTCGGACACTGACACAGATATCATCCTGCGTCGCCTGTACCTGCTTGGGTGCGAATCAGTGTATGACACGTACCGGGACGTGAACCTGGCGACAGGTCTCACCTCAGCGACGTGGCGCGTATACTTCCGGTCGCGTGAGTGCCCACCCCCACTGGCGGTGAACGGCTCAGTGTGTGACCAGCTCGTGTTCAGCAACAAGCTGTACCCGGCGCACGGCAAAGACGCACCGTTCGCGTCGGAGCGCCTCCCGTTCGGCTTTCGCTCGCACCACAGTATTGAGTTGAAGTCTCCCGTCTCGTCAAATACTGGGTTTGCTCCATCTGCTCAAACACAATCTGCAACACGTGTCGCCAGGTCGAAGCGATCGACGAACCAATTGAAGCCATCTCTTGGTCCACTAAAAACGTACGCGCAAGCTGCTCAAGCCGAACCAGCCCTCCCCTCGCTCGACAACACACTCGAGGATGAAGAGACGAAAGAGGAAGTCCAGCTCCAACTTGGAGCTCAGCATGGCCAGCAACCTGTGGCCACTCAACTCGCAAAGAGAGTCATCGATCTCGACGACGCGCTCTCGATCTCAACGTTCACTGAATCCGGTGGTCATCTCTCACCGCCAGCGAGTCCAAAGCTCCCATCTAAGCCTGTGTTGATGCTGACGAATGGCTCTGACGGCTTCACCACTGTTGTGAATAAGAAGAAGCGATCGCGTGGAGGCATTGACTTCAGTAATATGCTGACGAAGCAAATGCCTACGCCGCTAGATGGGGTCGCAACCGCGAACTACTTCCAGGCGCTCCAGACGATGGAAGTCAAGTTTGAAGCGATAGACGCGACTGTGGACAAGAAGTATGGCATCCGCCACCATGTGCGTCCGGTTGACGTAAAGCGTCCAGAGGCGCTCAAGTTGTCCACTGAGTCTGCGTTCTTCGTCGAGAAACACCACACGAAGATCCGCAAGGCGCCGAAGCCGTCGCCTGTTGTCGAGGTGACAGAGTCGATGATCAGCGATGAGAATACGGCCCTGCTAAACACACTTGTTGATCGTCTCGAGGACGCGGACAAGAGGGTTGATGACATCTCCAAGATCCTCGGAAACGCGACGAATCCGGACCATATCATGAAGAAGGCAGTCGAGTCTCCGCTCGCGTTCAACAGTGCGCTGTCGCTCAAGATGGCAGCCAGCGACAATGAAATCGAGGAACTTGTGCAGTTGCACATGATCAACCGCGTGTTGAGCGCAAACAAACCGGATGAGGACACGACGTTCGCAACGAAGTGGAAGAAATTCATGGGGAAATCGGTTCCGTCCAAACGCCACGACATCTTCGCTGCGTGCAGCAAATGGTGGCAGACGACGCCGAAGATCTTTGAGCTAGCCCGTTTCACCAAGGCGCTGAGCACATTCGAGCTTTCGCTCATGTCGATCGCACCGACGCTGTTCACGAACGACCACTGGATCCAGTACGTCACGGGTTATCCGATCGAGTGGATCCCCGCCCACCACGTTCGCCTGCTGCACCCGAACACGCTGCTGCGGCTCCTGAGATCGGAGTTTGGCGAACTGTGCATGGCACACTGGCGTGAGGTCCAATGGCAGGGACACCTGTTCGACGAGCTCGAGGAACTACGGCAGCTTGAAGGTCACTACCCAGCGGACGAGTCCGTTCTTCAGCTCCAAGTTGCGGAAGATGGCTCAGTGACACCAGTGTAGCCACTCGTTGCTAAGGTGGCCTTGACGCCGCAATCAACTTGGAACAACGCCAGCGTGTTGACCGTGGACACGAACGGCGTCAAGAAGAACGGACACCCACTGATCGACAACCTGCTTTCGAAGTATGCACTGACATGCGTTCAAGAGACCAAATTCGCGGACCGCTCGCATCTCTCAAACTTCAAATTTCACCTCGAGTCAGCCTTCGAGCACAAGCTGTTCCTGAGGGACGTGAACGCGCTCCTGGATCGACCCACGCGTGGTCGGAGCAACGGAGTGCTGACAGTACTCCGCTCCGACTTCCCAGGCTTTGACTCGGCAATGAATCTCACCCATATGACCGTCCCTGGCCGGTACCTCGTCGTGCGTGTGACGGTCGAGCATGCTCCCGTCTACATCCACAACGTGTACGCTCCAGTGGACAAACAAGAAAACAACAGTTCTTTTCCTGTTTAGCAACGGAAGAGTTCGAAGACAACGCGACGCACTTGGTACTTGGCGACCTCAACACTCCGCTAGACCCGAGCCTGGACTGTTCGACGACGGATCTGCGCTACGACCCAAGCCGCTCCAGCTGCCTCAAGTGCATTGAGTAGGTTACACCTAGGTTACTACTCGTCAACCAGTGCAGTATCGTCTAGTGCGTCATGGAGCTCGCCTAGATTAAAGATGTCCGATACTTCTTGAGTGGTATCAGTATCTCCCCATTTCGCACAGAACTTCTCGCCATACACGTCGTGCTGAGCAACATGCCACTCCATGTTATCCTCAGCGAAGCCAGCAAACGCGATCGAGTTGTTGACAGTTCTGCTGTCTGTGTCACGCCAAGCTGTTCGCACCCATTCTCAGACGACTGCCACAGAAGGCATACGTGAATTGCCAAAGCGTGTGTACTCAACCTTGTCACCCTCCTTCCATGCATTTATCTCGATGTAAAGCAGGTCCTTAAACGTCTTGTAGATAGCGATGTCTCTTGCTTGTAGATAAGGTGAGACCACCTGGAAAGACACACATGCTAATGTTGCGAGCCGAGCACTTGGCTTTCACGTCCTTGGAAATATGCGCCCGCATCGAGTCCCAAACCAAATGCTTCCCTTCATTCATGCCAATTAAAGGAAAAGCAAGATCAATCCACCGCTTCAGCAGCTTGCTAGCAACCCAAGCTCGAGGTTGACAAGCCACGTACACACCTCCAATTTTGTCAAACGTCGTCTTAGCTTTGCCCTTCCAAATCAGAAGAGGCGGTCACTTTCTACCAGATGCTGAGACAGCTAGAACCGCCGTTATACGCATCGACGAAAAGCCCGTCGAGCGCACGACAACATGACGCCTACCAGTCAAGTCAACGGTTTGATTACGCGCGTCTTCAAAATACGCCACCGTTTCATCCATGAGGACAGTGCGGTCCAAATCCATAGCAGGAAGCGCGGTTTGTAAAAATTTCATGTATGACACAGCGCGGTTTATCAGCTTATCGTCAGAGAGAGTAGTCAGGTTCGTTCTCCGTCGAAGCGACAACCCATAGCGTCGCATGAAGCTGGTGGTCCAGTGAGGGGAGGCAATAAAGTTACTAGCAGCTTCGTGTCCATTCTTTGAGACGCATAAATGACCTTAGCCATATAGCCAATCCCTGGTCGCGTCACTGTCTCCTTCTTTAACCGCTTCACCACAATTTCGTCTATAGTACTTCCTCCATGGAAGCAGAAAGAGGGCGACGGCAACCACCAGGAAGCCGGCACATGCTTGGGTTTGCAGCTAGCAGAAGCTCGCGATTACGCCACCATCGACGCACGCTGCCGCCATCAAGTTCTAAACCCTGCGCTTGAAAATGTCTAATGGCCCTGGTGGGGACTCGTCCTCCTTCATTTTCGATCCACTGGAAAACTTGTTGCTTGCGCCAAATGCTGATAGGGAATCTTGATGGCATTTTGCCGAATACTGAATGAGTGAATTGCCTACTTTCCGAGCTGCCAAAGCTGACTAAATGAATGGTTGTCATGGCTTTCTAATAACATAACAATAGCCGAAATGGTTGGTCGCCTGTATTGCATAGTTGAGTGTGGTTACTTCAGGGTTATGGCAACGTTACTGTTAGAGGGTACTATTCGGGTAAAGTGTATTAATCGGGAATCTCCGTTAGTTAATAGTTATTCGTATTACAGACCAAATGACCTAATTAACTATAAATAAATCAGTCAAAAGTCTACCTCCTACTGGCTATTAAGTCCCCTAAGACCAGGGACTAGTGAACCGCCGTTCACTTATAGTTTGTATACACTTGGTAGCACGCTTCCTCCAGCAAGGTGCTCGTGTTACCCCGTCACACTATACGCATCACTGACTTGGTTGCAGCAGCTTTTGGTATCCTATCCACGAAGAGCTTGCGACAGGCACTGCAGGAAAAAATGTCTCGCAAAACGAAAAATGGTGTGGTGAAGTGGATTTGAAAGATTTGGCATTGGAATCTCCAGGAAAGATCCGATTTGGACGTGATCGGACCTGAAGTGATGTGATTGGAGTAGATGACAAGCTGATGTGGGTGGATCTGGTTGTGGATCCAGTTGATGGATAAGATTGATGGAGATCAGTGACACCTTGGGTGGGACGTGATGGATGTATTGGTATACGATCTGTACATGTACCCAGATCCTGAGACCTGGGAAGATCTCGTGTGGATATGGATGATGTGGGACTTGCGTGATTGTAATATGGGTTATATAATCTGTGGAAACCGGTGATCTAAGCCTAGATGTCCCGATCTAGGCTATAATCTATATCCGTGAAGACCAGATCGGTTCACATATGTGGGTCTATGCGGGGAATGTGGATCAAGGCTCACGAACCTAGATCCATAGGCGGATCCGAGTGATCCGGGATCTAGGGATATTATGGCAAAGATGAACGATGATTGGGGGATTGACGGCATGGAATAAGCTCGGATATGTTATAATTATGATTATCACGAAGTATTGTCACCGGATCATACACGGAAACCCTAGATCAACCAGATCAAGGAGATCTAGCTGACCTGAGATTGGATCAGCGCGATCTAGCTTCATTAAGGCATGATCTGACTCGGGAGACGTGTGATCTGGACATTACGGTGGATGATTACGACATTGGAGAGAAGAGAAGGCCAGATCACAACATTGCGACTAGTGATCTAATGTTTATGGTTCAGATCCAAGGTGATCTGCAAGGATGTCGACTGTCAGGATGGTGAGGGCAAGAAAGGACAAGAATCAGGATAGCGTAATCAGTCGATGTGTCGCTAAGGATAGGATACAGGATGGGATAGGTCTTAACATTAAATCAGAACCGAATTTGCATCGTACGACACAAGTGCTTCGCTACGCGCCTGGAAACGGGAACTACATTGGCCCTACGGTATTAATAGCGATTTAGGTGTATAGATCTAGGGTGGTTGATAATATCTAGATAATATATTGGCTAGATCCAACCTCCTAGTATCTTACCCTAAGTGCAGATCCAAGATCCCGGTATTAATTGCTTAGCCGGTAGATCTTCGGTTTCTCAACGATCAAGATCGCGCTATAGGAAGCGCCAAGCAATCAAAGGACCCCGCGTAAAGGGAAATCGACACTAAAGGAATTACTACAAGGCCGGATCCAGATCTAGGCCGCCGGATCCAAGCTTGATCTAATCGCTTGGACTCCGGATCTACTACTGGCGAGTGGTGTGAAGACTCCCACGCTACTCTACGACCCCAACGTCACGCCAAGACGTTCAACTAACACCGATCGAGCAACTTAGCAGTCACCAAGAGAGGAAGATCCAGCCCAACCGACGGGTACACAAGGTGAGCAAGTTCAGCAGATCACGGATCATCGGAGGACCCCCTTCGTTAGTCGGTATCCGGGCATTGGTGGGAAGTTGGATCTAGCGATCTCGCAGATTTTGCTGATCCCGCTACACCACAATGGTGCGCGTGCCCGGATCTGTTGGTGACTCGGGATTTCACCGTGAGTCTCAAGAAGATGTTCAAGTGAAGGTTGAACAAGGGGAACAAGCGTCATCGGACCTCGGATCGACGATGATGCCGCTGAATGAATCAAGATCCGCGGATCAGCAGAGCGCTAGGAGGAACTCTGCTGACGGAAGAGAGGGCGATCTGGATCCAGATCCAGATCTAGAAGAAAAACCTCTACCTCCACAGGTCCCCACGGGGACCCCGACGGATCTCGACGTAAGTCGAGATCCGTCAACAAAACAAGGGAAGGCGAAAGTGGAACCGTACAAATTGGTCGGATCTCCAGTCGAGCCTTCACCATATCCATCCAGGGATCTTCCAGTCTCTAGATCCGATAAGAAGAAGCCGAAGAAGAGGCTAACGCGGAAGAAGATGAAGGCTCCAGAGATTGACGACGAAGATCAGATCGGATCTAAACCTAGATCCAGATCGGGACAAGGCTGGTCAGACGAAGATCTGGAGAATCTATTCTACCACAAAGAACTTCGCGAGTTCCTGGATCGAGATCCCGTGATGCGGATCCTGAGGCTGAAGCAGGTCGGAGATCCAAGAGAACCCGTATCAGCTCCGATCAAGACTGCCAACAAATTAGAAGCAGTCAAGGATTTATTACGACTGTTGAAGGAAGCAGGAATGACCACGGGAGCCTTCGATGCGGATGATGTCTTTGATCTGGATCTCAAGGTGATCCAGACTGCCACCAAGGATCTATTCTCGAAGCTCAAGATCCTCGTCGGCGAGATTCCCCAGATCACAGATCCAGTGCCATCACCTCCGGCAAGTATTACGGATCGCCAAACGTCCTCATCACATTACGCCTCGGCTGCCGAGGATGAATCAGATCTCTCATCGGAACCAAAGCGAATGTCTCTGGGACCCTCCGGTACTTCAATGCTGGAGGCGAGATCCAAGATCCAACGTCGGAATCAGCCGAGATCCGGCCGCCCAAGGACGATCCCAACCTCCGAAGACCAGATCACAGCAGCCACGACGTCAGATGCCTCATCAGGCACCTTACAGAAGTATTTCGAAGCAGCCATGAGTAGATTCCTGGCGGAACAGCGAGGGCCGATCATGGATCAAGGAGCGACGAAGACTCAGGATCCAGGATCACAAGATGTAGATATGGAATCTGTAAGATCTGAACGTAGCACATCTCGATGGGAGTATGATCCAGACGATATCGACTTCCCCACGGCTGCTCGAGCGACGGTCGCGACCGCTACGACCGGATCAGCCGGATCAACCATGATCCAGAGAGTCCGGATCTCTGCAATCTCAGATCTCAAGGAGTTCACGGGGAAGGATCAAGACGAAGATCGAGCCAGAGCGTGGATTGGCAAAGTGAAATCGGCGTTCATGCGAGATCAAGCCTCCGATGAAGAAAAATGTTTGACCTTTGCGGATCTATTGGCTGGATCCGCCAAGAATTGGTATCGGCAACTAAGCAGATCCACCCGTAATAAATGGTCGGATCTGCTTAGGGCTTTCCAAATCCAGTACTGCGGATTGGGGGTATCAGTGGCCAGACAATACTATCACGCTCGACGTCGACCAGAAGAATCTCCCTCGATTATCTTTACCGTCTGAATGTCGCCGGATTACGTGCAAGGTTGAAGATCAAGGATGGTAATGCGAAAGATCGACGCGAACATGTGGATCACTATATCGAAACTTTGGAAGATCAAGATCTAGCTGACAGGCTGACTCTGCTACGACTATCCGACGCGGATGATCTCGAAGAAGTGCTACGAGCCCGTGAACGTGCAAAGAGCAGACAGAAGAAAGGCCGCATTCGGATCCAGCAAGTACCGGCAGAAGGCGACTAATCCAGCACCTGCAGCTACGACGAAACATGTCCGTGCGGTACAGATCCGGACGGTAGAGTCTGGATCTGAGTCTGGATCCGACGGATCGGATGGATCTGACTCGGATGGAGACAACCATCGGCGGATCTACCTGGCAGCTGAGCAGGATGTCACTCCAAAAGTGGAATCTGGTATGGAGAAGGTCGAGCAAGTACCAATCACCCACAAGTCGACAGATCAAACCCCACCAGATCACAGATCCCGGATCCAGAGCGGCGGATCCGATCGGAACCGTTGCTCGCACTGTGGATCCAAGAAGCATTCAGATCTAGGATGCTGGAGACGCCTTACTTGTCATAAGTGTGGCAAGCGAGGACATCCGGCAGATCACTGCCTTTTTGTGTGCCGAGGGTGCGGAGAACTACATGATATGGGAAAATGTCCTATGGAAGAGTTCTACAACCAGATCCGCCAGTGGTTCAACCCAGCCAAACATGCAGGTATGCTTCCAGAATCTGCCGAAAAGATGTTAAACTAGGACGCTCGCCGGGTTGGAATCCGGTACGAGCCGAGCGCTCTAGATACTGCATCTATGCATTTGTGAACAAGAATCGGTAGATCAGGTAACAAGATCCCGGATCTACGCGGTAATACATGTGATCTGAATGGAAATCGTGCTGTCGCAATCTCAAGTGTCCGTCAGGCGGATGATTACTCCAGATCTGAAGTAACCATGATGGTGGACCTCCATCCAGGAGAGATAAGGGGTTACTGGAAGCAACGGGATCCAGATCTGTGGTTCCAGCCCACAGATCAGGAGAATATACCAGTGATCCAAAAGCCAAGTCAGATCAAGGAGATCCGAAGATCCGAAGTTATGGATCTCTTGCCAGGGGAATCTCGGGGATATTGGAAACACTATGCCCCGGGGAAATGGTTCCGACAAGCCAAGATCACTGGTAAGATCAACAATGAGAGGGGGATCTTGCTCTTAGATACAGGCGCCGAAGTGTCCATAGTGGATACGGCCTTTGCTCGTAAGGTTGGGTGCTATATCGATATGAGCCAAATCCAAGATTGCGTTGGGATTGGCGAAAGTGTTTACAGGACAGAAGGGAGAACCCGGATCAAGATCACGATGGCTGGATCGCTGGTTTACTTTTTCGATATTTGGGTTGGAGATTTAGCAGGTCAAGACGCCATCCTGGGTATGGATTTCATGGTACCGGCGGGATCCGACTGGATCTGGCCTATGGATCTATAAGTTACCTGATGAGGTGCGGATCCAACTTAGTGGCGTCGACAGCTCTACAACGACAAGGCCAGGGTGGTAACTGTGGGAGAACATATCCAGATCGAGATCGGACAGTCAGTGGAACTTCAACTACATCTCCGGATGTCAGATCACGAGAAGTTCTGGGTTACCCGGGGGGATCGTTGGGTACCTACGGTGGTAAAAGGCCTTGGGAAGAGACGGTATCTGCAGATCACCAACGTGAGCGATAAGGCGATCATATTGCAAGAAGATGTGAGAGTTGGGATCTGGCTATCGGGTGATCACATTCCCCGGATGCCAGGATTTGTCTCGGTGGGGTCACGTCGGTATATGGAATGGCAAACTGGCTCTGGAAGCCACGGTGGAGGGAAATCCGAGCATGATGAGATCTTGATGGAATCAACAGAGCCGATGGTGGATCGACCTTCCTACCCAGCACCTCGTGGTATCCTGAAACGACCCGAGATCTCGCAGATACAGGTAAAACCAGTGTTGACGACCGAAGATCAACATCAGCGGGAATAGATCCGCAGGATCAGACCTGATCCAACCGATAGAGACCGAGGTGACAAACCAAAATATGGATCAGGTAAAGGCGGACGATTTGGATCCAGTGACTGGAGGATCAGCTGAAAGAGATCCACCCGGACAGTTATCTACCCCGATACAGGAGGCGTCCCCAGAGGATCGAAAAATTCCCCAGATCCAGAGCCGGATCCGGAGGTACATTACCATGAAGGTAATGATCTGTATGCGGAAGATGTAGATCAAGAGATGGCGATCCTTCCAGAGATCAACCCCACCACGGATGAGGTGAAGATTGAGGATATCAAGTTGGAGATCCGGGGATCCAGACTACGGGCGGAGATCGAACGATTACGTCAGAAGATCTGGAACTATCGACATCTTCTCATCGGAAAGGGAAATGCTCTACCACCGGCCGCAAGAGGTGTGGTTTGTGATATCGATGTGGGAGATGCTAGGCCAATCGCCCAACGAGTGAGGAAGATCGCACCTCGATTCCGCGAGAAGTTATCAGATCTGATCAAGGGATTATTATCCGCTAAGATGATCAGTTATTCCAGATCACCCTGGGCCTCACCGATCGTGGTGATCGTGAAGAAAATGGGGTGGACATCAGGCTGTGTATTGATTATCGCCTAGTCAATAGTCTTACTCAACTGATGGTCTACCCTATGCCCCTGATCAACGATCTTCTGGAGGATCTGGATAAAGTCCTGTGGTATTGCTCTTTAGATATGGCCAGTGGATTCTGGGTGGTGACTATGACAGATCGAGCTCGAGCGATCTCAGCTTTCGTTACCCCATTCGGACTATTCGAGTGGAATCGTATGCCGTTCGGCTTGAAGAATGCGCCGCAGATCTACCAACGTCTGATCGACACGCCTTATATGGATTCACCCGGATCCCGTCTCCTGGATCAGATCCAAGATCCACAGATGTGTTTTGAAGTGGGAGAGGCCGATGATCCAGACAAGCCATCAGTGATCGGACGCAGATCGTATATCGATGACATCCTCATACCAGCGGGTAGCTGGGATCAACTATGTGATCGAGTGGACGCCCTACTGGAGGCGTGTGATAAATGGAACCTGTCGATTAGTGTGGTGAAGAGTTTCTGGGGTATGAGTAAAGTGAATATCTGGGCCATCGCGTGTCGAAAATGGACTGGAGGCGAATCCCAAGGATCTAGCGGCATTAACGGATCTAGCGTTTCCTGGATCGCTGAGATCGATGCAATCTTTTCTGGGCAGCTTGAATTATTACAGTCGATTTATCGAAGACTATGCTATCTACGCAGCCGTGCTGTACGAGTTGAGGGAGGTCGACTTCGCCGCAATGTCCAAGGATGAGGTGCGGATCCAGATCAAGCGAAGTATGGAACATAGAAGGTTAATCAACGGATCTGAAGGAAGATCCCGGATCGGACCTGGCATTAAAGCCTACGGGGCCGTCGGATCCAGGAGAACTAGATGGAGTCAAATAGATCCACGATGGATTCGTGCTCATCGGCCTTCGAGACACTCAAATCGAAGATCGCATCCACTCCGATCCTACGCATTTTGATATAATCGGGAGGCGGTGGTGATCGTATATGCGAGTGATTGGGCGATCTCGGCAGCTCTCGTGCAAGAGTACGACCAGATCTACTATCCGATCACCTTCGTGAGCCGGACGTTGAAGTCGAACGAGCTGATTACAGCCCAGTGGAGAAAGAAGTGTTGGCGCTGCTACGGATCCTGGATCTCGGATATAACATGTGGTGGGACGCCGGATCCGGGTGCTGACTAGATACTCCACGTTGGCCTGGTTATTTAGATCGACCGGATTACAAGGGCGATTAGGCCAATGGGCGTCACTGCTATCACCGTGGACATTAGAGATTGTGAAGTGCGTTAAGGAGAAGAAGAGATCCTAGGGGTGATTGCGGCTAGTATCACGCCCAGATCCATGGTGGATGAAGCGTTGATCCAGATCTCGCCCAAGAAGAGCCACGACGGAAGATCCAAGCTCCGATCCCTGTGATCCAAGCGGATGAGGAGCTGTATGTTGTCAGTTTCGATGGATCAGCCCGCGTGAAGCGTGGAGGTGGCGCATACAGTGCGGATCTTGTGGAGGTTGCCCGAATGGACGGTGATCCAGGCCAGATCGGCCTATGCGGAAGATCTTACCGTCAATAAGGCTGAATATCATGGGTTGTTACTATGTCTGGATCTGTTGAAAACCGTGGATCGCAAACGAGTGGTGTTCTGCGGCGACTCTAATCTGGTGATCCGACAAGTCAGGGTGAGATCGAGTGTAAGGCACCCGGTCGACCTTACTCAAGCACAAGGCTTTAGATCGCTGAGGGACTGGCCAGATCACGAACTTGTGCATGTGAAACGAGATTGGAACGGCAGTGCGGGACAGTCTGGCTAGTGCAGCGCTACAACGACAAGGTGGAG